>JANZXP010000002.1:8756592-8766832 GCA_027576715.1 Erythroxylum flavicans
AATTCATATTTTATTGAATATTCTAGAAATATAAAAATTTTAATTCAATATATAACAATATATTGTTGATTCAATAATTGATTTATTGAATATAATATTTTATTATAAACACAAATTAATCGCTATCAACACTTAATTGTAAATCAAAATCAAAATCATCATCATCTTCTTTTTCTGAAGAATTAAAATCAAACTCAGGTTCCTCTTCTGATCTCTCGCCCTCCTTATCCTCTCCAGATGAAATTTCAACACATTCATTATTTGGATCGTTCAAAGGTTCATTCTCGTCATATGTAACAGATGCATTTATTTCATAAACATCTTCCTGAAAGGTATAACTGGCTATATCATAAACCATTTGCATGTAAGGATTTTCAGTTGCACCCATATTATTCGTTCTAAATCCAATCCCCCTTCAAACTCATCCACATTTACCTATGAGTTTACTTCATTACCCTTTAAAGTGTTACAAATCTACGGCTCCCCATGTCGTGTCCACTTAGAATAATTTGGAACAAACCATTTTCTCAGCAAATGGCCATTCACTTCATCATTAGGAAGGAAATGAATACGTTTGCACTTTTTACATGGACATATAAACTTTGGGCCATCCATATATGTAGGTTGAGAACATGCATAATGAATAAAAGCTTTAGCTCCCTCAACACAGGAGTAATGAAACCATCAACTGTTAATCGTCTTTACATCCAAGATCTATCAACATTACTCATTTTTGCAAAATTGTTAATTTAAAAAAGTGATTTCATATTTAGTATCCTTCATATCCCCTAAGTTTACGGAACATTTAACTTTTACTTTACATAACATCCACTAAGTATTAATCAATTGAATTAATTACTTACAATTGATTTTAATACTATAGTACGTGGCATTGTTTACACCTATGAATCAATATAGCAAGTTCTCACTGTGACTCCTAGGCTCATGAAATTTTTCATCGATAAGCCTCACAGGAGCTATATCACGGGTTTCTAGCCTATATACTGTCTTAGGGGTTTATTATGCAAAGAACTATCATGTCTATTAAACCTATGAATTTCTTGTGTTAAAACTAAGTTTGAATTAATCACATTGAAGTTGAAGTATTTATGTTTGAATTAATCATCTACAATTGATTTCAATACTATGGTAAGTGACATTATTATGCCATTTGAATCAAGAAAGCAAGTTCTCGTTGTGACTCCTAGGCTCGTGAAATTTTTCACCGATAAGTCTCACGGGAGTTGTATCACTAGTTTCTAGCCTATATACCATCATAGGGGTTTATTATGCCTCAAATGATGCATAATTTTTCGTATTTATACAACTTACTACTTCTTTAATATTTTGATTGAAGTTCGTACACTAACTTTAAATTAAAAGAAAAACTAAGGTAGTGGCATTGTTACACCATATGAGCCTAGGAGTAGTAAGTTGTATAGTTAACCTTTACTTTACACAACATCCCCTAAGTATTAATCAATTGAATAAATCATCTACAATTAATTTTAATACTATGGTACGTGACATTGTTTACACTTATAAATCAAGAAAGCAAGTTCTCACTGTGACTCCTAAGCTTGTGGAATTTTACACCAATAAGCCTCATGGGAGTTGCATAACGAGTTTCCAGCCCATATTCCATCTTAGAGGTTGATTATGCCTCAAATCATCCATAGGATCTCAAACTTATGTAATCATACATCTACTCATCAATGATTCAAATAAAACCCAAACATAAATATTCAGACTATTAAAGAAGAACATAAAAACTCATCAATGATTATAAAAATATTCTAAACAACAACACAAAATCAAGACCTCCTTTACATTTACACAAAACCCAGAAGCGTCAGAATTGTATTATTAAAGCAACACATATGGTAGACATTAGTTGGACAACTTACCTGGATGGACAAACAACTACAGACTACAAAAAAGAAGGATGAGTAATGCTCTTCAACATAAAATAGGGCATGCAAAAAAGAATATTTCATATTTAATACAATATACTTGTTCAACAGTTTTGTTATATTTTTAATATATTAAAGCAAGCAAATTAGAAAATAAGGCAATATGAGTTTTGATATATAATGCAATCCAGAGAAAAACTATTATTTAAGCTAAAACACAAATAGATGATGCTAAATAGTTAACTGGTGGGAATGCACAACTATTTGAAAAGGACTACAATCGGCATAAAAATCTGCTTTATTTTTAAAAGTACGCAAGATAAAACAAAGACATTATGAACATCAATTTAAGAAATTCAAAGTTCAAATCCGTCAGACTCTTGTTTATGTAAAGTCAGTGTGTTGCAAAGTAATTGTGTCGGAAATTCATATTAACCTCGAAATCTTCAATGAATGTTGCCAAGTACTAATTACTATTTCCTGTAGTGTATGAAGAAACCTCTCCATATGGATTCAATGATGACAAAGGTGTAATGCCTTAGATCCCTAACTAGATATTATAGTGAGTTAATAGTCTTAGAGGAACCCTCTCTAGATGACACTTCCCAAACTTAGTTGACTAACACCAGAAAAAGGAGAATGGGGATAGGAAGAAGACTCTCAAACCATCAAATTGGGATGACTTAAGTGACTTAAAAATTAAAAATTCTTATATACCAATCATTAGAAAATATATTGACCCAATGAGTTGCAAAACTATAATACTCCATTATATTAACTTAAAATTCCGTGAAATTCATCCTTACTTTGTTTATATACCATTTCTTTATGAACATGATCTTGCTCTTCGTACCTATAGCCTACCAAAGAGTAGATCTCCACTATCTCTATCTATACCTTCCATTGCCATTTTGTTTAGAAAGTTACGAACATAGACCCCTTTTTACGACATTCGTAATAATCACTTGTTATTGGTTTTGGATTTGAGATTGCTCAAAAGGTGTTCGAAACCATCTAGACCACATCTTAAAAAGATTATAATCTTTTAGACAGCTCTATATGACTATGTGCCCTTTAATTAGGCATGCACAATACAATAACACCAACACACACAGACAGGTTGCTTAAAACATGAAGATTACCAAAAAGATTAAAAGTCATGGATCCAAATGGGTATTCTTGAAAATCCAAAACAATGAAGAAGCTAAGGAAATTCCATATAGTGTGTTTTTTAGTCTTTTTATCTTGTCACCAACTCATGTAAAGGACCACTGCATGTGTTATGTTTGTCGGTCTTCTTTAATGGCCTACGTATCTCTTTTCCCACTTGCTCCATGCTTACAATACAATGGAATTTATAGTACAAAATTAAGAATAAGCTGAGGATAAGAAGTTTATAGAATTAATGGCAAAGAAAGATGTGGTAGACGTTCCTCTGATCCACGAACCACTAAATGATTCTTACAGAACTTTCATCGAATACTTAGTACCCTATTAAACTTCATCCCTATTTTGTTTCAAAACTACTGTCTTCTTCCATTATTCACCAACATAACTACACAGCAATAAACAATGACCCATTAACAACCCAAATAAACCCTCAAAACTAAATCCACAGTAACACCAACACATTGAACATACAATGTCGATTCATATACAAAAATTGAAGACAAAAAAATTAACCCAAGAGTAGCAAGTGGACAACTAACCTGGAGATGGAAAAGCCACGACAATAGAAGCAGTTGGTAGAAGACGAGCAGATGGAAGAAGACAACGTGCGCAACAGAGAGGATCAATGGAGAAGAAGTTAAAAACAAAAATGAACGACAAAGGGGGGGCCTTCGGGTGTTTATTTTTTTCCCAGATGAAACGATGTCGTTTAACTTTAAATGTAAACAAAGTCGTTTTCATTTATCGATGGAACGATTCCATCAAATTGGAAGAATTGCGTGAATAAATTCCCTCCATATTTACCGACGAAAATTTTTCCCGTCATAATATACGATTTCCCCTACAAATTTACCGACGAAACTCAAT
The DNA here is from genome assembly GCA_027576715.1 of Erythroxylum flavicans. NCBI lineage: Eukaryota > Viridiplantae > Streptophyta > Magnoliopsida > Malpighiales > Erythroxylaceae > Erythroxylum > Erythroxylum flavicans. The sequence continues at coordinate 8,760,543 of JANZXP010000002.1, forward strand.
TTTTGTCGCTAATTTACTATAGAATTTGGTCTATCGGTAATATTCTATTGGTAATTTGTAATTTTTTTGTCAAGTTGTTGGGTGAAGTCAAATACCCCAGCCACCAGACAACAACAAAAAATACTTTTTAATGTTTTCTTCATGATTCTAAGTGAAGTAGACTTTCTAAAAGAGAAAACTAAGCATAAAATTCTGATCAGGAACTAACTTAAGTGTCTTACGTGAAAATCTAGCATCCTAACCATTGGACTCATTATTCTTATTTTTCTATTTCCATAATTTAATGACATTTTTATTTTATTCTAATGTTATTCATTCTATTAATTTTATTAATGATTTCATGTTAGATTTATGTTTATTATTATTGAAATTTAAAATTTTATGTTATTTGTTAAATTATACATTATATTATAAAAGGATAATTTGTTATTCATCAAAATGACCAAATTAATTAAATGAAATTTTATCATATATAAATAGTCATTTATTCATAAAATATTAATCCTTATTATTGAACTAATCATATTAATTAATAATGTTTATTAGTTGATAAAATTTAGAATTTACCCAAAGATAAATTAATACTCTACGACTAATAAGAATAATAGAGGAAAATCATTATTGGCTTATCAAGTATGTTATATATCCAAAGATATTGATTGTATTTGATGAGCTTTTATTTGATTACTGATAAAGCTTGTATAACATTAAACTTATGATAATATATTGTTGAATTTGCCTAAAGAAAACTTGCAGTATGTTCTAAATATGCAATTATTTGAATCCGATAAATTATTGAACATTTATGTATTTGTAGCTATATTTCTTAATTAACATACTTCTTCTATTACTGTGTTTAATATTTTGAACTTCTTTGAATAGTGTGAACAAGTCAATTTTTATTTAGGTGTTTTGGATCTTAATTTAGCATTATTGGAAGAAAAACCTACTGGTATTATGGATACGAGCAGTCAGATTGAGAAAACAAACTATAAAGCATGAGAGAGGTATAATAAATTATGTCTTAATTTCGGGCGAATGGCTATTTTAATCAATATTAAAACCACTATTTCAAAAAGCTAAAGAATACCTTAAATTTGTGGAAGAGCATTTTCATTCTGTGGATAAGTCTCTTACTGGGACTCTAATGGCTAAACTCATAACCATGAAGTTTGATGGATTGTGAAGCATGCAGTAATATATCCTAGAGATGAAAAATATTACAGCAAAATTAATGACCCCGGATATGACAGTTGATGTCTCCTTCTTAATACAATTCATTATGTACTCGTAACCTCTTTATAGAAACTTTTCAAATTAACTATAACACTATAAATGACGAAGAAAACAAGGCTAAAGAATCAAGGGGTTCATTCATTTAACCTTATATGTCAAGGAGCTAGTAAGATTCATAAGCCAAAGGCTAAGAAATTTAAGAAAAAAGTGCTCGTTAAAGTGACACAGGTTACTGCTAATGTTGATAAGAAGGATCAAAAGACAAATAAGTGTCATTTCTGTAAGAAAGAGGGACACTATTAAAAAGATTGTTTGAAATGTAAGGCTTAGTTTAAAAATCAAGGTACATATAACCTTTTTGTATATTCCAAACTAAACTTAACTGAAGTTCCTTCTAATACTTGGTGGCTTAATTCTAGTGCTACTACTTATGTTTCTAATATTATGCAAAAATTCCTTACAATTCAAACCATAAACTCAATTGAGAAATTTCTATTTATGGAAAACAGTAAGAAGGTCCCAGTTGGAGGTGTAGGGATTTATCGTCTAATATTAGATACTAGTTATTACCTAGATCTAATACAAACTCTCTGTGTATCTTCAATTTTTAGAAACTTAATTTCTGTTTCTAAACTTAATGAAAGTGAGTTTACTTTTAAGTTTGATGAAGGTTTTTTTTGTTTATTTAAACATAATTCTATTACTGGTCGTGGAATTATGATGGGTGTTTATATAAATTAGAACTTGATGTTAATTTTTCTAAATCCCTATTTCCTATTTATCATACCATTAGAACTAAACATACCATTAGAACTAAACATAATATAATGAATAATAATTCAGCTTACTTGTGGCATAAATGTTTGAGTCATATATCTAAAGAAAGATTAGTAAAGAATGGTAAAGAAAGATTAGTAAGAATGGAATTACTTCAAATTTAGATTTTAATAATCTTGATGTATTTATGGATTGAATTAAGGGAAAGCAAACTAAACATAGTAAGAAAGGAGCCACAAAAAGTACTCGCTCTTCGAAACTATACCAACCAATATGCGTGAACCTTTTGGCATTCCATCTTTTAGTAGAGAAAAGTATTTTATCACCTTTATAGATGATTTTTCACATTATGGATATGTCCATTTGCTTAATAAAAAATCTAAAGTTGTAGGCCCCCTTGAGGTGTTTCTAAAGGAGGTTGAAAGGCAATTAGATAAAAAAGTGAAAATTGCAAAATCTGATAAAGTTAATTAATATTATGAAAATTTTGATGCATCAGGACAATGTCTAGGTCTATTTGGAAAATTTCTCGAGCGACATGGCATATGTGCACATTATACTATTCCAGACACATCTAAACAAAATGGTGTGGCAGAAAGGCGTAATAGGATATTAGTGGATATGGTTATGAGTATGATGAGTAATTCTTCATTACCACCCAAAACCTTGTGGATGCATTCACTTAAAACTGCTATGTATTTGCTAAATAGGATTCCTAGTAAGGTAGTACCTAAAAATTCTTTTGAATTGTAAACTAGAAGCAAACATAGTTTGAGGTACCAACATATTTAGGGTTGTCCAGCAGAAGCACGAATTTATAATCCACAAGAAAAGAAATTAGATTCTCAAATAGTCAGTGGTTACTTTATTGGTTAGTTGGAGAAATCTAAAGGGTATAAGTTTTACAATCCAAAAAATAGTCAAAGAATTACTGAAATAGTTAATCTAATGTTCATTAAAAATGGTGAAGTTAGTTAGAGCAATGAAAAACGTGTTATGGATACTAGTGAAAAAAGAGTTGATGTTCCATTATCCATAAATGTTCAAGTATCCACATCTATACCAAATATTAGCCCAATATTAGAAGAAAAAAATTTTTTGGGCAAAATTAGGATAAAATAGCACCTTATAAAGAAACTAACTTATAGTCAATTAATTTCAATGACCCACCTAGAACAGCTTTGAATAAACTTTTAAGAATAAGGAGAACAACTATTCTCGATGTATATGTTATTTATTTGCAAGACTCATTAATAATGATCCTGTTTCATTTTCATAAGCCATAGAAAGTGTCGATTCTGATAAATAGATTGATGTTATAAAAGATGAGTTAAATTTAATGGCAAAAAATAATGTTTGAGACATTGCTGATTTGTCAAAAGGATCTAAGTGGATCAGATGCCAATGGATCTCTAAAGACTAAATATGACCCAAATGGCAAATGGGTCTTTTTAACTTGTCTTAAAGAAAGATTCATTGAGAATAATCATGACATTAATGGCTCAATTTGATTTAGAGTATATTAATTGAATGTGAAAACTGCCTTTTTGAATGGTGATCTTGAGGAGGAAGTTTATATGGATGAACTTGATGATTTTTCCATTAAAGGAAAGGGAGATTTGGTTTGTAAACTTAAGAAATCAATATATGGACTTAAACAAGCTTCCCAACAGTGGTATATTGAGTTTAATGATACCATAACATCTTTTGGTTTTCAAGAAAATATTTTTGATTATTGTATCTACTGAAATATCAGTGGGAGTAAGTTTATATTTCTAGTTCTATATATTGATGATATTCTACTCACTGCTAATGATTTGGACATATTATGTAAGACTAAAGATTTTCTCCCTTAGAATTTTGAAATGAAAGATATAGAAGAGACATCCTATGTGATAGGAATTTCAATATTCTAAAATAGATCACAAGAACTAGTAAGGTTGTCTAAAAAAGACTTCATCGAAAGAATTGTGGAGAGATTTAATATGAACAAATGTTTAGCAGGGATTGTCCCAATATACAAAGGGGATAAATTAGTCTCATGCAATGTCCAAAGAATGATGTGGAATGTAGGCAAATGGAATCTATTCTATATGCTTCTATTATTAGCAGTCTAATATATTTACAAATATGTACGAGAGCTGATATTAGCTTTGTGATTAGAATGCTAGGCAAATATCAGAGTAGTCCTAATTTAGACCATTGAAAAGTTGCAAAGAAAGTCTTGAGGTATCTTCAAGGAATAAAGGAATACAAGATTATATATCGAAGGTCAAATCCATTAAAAATAATTGGATATTTAGATTCAGATTTTACTGGATGCATTAACAGTAGAAAATCAATGTATGGCTATTTATTTATTTTAGCATAAGGAGCAATTTCATGAAAATGTGTTAAACAATCTGTCATTGCTTCATTTATTATAAAAGTAGAATTTGTAGCTTATTTTGAAGCCACAATTTATGTCTTATGGCTGCAAAACTTTGTTTCAGAACTTAAGGTTGTCGACATCATTATTAAGTTGCTAAAAATTTGTTGTGACAATTCTACAACAATTTCTTCTTTAAGAATGACAAGTATTATAGAGGTGCTAAAGATATGGAGTTGAAATATTTTACCGTAAAGAAGGAAATTAAAAAATAACGAGTTTCTGTTAAACATATTAAGAATGATCTTATTATTGCATATCCCTTAACTAAAGTCCTTCCATTAATAATATTTAAGGAACATTTTCAAAGAATGGGCCTTGGTTATGTTGATGACTTTTTGACACTCCTGACCTTAATAAAATTTCTTCTTAGCAATTTTCTTATATATTATGAATATGCATATGCAAGTATTATTAAATAAGAAATAAAATTATTTATAAGACATTAATGTGGACCTTTATGATATTTATATATCACTTATGTTACCTGACTTGATATATTACTAATGTTGTGGTATATAGAAGAAAGTATACGACAATTTTGAACTCATTATTTGAAAGTGACATGATAAACTCAATTTTGGTTGAAATTTAAGTGATAAACTCATTGTTCTGTTGCAGTATCAATATTGCTATAGTAGTTCTTCATACAAAGATACAGGAAAAGGATCATTGAGGCTTTAGTTGATTAACCAGAGATAAGATTTCTCTTTCATACTATTTTCTGGAGGTTTATCAAATGTACGACCCTTCCTTTTCTCCGTCTTCTACTTTTTAGTTTGCATATTTGGAAATTATAAGTGATAACAGGCTTTAGACAAATGATAGGGAACCAAAGCCAAAGCTAGACACATTGTTGATTTTCTGATACTTCTTATATAATAAACCATTTCATTTATTTATGGACAAAATTATCTTCCTGGCAATAACACTTTTAAGTTTCAGAATTATTACCCCATGTTCAAATCTATCAAGAACATGGGGTAAACCATTGTTAAGCATAGCTGGACTCGAAGTTAAAAAAAAAGTTTTATGGTTGTTTGAATGGCCTTTTTGGTGATTGTTGCATTGGGTAGCATTTCATTTATTTATGGAAAAAATTATCTTCCTGCCAATAAAACTTCTTCATGTGCTTACTTATTTGCTATGTAGTCAAGATAAATGTTTGCTCTTCGTTTCATTCAATTGTGAAAGAAACCACGAAATTTTGAAGATGATGTCTTCATGCTATAGCTTATGTTTTACCTATGTTCGTGAATATGTGCATGTCTAGTAGAAAGAAACTAAATAACTCAAGCTTTATTAATTATTCAATTATAAGCAGAAATAAGCTAGAACAAGGAGTAATTCATGGATTAAAGCAAAAGCTGGATAATGGTTAAAGGTATAGCAGCAATATCATAAACGTCTTTGTTATAAGAGGTTATAGGAGATTTGTTGTTGAATTCACATGATCAAAAGAATTGGTGTTAGTCTCTACATCGTTTATGCTGGTTTGAGCAAATACAGGTTGACCTTTATGCAATGCTTCGTACCCTTGTAATACATCCACATTTATTATGACATAATAATTAGCATTACAAGAACTAAAAGCATGGTTCAAAGCTGGAGTTTTTGGTTCCTATGAATCAAGGAAATCCATTATTGCATGTGATTTAGTGTAAACAGCATTGAGCACTATGATTGTTAAACCTGTAATGTCGGCTTTTGAGGCTCCAGGGTTAGTGTTAATAATACAGACACACTTCTTGTAGTTTGGGGTACTCTTACAAGTCTTGTTAATCAAAGCAGCATCAGATTTCACATAACTGAAATGAGTTGGCAACAAAACCAATAAAATGATGAGAAA
>JANZXP010000002.1:8773898-8787784 GCA_027576715.1 Erythroxylum flavicans
GTTTTATTATTTTATTATTAATTATATACAATTTATTATTAATTATATAAAATATTATTATTAATTATTTAATAAATGTTATTTTATTATATGTGATTTATATTTAAAAATTATTTATTCATATTTTTATTTATATAGAAATATATACAAATAATTAAAGAATATTTTTCTATTTTTCATTAATAAAAATTTTTATTAAAATTTTTTTATTTTATTATTAATTATATATAATTTTTATTAATAATATAACAATATTATTATTTGGGTAAGGAGAAATAATATAAAAATATTATTAATTATATACAATTTTGTTGCTAAACTTTCTCTAATCGCTCTACTGCATAAAGTGATATCGAGAATGTAGAAATTCAAAATTAAATTATAAAGCCAAAATTGTTTCAATTAATCATTAATCAGATCCACGTTGTCATTCACAATATTAGGATCTAATAATGCCCATATGAGTTGAAATAGTTGACTGCAAAAGTAAGATATTCATAATAATTTAAATGGACACTCCACTATGCAAACCAAACTATGTTCAAATTTTACACTTACAAATATGAGCATATACTTGTTCATCATGACATTCTTTAGGTGGGAAGTTAATGTCATGAGCAAGAATATGAATCAAGAAACATGTCTGGAAAAAAGAGAGTTAAGGTTAGAAGAAATAATTGGTATTAAGAAAAATTAATGAGGGTATAATAGGTAGTAGTATTTATTAGTTTACGTTCCATTCTAAAACCTCCCCTCTCTCGAATCAGAGGTTTTTTATTTTCACTATTAATGATAGAATAGAACGTAACACAGAACCCTCTACTTTCATCTTATTCCGTTATATTTCATTATGAAACCCTCAACCAAGCAATAAAAGTGTGTTACGTTTCATCTCGTTCTATTACCAACCCCTTAACTAAACAGGGCCTAAGATATCGCTAACATAGACCTCATTTTTTTAAAAGATGATTGATATGATTTATATACAGAAGCATATGTATAAGCACATAATCCACATGCATGGCATGGTAATAAGTGCATGCAAAAGATATAATATATAAAGAAGTTATCCGTTGGTCTGGAAAACTCGGTTGCAGGCACCCAAAGGATGTGATATGAAGAGATAGGGTTAAGTCTTCATCAATCTGAGTTTCTACATGTGAGGAGTACATATCACAAACTAAGAAGCACCGAATCATCAAGCTGGTTTATATAGAGTCCCGTGCATGCACGAAAGTAGCAAGCCTTGCGAGTTTTCATGGTACTGTCAGTATTCCTATATCGGAAGTACCTAACGATATAGGTCATGTTAATCTTAATACACTCATCGATGCAATCCTGAAAGTGAAGTCACAGTACCGCTATATGATCTCCACTTCTTTTTCTTATCAAGTTGACATGTAACATATATTTATAGAAAGTACAAAGACCGTCGGATGAGCTTGCAATTAGGCTGCTCAATTTGCCTATTGGTCATTCTCTTGTTTCTGCACTGTTTTATGTGATCGTTTGCTCTCTTCTCTAGCTACTACGTGGTCCGGAGTTAAATATATGGGGACTATCTCAAAACAATTGAAATTTGTTGCCGCCTATTGCAACATGTATAATTGCTTCATTTCACTTTCTTTTAAGTTTGAAATGCATAAAATATGCTTTATAAAATGTTAATGTTATTGAAAGAGAAACTATTTAAACAAATTTTATCTTTCAAATATAAGACCTATTAATAAGTAAAGCAAGTGTTTTAGTTATATATAAATCTTAGATTATAAATTAATTCGATATAAATGGACTGACTCCTAATTATATAAGTGAAACATCGATAAAAAAAAAGTATGTTAAGGATCTAATAATGAACATTTTTTTAATGTAAATTATATATTCAAGAGGTGAATTAACCCTTATGAAGGGATGTGATGTGGATAGTAACAATTATTAAAAAGAGTGAGTTCGTGGATTTCCTAACTAAAATTTTCTAGTATTTCAAATATCATAAGCGATTCCTTCAAACATAAAGATTAATGATTGGAATACAAACAAATCTCTCAATATTTTAATTACCATATTATATATTTAATAGTTATTTTTAATGGATGAGTTTCGTCTGCTATAAGGCAATGGGTCAACAAGATAAATGTTAATTACAGTTTAGCGCACTCAACATTGAATGTAGAATTTGTTAAAGTGTTAGCATTTCCAATGTTATATTTTGGTTTCGCTCCAAACGCAGTTTTGACTTTTGTTATCCCCGTACTAAAAAAAAAGGGACTGTTAGATGCATCTTCAAGAATCGGATTCTTTGCTATTATTAGTTTGGTGTAGCTATTTTAAATATTATGACTGAAATTTAGAGACCATGCTAACTACGATAATTATTCACTTGAAAACCTATCTACAACCAGAACGTGGATTTAACTACAAGCATGTAAGAGCTTCCGCACGACCATTCACGGAAGTTAGAACGATCAGGACACAGAGGTTCCTGCCTCGGTATGATAAGGGATGCAGTACATATTTCACGTTATTAATTGAATTGTTTATTGAAATGTGTAAAACAGAAAGGGAAATGACAAGACAATACAAGGATGGAACAAGACAATTATCATCTACATTATAACTCTAATGTAGATGATATTGGTTTAAATTGAACTTTTCCCAATAACTTTTGTTTTGATGAATACTTGGAATAACAAGTAATAGTTATCCTTTATTCAGCAAGGGATCTTCTTGTAATGTATATGCTTTGGAGTAAGATCAGTGTTTTTGATGGAGGGAGAGGAAAGATGCTCCTGTTTCTTCCACATCAATAATAGTGCATACAACAGATCCCTGAGTTTGATACAAACGTGACTTTGATCAATTTGTTGAGTCATCTATTCAAATAGCTTTCACGTTTCTGAATTTTAGGTCTCATGAAATGGATTGGTCTTTTGATGTTCACATCTTGTTTGTGCCGACTGTCTTCCTTTTAACCAGCTGGTTCACACCTATTAGCTTAATATCTACCTACACGTAACTATGTTGGTGGGTTGAATATCTTTAGTTGAAAGATTTAGGACAAACAGCTTGCTCGTCTGGCATTTACCACGTCCAGTAATTCAGGATTTGTAGCCTGAATGACTGTATATCGTTAAAATTAACATGTGCAGTTGTGGACCAAGTTGATACAACGGTCAGTGTCCAGTTTTTGGTTAGATGTATACTGTGTACCTTGATTTTGGACCGCACGATCAAAATCTGCACAAGCAATCAACCAATCGGTGCCCGTTGATCATTAAAGATTGTCTGAGTCACGGTCTGAAAGGAACAACATTATGCATATTTTGGTCCTTGTCAGGACAAGAGGTCCACACTTTGGTTAAAAGTTACATAGATTCTGCCACTCTAAGAGCTACGCTCAAAACTTTGGCCAAAATTTAAAATGCTAAGTCTGTGCTGACCTGCACTAATCCAACTGATAATTTGCAGTTATAATTCTACTAAATTTAACTTTTATAATAAAACTTAGTTATAAAAGTACTGACCCATTTGTACTAACTAGCTTATTCTTAAAACAAGTTAACCTAAGTCATTTACGTGAATGGAATAACAAGAGAAATAAAATAGGTTCGAATTTCTCATGATTTTATATTATAAATAGAGATCTGCTCTTTATATATGTTATGGTTTATTATGGATAATTTAAATTGAACTTATAACTTGATCTAAATACATGAATTCACTAATTATCTAAAATATGAGATTAAAGAAATATGAAAGTTTATGATGAATTGTGTATTAGAAAATGACAAATTTTTAATTTTGTTATAATAATAACTAGAAAATCTCACATAAAAATTTGATAAAAAGTCATCCAGAAACGACAATAACAAATATATAAACAATTACTAATCCATACTAAGGTTGGGCAAGTTTTAGGAGTCCATATATATAAAAGACGTTATATTGAAATTAAAGATTACGTAAGAAACAAAAGCATGTATTCTTAAAAAGATTATGGAATGCCGGACCACCACCATACTCATGGTGTCTCAACATAAACACCAATACAGCCAGACAAAGTCAGAAAGGCAAGGGGACCATTGACTATAGTTTCATGCACGTAATTATAGAATCGATGATAGTGGAACTCCGAAATAAAAACAAAAAACAAGTACAACTACTTGCTATATAGATCCTTGGCACAGGCCACATAGCATGCGATATAGAAAATCGGAAAGGGAGAGAATTGTGAGGTGATATTTCGTACTTTTTGTTGTTGTTGCATTATCGATCCAAGACTTTGGCATGGGTGGAGTTGCATGGACTGAAGAAGAAGATCACTTGCTCAAGAAATGCATAGAGCAGTATGGAGAAGGGAAGTGGCATCGGATACCATTGTTGGCGGGTAATCCTCATCAGAACGCTCCTAACTTACTTCCTTTACATAGCCACTCTCGTCAATTTTACGCTTTTCTTGATGGATATATCCATGAATAGAAACCAAGACGTGGATGATTTCTTCTGTGTTTGCTTGATGTTATTAAACTCATAGAGAGTATCCTTAGCTGAACTTAACTCACAACATTTGCGTTTCAGGTGATTATATTCAAGCATCAGACTATGCTTCTGTATTTCCCATCAGATATATATGTTAGTTGTTTATATTATTAAAGGAAACACAATCTTTTCTCTCTTATCTTCAATCATCTTATAGTTACATCCGTCAGAGTGAGATCTGCTTTCTTCTATTTTTGTCATTTGAACTACTGAACACTGTAGAAGTCTCTATCTCTTTAACAGATTGTACAGAATCAAATAATCCACTAAAACCTATTCTTGATTTTGGAAATATATAGGTCTAAATAGGTGCCGGAAAAGCTGTAGGCTTAGGTGGCTAAACTATCTCCGACCAAACATCAAGAGAGGGAGTTTTGAGAAGGAAGAAATCGATCTCATTATCAAGCTTCATAAGCTCTTGGGGAACAGGCAAGTTTAATCGGTGGTCCTTCGTTGCATTAAAGTTACCTTATCCCTGAGTACTTCCGCTTAGAAAAGGGTTATGTTTTATATTCCTGAGATGGAAAGTTGTCTCTGCCATGTTCAGCCATTTGATTCGTACCAAGCTTAATCATTATCAGACTCATATATATCCACATGCATATATGTAGGCAATAACAACCATAGATAGAAATCACCAGGCATTGACTTGTATTCTTGACTTTTTGTTTCTCTTCATCTTTGATTTTTTTCTTCTTTTGGGCAATGAGGAACCTCGATATGGACCGAAGGTCAAGTTAATTCCATGTGACCGAACATGACGCTACTCAATATACTGTAAATCCTCTTTTTGAAAATTAAAGAAAACTTGACAATGACTTAATTACTTCCCTAATTGCATGCATAAGATCATCCTTAGACCAATGCTATAGTTTTCGTTATTGTTCGTCCCTTATGATAGTCTAATATCTAGGTGGTCACTGATAGCTGGGAGACTCCCAGGAAGAACAGCTAATGATGTGAAGAACTATTGGAACTGTCACTTGAGTAAAAGATTAAGTGCTCAAGAAGCTGAAGAGAAGCAAATGAACAGAAACAACGTAGAGGCTATAAGGCCAGAGCCTCTAAACTTTGCGACAAGCCCAACGAGGTTAAGAATTCCGGAGGTACCAAGCTATCAGCTACCACAAGAAGAAAGCACGACATCAACACCAGAAGTAGTGCAGCAAGTTGAAGATGCAAAAGAACACCAAGTCGTTCTGCAAAAGGAGGACTTCAGCTATTTAGGGCTAGATCAGGAACATTGTTATGCTGGTGACTTGGGCATGGATTTTCAATTTGAAGAAGTGAAATTTGCAATTGATGATGAGAGTAGCATCAGCAAATGGGACTGGGATGACCTGATCGTGGACATGGATCTCTGGAATGAATCGCTGTAGAAAGTATGTTTTCATTGCTTTGGTGAGTCAATAAATAAGAGGTAATGAGCTTGGTGGAATTGAGAAGATAAATGCATGTTCATGTACCAGAAACTAAGTTGGTTCCAAAATAGTTACTAGTCATATTAATTATTTCTTACTAGTCATATTAATTATTTCCTTCCCAAGCTATGGTTTTGTTCTCTCAAGCTAAAAAGGTCAACATATTCCTTGAAAATGAAAACAAATATATCAATGAATATCTTAAATATTTTATAGCAGATTAAATGCTGGTGACAATACAATTGATGTATAAATCTATACACAAGGCTAAGACGTTTAGTAAATCACTTTGCTTCAATAATAATCAAGGTAATCAAAGTAATATGTAGCTAAAGGACGGCAAGTTAAACAATTATCAACTTCTAAATGTTACCGTGAGCTGAATCTATTACAATCCTCAAGTTTTGGGATTATGGGAAACCGAATTTGAGGTTGTCTTACTCTTTTTGTGTTTTGGACTAGCTCTCTCATACCTCGAGACTCTTCAGCAATATTAATTACTTGATAAATGGAGCCTTTGCTAGTTGATTTTCTTCTTCACATCCCTAACATCTTGTTTCATACGGCTTCCACAACTACAGATACTTATCCTATCGATTTTGTTTCACTAAACTCTCAAATTATATTAGAAAACAAAACTCATAACTTTAGTTAAATAATATGTGCGGCTGACAAGCCTGACATATATAACGAAATCATACAAAGTTGAAACAAACATAGTTCACGATTTGTAAGTTTTCAGGAAGTGGTTGCCTTGGAATTTGAACTCTTGAGGAAGTTAAAAGACAGCTAGAGAGAAGACAAGGAATGTTTTAGCAGAAAATTGCAGGGAAAAGATATGACTGACTACTCAATCATACAATACATGCATGTGATCGTCACAGTCAAGGATCAGCATCTTTGATCACAACCTCTAATGGTTCTAGATACCTATAGTTCTGCTGCAAGCTGCGAGACGCAAGATACCGCGGGATCTTTTGTTGGATCGATCGTTGACTTATACGCAATTATTTTGATCTCCACCGCTACCACTGTATCTTGACATTCGCGCTTCAGAACAACGCCTAGGACGTACTGTTGTTATTGTTGGATATCTTAAACATGGATGTATACATTAGGACCTATTATCTTTATAGTAATTTACTAAGTGGCTTAATATGTTAATCCATATGCTTGACATAGAATATGAGAATAAAGATACTAGGTTGACATAAATTCTTAATCTAATCTCTGTGAATAAGCATGTATACCATTTTCGGGGGTAATTAAAAGTCAAAGGAAGGGATGAAAATGGGTCTTTAGCGGCGCGCTAAACTTTAATTTAGTTAATCAATTTTTTTATTATTACATAAAATTATATTATTTTGGAATCAGTTTAAAATATTTTAAACCAATTTAAACTCAATTAGTTCAAATGTAATATATCAATTTGGGTGTAACTCAAATTAAAATTATAATAGACATATATAGGTTAGAAAATTTTTTTATATAAAAGTAAAGATAAAAATAAAAGGTTTTCATATTTTCAATATTTTAACTTAACATATAAATGAAAATACACAATTTAATTTTTAAATTAAAATTATTTATTATTTTTCATGTATATTGTTTATAATCGAAGACCTCTAATTGATTGACTAGCTTCTAAATCATTTGTGCTTATATATATGTCTTATGTATATTAATTAAATTAAAGTCGCATCTTAAATTTTGATTTTGTGTCATTTAATATGTCGAAGACTTAAACATCTATAAAGAAATAGAGTTATTTATTGTGATTTCGAATTTCTATTATATATATATAAACTTGTTTCCCTGAAAATTGCATGTTATTTGTTTTTGACTTTTCACTGAACATTATGTGCCATGTTTCAATAATATACATATCGCGAGTTGTTTTTTCTCTAAATTAGGCTAAAAATTAATTAATTAATTAATTAAAGATCAACAATAAAAATGGGATTCTTCACTATCGTCTATCACCGCCGCGAGTGATTGCCAATATATATGGTCATTATGGTCGCTCCATATGCCAAGGTCGCCCTTGTGGTGGTGATGCGCTGAAGATATGAACGGTGATGGTATTTTTACAATATTTTATGAAGATTTTCTTGATTGGAAAGAAAAGGTTATTTTGGGATTAGAGTATATGGACCTTCATTTGACGTTCATATAGAAGCATTACATCTTATAAAATCAAGTATTACGCTGAGGAGAAAGTGTGATATGAAAGTTGGGAGCAATTTAATCACCGAAATTGGATACTTATCAAGTCTCATATAAATAAAATCCTGAGACGTTCCAGTTAAAATGTTGACAAGGCAATATATTTCTATGAAGGTAATTTAAGAACAATTTGAAAAAATCTCATGAGGCCCTAGTAAAAACCTTGATGAATAAAAGACTAGTAAGTGTGAGGTCTGATCTGATTAAAGGTATGCAAGACCATATGATAGAAATGAATGATATTGCTACTCAATTAAAATTCCTAAAGATTCAGTGCATTTTATTTAAAATTATTTTCCTACATAATATAATGCATTTAAGATATCTTATGACGACACACACAAGGAAAATTAGTTAATGAGAGTTATTGGTCATGTATGTTCAAGAGGAGGAGAAACTGAAACATGATAAGCTGTAAATTCATTTATTACAATTTATGTTGCTAATATCATGTAGGGCTCTCTGATTGCTAAGAAAGCTAAACCCAAATGAACGAAGCATCTATTTAAGCAATAAGATACTTTCATATGTTGAAGTTATGAGATCATATTTACTAGCTTTTAAATTCATTGTTTTAGAGCTAGAAAATGTTCATGTTCCAAAATTCTCTAAAAATTTATTTTTAGGTTTAAATTAAGATTTTTTAGTTTTAAAATTTTATTTCAAAAACTCTATATTTGATCTTTTATTTAATAATAAAATAGACAATTCTGGTTACTCTATTAATGGTATATATAAAGTTAATTTTGATCCTACTCAAGAATGTAATATCCATGATAAAGTAGGTATTATGCAAAGGAACTTTAATGAAGAATCTTTTAAATTGTGATATATAAGGCTAGGTCATATCTAAAAAGGCTTACTAATAATAGTATATTGATTAGCCTTAATTTCAATAATTTTGGTATTTATTTTGATTGTATTTAGGGTAAGCAAACAAATAAGTCAACTAAATATGAAACTGATTTACTCGTTATAATGCTATTTGTTGTCATTATTATATAGTTTGGTTAGTGGGTTCTTTTTGTAAGTAGCTAAATGATGGTCTCGTTGTAATGCTTATATATAGCTTTTGCTAAATCAATATATTCACATTTAAACTTTTTTTTAAAAAATGCTACTAAAAGCTAGGAGATTCTTAAGATTATACACACTAATATACACATGTCATTTTCCACTTTTTATTTAACTTGTCAAAGATGCTTTTTCTTATCTATAGATGATCATTTAAGGTTCATGTGTCTATCTTTTGTATAATAAGTTATAGGCACGAGATACCTTAAAGGTTTTCAAAGCATAAGTACAGAAACAAAAGGACGAAAGAATTAAGATAGTGAGATCCAATAAGGTAGAAGAATTAATGTTTAAAACTCAAACCGAACATTGAACCGTTTAAAGAAAATATTTAAGGTTATCACTTACAGCTGTTATCATCTATCTCACATGTATATTATCAAAACCATTTTCTTTGTCAACTCGGCTAACATTAACAGTTGGGTTTCTCTCCCTCACCTCAAGCATCCAGAATGACAAAGATCACTGTAAGAAGAGCATCTAGAGTCAAGATCGTTTAATTTTTTTCCCTTTAAATTAGCTTCCCATTCATTTTCTCTACACCTTTCTTATGCTCAAATAATCTAGCAAAGAAATAGAGGCTGAACGCCTAGTAGCAATTAGATCACTATAGGAAGAGTGATTCAACAGTCGAGATGGCTCCAAGCATGATCCGCAAAGCAATCAGGACTATGAAAGACCCGAAGACACGAATAGCATTACTGGTGTGGGCGTTAGGAGAAGACAAAACCAATTCTTACGGTTCAGAATCATAAAGGTTAAAAGTAAAAATCGAACTGAAAATTAGTTTGATTCGTACTTAACTTGGTCAAACTGGCTAGTTCGATTTGGTTTTTACATCATTGAGAAGAATATTATGGTAGCTACGTGAAGGTCCATTAGTTATATTCTTTAAGAGGAAGACATTATTACATAGTATACAATGCCAAACATACCACAACAAAAAGGTGCGATGGAAAGAAAAAAAATGATATCTTTTCAGACATGATGAGAAATAAGATTAGTATATCCTAATCTCCTATTAAGTTTATAGAGTGAACCCTAAGAATTATTATATATATATTAAACAGAGTTTCATTAAGGTCCTTACTTAAGACTTCTTTTGAGATATGAAATAAAATGAAACCAAATTTAAGACATACATATGAGGTTGTCCTACCAAAATAAGGGTTAATCATCAGGTACTAAAGAAATTAAACCTGAGTACAATTAGTATTTATTTTATTGTCTATGTGGAGAAATTTAAGCTAGTTACATTTTATTGTCCCTGAAATATACCAAAGATATTTAAGAAAGAAATGCAAGGTTTGTTGAGGATTTTAAGTTTAGATGAGAGTCTCCTTCATCTAATTAAATTAGAGGAAATATTATGCTCTTATAAGAAATCAATAAATTTAGATAGATTGGTTAGTTTTCATTATACTCAATAAAGTATAAAAGAACAATCAATTCAAGTTACAAGACTATGAAAGTAACTAATTAATGATATTCCTTCACAGCAAGAGGTGGGTGTTAGATGATCCACAGGGATAAAGAAATATGCAAGTTTTATGATTTTATTAAGTATTTACAAGGGTTAAATATAAATCCACATAGGGACTCAATCTCAATTTTAGAGGCAATGAATGATGTTAATTATAATATCTCTTAAGAGGTCATACAAGATGAGTTGAAATCAATAAATAGTAATCAAGTTTAGGATATTCAATTACTAGAAGGGCAAAGCAATTGGTTTTAAACAAGTTTTTAAAACCATAAAGGACTCTTATGTTAATATAAAGAGACGTAAAATTAGACTTATAGTAAAGGTTTTTAATTAAAAATTAAAAACCATATTTTTAACAATTTGATATTTATTTTATTCTTGTTTTGTTTCATAAATTTGATTGTATTTATCATTTTCATCTTTTATCAAAATTTCATTTTTATTAATATTAATTATATTTATTTATGTTCTAATTTCTTTTAATTAGTTTTAATTAATTATAATTAGCAATAATTACTTCTAATTGGAATTTGTGAGTCTTTATCATGATTAATTTTTTTAATTTAAATTTGTCGTATTAATATTTTTAAATTTTGAATTAATAAATTTGTATGATTTTATAAGTATAGAAAAGGAAAAAAAGAGAAAAAGACAGAAAATGAGCACATAAGAGAGGGGGATATCTCATGCACATGGGAAACATAAAATAGGTAACGTAAAACAAAAATGAAAGAAAATATAAATAACAAGACTAACAACTAAAAGGAGAATGGGTTAACGAATGAACTAAGAGTGTAAGAGTAGAAGAAGAAAATAGTGAAAATAACGAAAAGAATTGAAAACAAGGGGAAGAAGGAAAAACATAAAATTGGAGAAAGAGAAATCACACTTAATAGTTATCCCAATTTTTAGCTAATATTTTGACTTAGTCAAAATTCAGTTAAGAAGAGTCTTAGTCTTACGATTTTGTATTGATATTAAGATGGTCTCCTAATTTTTTAAGCTATGTTGCATTTTATTCTGTATTTAAGGAAATTCTCAATTGAATAAAACGTATGCATATTCCTTATTTATATATGCAGATCAACTATTTGCTTTAATTCATATGAGGGATTTTTTTTACTTTGTTTTCTATCTTAGACACTCTCTTCTTTAACATCTAGAATTAGAGATTCCTTTAAAGCTTATGAATGTTAATAATGGTAAATATTGCAAATGGAGTGAACATTTCACAACTTGCAATTTCAATTTTTTTATGATAGTAGTTATGATGTTTGGAGTATAAGGATGAAAACTCTTTCGGTTTACTAAGATCCATAGGAGTTGGTAGAGAAAGGATATACTAAAGAAGATTTAGTAGCTAAAGTTTTAAAATAAGGTGGACCATCAAATGATGAAAAACTTAGATTCAAATGCATTTAGTAATAAAGGTGGAACTCACACTCGCAAGTGTAAATGCTATGATTATAATAAACCTAGTCATATAAAGGAGCATTATCTATTGAAAGTAATATTTTAAAAAAGGATTGAAAGTTTAACCAGTACGGTAAAAGGTTTAAGGTCTAAAAAGCTCAACTATTATTAGACCATCATAAAATTCGACTATAGATTAAATAAAATTAAAGAATTTGAAATATGATTGAAAGATATTGTTTTTATCTATTGAAGAATTTGAAACTTAATTGAAAAAATATATTGTTAAATGAAAATTAATTGAATTATTTTAATTTATAAAAATTTATTAATTTACAAAAATTGACTGATTAATTAATAAATTGATTAGTTTTTAACAACAAGAATTGTCAAAGTAAATCGAACTAAAAAGTTGAAAACCATACTGAAAAGTTAGACAATTCATGATTTTTACTATTTAACCAGCCGAATTGGTTTGATTTTTTAATTATTGATTGAAAGAAAGATAAGAAAAACATGTAAATTTGTTGAAGAAAATGACTAAGATGAATATGGAAGTTTGTTTCTTGTTGGTTATACTACTAAAGCATATAAATTAGATATATGATATATATGAGTAGTGGTTGTAGCAATTACATAACAATAAAGTTGGAAACTTTTATTAGTTTGGATAGGTCAATAAAAACATTAGTGAAGATGAGTGATGGAACAGTTCATAGAGCATAAGAAAAAGGAGTTATAAAGCTAAAACTTTGCGGAAATATAGCATTATATAACACCTCACTACTATAGAGTATATACTCGAACATCCAGAGGATATTCCAGAACATACCCTATGATAATGGCATGTTAGAGCAATCATATTCACTTACATGGCATTATACAAAATAACAGAATACTTAAAAACTTAACTCCTGATTTCATTTACTAACAAAATTTACACTATAGTCATTAAAACAAATATTTACATCATCACAAGCATCTAAGAGTTTACATCTCTTTTTTTACAAAAAGTTCTACATGACAAAGAAACTACATAAATACAATCTATAACTCTTCAAATGCCAACTGACCGACCTTTGAGCTATTTCTTAATACCAAAATGTTCTTCTAGAGTGTCTTAGGAATTAGGTCTCCTCTCTCATACCTGAAAAACCACATTGTAATTTTGATGAGTTTTGCGAACTCAGTGAGTGAACTATCCTCGATGTACTCATTCACTCAGAACATCAGACATTTCAATTATAAACCAAATGCACAATATTCCTCATCTCAATAATTCATCATGAATTGCAAACATTTCATATAATCTTTTCAGAAGAATTCAATAATATTATCAAATGTACACAAATATGGCATATCACAACATCAGCACAATTAAGAAATGTTTTCACAATCATATATGTACAAATGTATATGCATATGAGACTTCATTTTTTGTTGTTATTTTGTTGTGATCAAGGGCGTTTCATTGTCCCATATCTCTTGTAGATATCAGGCTTTTTTTAGATACTGTCTCGTACCCATTGTGGATACAAGGCTCATTAATCACGGAGCTAATGGCTTTACGTGCACATTTATGAGCTTTAAGCTCTTTTAGACTGGCCACTCCTGTAACATCCCCTCACCTATGGGAAGGGTAATTTAGTAAATTGGAACGGGTTAGGAATGCCTAAAAGTGTTTTGCTATGTTCATGCATTCATTTATGCACATGAATAGCGAATAG
>JANZXP010000002.1:8787884-8803758 GCA_027576715.1 Erythroxylum flavicans
AACTTAATTCTAACTCTTCCTTTTAATCCATGCAACCACACGTAATTAATTATATACCTAATTAAACTCCAAAAATTGCTAATTCAAGAATTCTAATTTATATTCATGTTTGCTAATTTAATAAAATAAATTCTAAGAAAAATTCGGGGTCCAACAAGACTCCTCTATTGAAGACTTACTGTGATCAAGCGTATCATCGACTTCATCATGATTGGTCTTATTAGTTTATCCCCTAGATTATTACATACCACTGGGGATGAATTATGATCAGAAATGTGATTAGGTGTCTTTGGTTGCTTGAAACCTTTGATGGTTTGATCTTTTAAAAATATAACATCTTGAATTCTCATAATCTTTTTATTCATAAGGTCCTATATTCAATAGCTAAACTCTTTTTGTGAGCTAAGATATCAACATAAGTTTGTCTTTATATCAAGTTTGAAGCATTCGTCCTTAGGGATTTAGATGAATGCATAATAATCAAACACCTTGAAACGATGACTCAAGACCTTATTTATCATTCGTACTTGGGATATCTCCATTCAAAGAAGTAAAGGAGAGTGGTTGATAATATTGACTATTGTCCTTACAGATTCTCCCTCAGATTACTTAAGGAGTTTAGCATAAGAGAGTATGCGTGAGACCCTTTCCTTAGTAGTTTGGTTAATTCTCCCAAGTATACCATTCAATTATGGTGTCTTTGGTGGTGTTTTCTCAAGCCTAATATTAAATGACTTGTAATATACTTCAAATATGCCATAAAACTCTTTATCATTATCAGCTCTGAAACATTTCAACTTTCTACTTATCCCACATTCTATATTGGCATGGAACTCCTCGAAATTCCTTAAGTCCCTTGAATTTTGTTTTTGAAAATGTACATAAACTTTTCTCGAATAACCGTCAATAAAAGTAACAAAATATAGTACACTACCAATTGATTTGGTCATTGAGCAGACATCAGTATGCATTAAATCAAGAACATGTTTTCTCCTACATGGCTGGCTAAATTTAGGAAATAAAACACCATTTTATTTACTAGCTAAACAATGAGCTCATGGTTTAAGTATTTTACCATTCATATCAAGAAACATTTCTTTACGAGAAAGGATTTGTAATCCCTTCTCGCTCATGTCCCCTAACCTCTTATAGCATAGCTCTAAGCATAAGTTATCGTGGGTGATATCTGTTTCTCCTTTCCACAACTTTACTTGTGTAATAATAGAATGAACCTTCCTTTCTTCCTCCTATGATGATCATGTTGTTACTTGAAAGTTTTTATTTTTCTCACAATAAATTGATTCATCTAGCTGATATTATAGAGTTATCTAAAATAAATAAGATTAAGACGTATATCAGGGACATATTTTACACCTTTCAAAACAAGCTTACAACTCATATTGGTCATCAAGATGATGTTATTCATCCCCATGATTTTATTGGTTACTTGATTTCTCATCTTAACTACATCAAATCTGTGAATTTGATATGTTATTTTAATCAATATTAGCCTCAAATTATTTTGATATATCACGTTCCTTTCTCCTATCTTCCTTATTCAATAGGCTACTGATGGTGTCAATGGTGAGTTTTTCTTCCAGGATCAAGTTGCTAAGTGTGCAAAAAAAGTATCTTAACTCTCAAGTAGCAAACTAAGAAGAAACAAAGCTTGTAACTAATCATGAATCTTTATCTTCATCTTCATCAATTAATGTACAAGCCTTTTGAAGGTGTTTAGGTGCTTATATTCCAACTTGACCAACCATCTTATAAGGTGGGGTTTATTATGAGGCATCTTCTTTTGAATCATGAACTCGAGTTTCATCTATAATTTGTCTGCATTGGTGTTTGTTGATATGTTCCAAATAAGCTTCTATCAATGGACTTGCAAATTATAAAGCGCTTTTGGTTTAAAAGCTCCTATTTTTTGTTAAGTTTTCCTTTTAGCTTCTTCTCATTTATGATTAGCTCATGCAAATCTTAGTAATATAGACGATCTTTTATCATCATCTTTCAATAGGAGTAATTCTCTATGATAAATTTGAATACGTCTCCATTATGAGTGATAATACCCTACAATTTAAATCATATTAAAAGATGATGGCCTATATATCTAGCTCTGATACAATTGTTAGGAAAAAATGGGTAGATAAGCAAAAGATCTTTTCCTTATTTATGTGATTTAAGATAAACAAAAATAAATTATAATGCAAAGGAAAAAACCATGACGCCAAAGGTTTGAAAGATATCACTATAATATAATAGGATTATAACAATTTCTTCTCTAGCTTAAACTATCGGCTAATTCAACTTTTACCCTATTTAGGATAGATTACAATGTTCAAATACCTCACTAATTTTGTGGTGGATAACTCACAAATCAATCTTGAGAGATTTTCTTAAGCTCTTTACTATCTAAAATGGCTCTCTTTTTCTCTCTTGGAGTGTAGCTCTCACTTTTGTTTTCGATGCAAAAGACCTCACATGCTCCTATTTATAATAGTTTGACTCAACTTGCTTATCTATAGTTATGATGTATAATTTAATCCTTTCGCTATCTAATGTGTCAATCAGACATGGAGTATAGATTTAGCTTCTACTCATTTAAATCCAATTATATTCATTCTTACTATTAGTATTTGATTTATAATTGATATTTGAAAACATTATTTCAAATCTCAATTCACTATGACCAGATAATTCCTTAAATTACTATTAACCAAAAATTGTGAAACATTTTCTTTAATTACTTTAGAGTGAACCTACTCAATTATCTCCACATGGTTTATACTATATCCAAGTACTACAATCAAACTTATAATAGATGACTATAGCCAATAAGATCCTTATGGAATTAATAATAGCTACTCTCCTTGTTTTTATTTGTAATTTTTAGCTAATACCCTTGCTTTATACATATGTGCATTATCATCCATGTCAATTTTTTTAATTAAAAAACCCACTTTCTTTTAATATTCACAACACCATCAAGAGCATCCACCAAAGTGCATACTTGATTAGTGTATATGACTTCCATTTTAGATCTTACGGCTTCTCGTCATTTAAAAAATTCAACGTCATATATTGATTCTTTAAAAGTAGTAGGCTCATCATCCATAAGTAATACATTATCTTTCTTTTTTTCAATAGGTAGATCTAATCTATTATGGGATGATGTATCCTACTAAAGTGTCATAAACTATATGTCTCTTAAACCCTTTGATTGTGTTGGGAAATTGGGTCAAGAGTTGATCCCATGAGCAGTAGAATAATCATGAAACTTTTTTGTTTGATTGCTCGAAAGTCAAGATTGCTTAAATTATATAAAATGATTAGCAATTAATTATAATAAAGTATGAAAATTATTTCATATATTTTTCGAAGCTTGATTATATTTTTATGATATCCCTTATACCATTTTCAAAACTGGCTCGTGTCAATCACTGTAGCCACACAAATGTCTAGCCTCAAGTGAATGGTAAAATTAA
This sequence comes from Erythroxylum flavicans, assembly GCA_027576715.1. Classification (NCBI taxonomy): domain Eukaryota; kingdom Viridiplantae; phylum Streptophyta; class Magnoliopsida; order Malpighiales; family Erythroxylaceae; genus Erythroxylum; species Erythroxylum flavicans. The sequence continues at coordinate 8,791,373 of JANZXP010000002.1, forward strand.
TACCTGACATTCTTTTTTAGATACCTAACAAATTTTCATTTATTTGACTTAGTTTGAAGCTTATTAGACGCTGCACTCTATACATAACCATCACTTCCCTAAATCTTTAATTGTGACAACTTTAGTCTACCAGTCCATATTTCATATAATGTCTAGTCAACATATTTGGATGGGACTCTATTCAGAATCTAAGCAACCATCACATCCCTAAATGTTTAATTGTGACAACTTTGGTTTACCAGTCCATATTTCATATGGTGTCTAGTCAGCATATTTGGATGAAATTCTATTCAGAATGTAAGCAACAGTTTCATGGGTATATTGCTAAAAGGAGATAAGAAGGATTGTATGACTCATTATATAATGTATAATATCTAATAGAATACAATTTCTCCTTTCAGACACTCAATTGTATTGTGGAGTTTTATAAGAAGTCCATTGTAAAAGAATCTCATCCTCTTTTAAGTAACAAAGAAATTCCTAACCTAAATACTCACCACCTTGATCATATCCAAGTGTTTTAATACTCTTACTAATTATTTCTTAACCCTAAGTCTAAATTCTTCGAACTTTTCAAATAATTCAGGCTTTTGTTTCATTAAGTGCACATAAACTTATCTAGAATTATCATTTGTGAAAGTAACAAAATATGAGTATCCACCTTTAATGCGAGTAGAAACTTGGCCACATATATCTAAATGTATAAGCTCTAGTAACTCATTGAGACATTTTTTCTTTCCACTAAAAGGTGGTTTGGTCATCTTTCGTAACAAATAAAATTCACAAGTTTCATATGATTCATAATCAAAAGGATAAAAATATCATTATTTCTATAACTTTATGATTCTAGTTTCATTGATATGATCTAACTTACAATAACATAAATAAGATGGAGTTTCGTTGCTTAACTTTCTTTTCTTTCTATTTATGTTAATGATGGGTCTTTCAAGATCTAATTCATATAAAATATTCATAAGTAATCTAAATCCATAATAAACATCATCTTTATAGGAAAAATAATTCTTATTCTTAATAATAAATACAAATCTATTCAAATCTAAATAAAATATGGAAATAATGTTTCTAGTAATAATTAAAACACAATAACAATTATCTAGTTCTAATTCAAGGCTATAAGCCAAAGCTAAACTATAAGTTCTTACAATCAATACAACAATTCTTGCTCCATTTCTAACTCGTATGTCTACCTGGCCTTTTCTTAACGATATACTATTAGTTAACATTTGCATATTATTACAAATATTAGAACCACATCTAATATCTAATGCCCTAAAAAGTGGAATAGAAGTAGAAAGATTGATCTTAATTATAAGCATATTGAAGATAGGGTTATCTTCTTATCTACCAGGCTAGTGAGGTAAGCTTTGTAATTCCTCTTTTAGTGTCCATTGACTCCACAATAAAAATATATACCCTTGTCATTGCTCTTCTTCTTAAAACCACCTTTTAACTTTGCTACTTTAACAAATGCCTTCTATTTCTTATTCTTATTCTTATTCTTCTTAGAGCTATTTTTCTTGTTTTTAGAAGAATTCACAATAAAAATAGAATTAGATTACTTCTTAAGGTATCCTTTTATAGTCTTGAGCATATTCAATAATTCAATAAATAAAACATCCTTTTGGTTCATATGAAAGTTTGTAATGAATTGTGAAAAGCTCGAACTAAGAAATTGTAGCACCATTTCAGTGCTTAATTCATAGTCTATGAAAAAACTTAATTAGTATAATTTTTCATTGTAGTCAATCATCTTCAGCATATGTTGCTCCATTGAAGATCCTTCTGTCATCTTGTATTGAAATAATGCTTTGAAGAACTGATATCTCTCCGCCCTGCTTTGTGAAATAAATAACTCCTTGATTTGTAAAATTATAACAAGAGCACCTATGTTCTCATGTTGCCTCTAAAGCTTAAGAGATATACTAGCCAACATCATACATGTAACTTATTCAATTTTATCAGTATAACATTGATATCTTTTCCAAACTTCATCAGTTACATCATAACTAGATGGTGAAATAGCAATGTGAAGAACATATAAATTCTTTTGTTACCTGAGAACAATTCTCAAGTTACAAAAGCAATCCAAGAAATTGGGTATAGTAAGTTTGTAGCGTCCATGATGCTCCTTAGGGACAGATAGGCTAATTTAATCATTTAATCATCTAAAATGTCCTAATTAGACATGGAGTGTGGATTTAGTGTTTACTCATTTAAATCTAATCATGTTTGTTCTTATTAATTAATAATTCATACTTAAAAACATCTTTTTTAGTTTCAATTCACTTTGAGCAGAGTTCTTATCATTATCATCATCATCAACAACACCCAGTTGAATCTCCAGCTAAGATGCGGAGTCTGGACAAGTCCGATAGTATGCACCCTTACCTCTATCTAATAGAGAGGCTATTTCTAATAGACCCCCATGCAATGTGTCCAGAGAATTTCTTAAACACTGCTAATTAAATACATTAGGACATTTCTAATTTCTTTAGAGTGACGAATCTTTTCTTGACTTACCCTAGTATCTCTAATATGGTTCATGTTATATCTAAGTACTATCAACCAAACTATCCTAGATAGAATAGGTCATAAAGATGTGATACTTTAATAATCTCAAGTCTAAAAATAAATTATATAACCATTATAGTAAGGAAATCTATAGACATATAAGTAATATTCTATTTAGGATTGTTATAATCGGATCAGTTTAGTGAACTTACTATTTAATAAGCATCAACATGTTTATTTAAGTATCTTCGTACCTTAATTTATAAGATCAATTATTTTCTTTTTTCTATTTTCTTTATAAAAAAGAAACGCATTGTGCTAGTTTTACTGTTCCGTTAATATTAAGTCTTGATAAAAGTGTACCTAGGAACTATTTAGGAATAATATATAAATACAAATTGAATATCATAACTATGTTCTTATTATAATTTCAATTGTACAATAATTATTTTAGAGATTTTACCTTTAGCATTGAAATATGAAATGTAATAATATCATACATAAAATTGTAACCAATTGATTGGTTGCAAAAAGCTACAAGTGAGTTTTGTATCGCGATCTTTTTAGATTCCTTTTCTGGCTTATACATAATCCATTGGTTTTGATTATGCTCGATGAATTAATGTTACCTTTAGGATGTTTTTCTTGATGTTATATTGTCCTGCGTCTACATGAATTACGGGCTTCCAGTGATAACGTTTGTCACCTTAAGAAAGCCGGCTCTTCCAACATCTCTAGCGCTCGTACAAAAACACACGAGAGTTCTGTATGCCTTCATAGTCATTTCCAGTGCACCTTTTATCTCTTCAAGACTCATTTGCGTGTGATTTGCGGTCTAACCTTTTACTGTAATACCCGCAACTGTATTTGCATCGCCCACAATTACAATGCAATTCGCAATCTGAAAGGCTTGGTTTGGCGTATTATATGGAAACTAAGTAATGGGGCAGAGGAACAAAATTGAGTGCTGAGACATTAGGAAAAGCTTCGATTATATCCGGATTTATTCTTTCATCTTCAATTACATTCCATAAGTCATGTTGTTACTAAGGTTCACGATTATTTACTCAATGAACTTGTTGAATCCATGGAATGCACAGAAGAAATTTTTATTTACCCTTTAAATGCTAAAAACATGCAGAAGATACAATTTGGTAGATGTGCAACTTACCCTTGAATATACGGAAGGAATGGGAATATTTCAGACAACAAAATGTGACATTAACATTTTTTTTATTTGTCTAGTTTCTTATGCAGCTAATGCTAAGAGTAAATTTGCAATCTTTCTAAATTTTGAGAAGGGCTAGTAATGAAGGATAATTTGCAAGCATAATAGCTTTAGATTGGAGTGAGAGCCAATTTTTGCTGAAAAATCACACGCACCAGTGCATTTGGCACTACATCTTGAGTTGGGAAATTCTTCCAAGCTCCATGATTAATTTCTTGTTTGATGTAAATTCTGGCCTTTTATGGGAAAATGATTATTTCTTGATCCTTACTCCAACAAAACAGCCTGGACATTTTGTTAATCTACAAACATGCTTGAGACACTTGGGTTTCACATCTACCTATTTTTACTTCAAATTAATGAATTTCGAGCATTAATGGCACCACTGGATTAAAACACAGTACAAGACATGAGTTTGTCCCCCTGCAAAGCCTAACGAGCCGACACAAATGAATATAGAACAGACACGAAGAGCTGAAACACCTGGCCCTTTTTGGCTCGCAGCTCCCTACTTTCAGCAATGAAGCCCAATCTCATGACTTTCAATTCCTTTCGCGCTTTCACCTCCTTGACTCCTAGAACCAAACCAGTTCCGTTTCCAACCAGTCCCATAAACCATAGGCGAAAACTACCGCCCTCTTTGATCCTCCAATCGCCGAGACCCACAGGTTTTTACCCAATTTGCTTTTCAACGCCCTCCAGAGAGTCCAATCATCTCAATGAAATGCCATCAAGTTCCAACCTTGAATCTTCGGGTGAACGGTTTGGTGAAGAGGAACTGGGAAGGAGTTTTAGTGTGCAAGTGGGGGGTTCAGTTGTTCCGTCTTATATTCAGTCGTGGAAAAGGCTCAGTATGATTGATCAAGCTCTACTTCTTTTGTCTTTTGCTGCGTGCACGGTAGATGCCCTATGCCTCTTTTCGAATTTCTTTTTCCTTCAGGATTTTAGAAGCTTTATAGCTGTAGCTGGATTAGGGAGGGGTGGGGTTATCGGAATTCAAGTGCCCTAACAATTATGGTTTATGGCGATGAATCAGAGGAAGTTGTTTTGCTTATGTGGTGTTTCTATGGCTTTCAAGTCTTTAATGGGTATAATCTGCTTTACATCAATTTATTACAAATGTGCTAGATTGTGTATCAAGTATCTTTTTTAAAATCCTTCTTTGGGCGACTAGTGCTTGAGATTTCAGTTAATTGAGTATGGTTGTGTTTAGGAGCCTGCAACTTTTGATGAATTGCGTACTATTGCTTGTTCTCAGTGTTTTGCTTTTTGTCATACATAAGCCTTCTGGTTTGTGAGCACTTGGGTTCGTGGTTGGAATGTTTGGGTTGGTTCCTGTTTAGGAACTATATGTATTTGAAAACGTTAGTCATTGTTATTAGTTAGTCTGAGTGATTTGCACATTTAGGAATTTATTTATGAATTTTGATATCAGTTGACTCAATACTAAGCAACCATAGTTACGATGGTTTTATTGACATTTTGGAAAATGTTTCATTTTTGTTCATTACTACCACTGTCTGCAGGCTTCTGTTACATTTACTAGCCTTGTTGTTGCTGCTGTCCCTACACTCTATGTAAGTTTTCTAACATAACAAATCTGTAAATTTTCTAACATTACATGACTTGAGTTTTATCTTCTTTGTCTGTAACTGCAAGTTATCTGCCTGTTTGAAGAGCAGCTTCTTTTGTCTCATGTTTTCGTGGCTGAACTTCATATAATTGTTAAATGTGTCTTAAGTTTCTCTAAAACGTGTATTGCGCAAGTAAGCTATATTGTTTACAATCAAAAAGGAGCTATCAATTTCATCATTGCAATTCAATAATAAGAATTACTTTTCCTTTCACACGCCGGTTTCCTCTGCGGTGCCACCTTTTCGGTAGGCGATGAGGAGAGCTGCAACATCTCTTTCAAAACTTGCAGATACAGCTCGTGAGGAACTCCCGAGTACAATGGCTGCAATTAGGCTTTCCGGCATGGAAATCAGCGATCTTACACTGGAGTTGAGTGACTTGAGGTGAAATTTTTGTCTTTTTCACTACTGCATGAAAATTTTAATTCTTGTATGAGGAAAAAAAGAAAGGTGATATGCATTATTTCTTTATCAAGCTAATTCTTACTGTTCTTCTTTCCATGTATTTCACGTGAATTGCAAGACTTGTTATCAGAATACTAACATGCCTGCATTTTTTTACATTTACCTACTTGATAATAGAAAGCATGAAGCACACTCAGCAATTCATCATGATTTATTTGCTTATATCCTATTGATTGTAAAATTTTATCTGAACTGACACAGCCATGAGATAGCTGATGGAGTCAAAAAATCAACTCAAACTGTTCAAGCAGCAGAAGCAGGAATTCAGCAGATGGGTGCCCTTGCTCACCAGCATACTATTTGTTAGTTATTCTATCCCACTGTAATGGCACACATTGTTCATCTTCTATTGTTTACCAATCCTCAACTGACAAATACTTGTGTATTGCGTTTAATCTAGCAATGATTGAAGAGAGAGCCAGCTTGCCTATTATCTCATGGCAACCTGTTGTTGCTGGGGCAGCGAAGAAGACTACTCGTGCTGTTGGCCAAGCGACCAAGACTTTCATGAAGATTATATCCCGAGGAGATTTTAGCCCAGAAAGTGAGGATGATAATGCAATTGATAGGGTGGAAATATGAAAAGTTCAGTTTCTTCCAATTTTTTTTTCTGTACATAAATACAGCAAAGTACGTAAATGGTGGATATGGAAATTGTCCATTTTCCTTAAATTAGTTTATATCTTCAAATATCCCTTCTTGGGCCTTTCTATTTCTCTTCTTCATGATGAATTTTTCCACTACAATTTTATTTTCAGTGAGCGTTAGATATTGTTCCCCTGCATCTTGTTCTTTTCGTTTTGGATAGCTTATGATGATGAAGTAAGCTTGCACATTACTTTTCTCTTATCGGTGAATTCCGTATGGATGTGGCTACTGGGATCGTTTGTTCCATGAGACCTACATCAGTGACCATAAATGCTTTAGTATGTCAAGGGAAATTGAATTCGTCTTGCCCTGTCTATTGCTGGATAGTCTCGTGTGGTAAAGGGTTAGATGGACAACATTCCAGGCATCTCCTTGAAGAAGATAGACTAGTAAGGATTTGAACCTAAAATCTCATAGTTGTATTGAGTTCAGTGTTTATTACTATTGGACAATTCCCTAACTTTTCTTCAAACAACTAAGAGTTGTACAGGGGGCTTATGGAACTGAAAATTGAGCAGGGGCAGAAATAGTAGAGGACAAGTTTGGTCTTTGGCATGATCAAAGAATGCTTCTCTCCTTAGCTACATGTCCTTCACATTTTCATACGAGTTCATGTTAAAACACTGATTTATTAGGTTTCTTGCCATCTGGCATAATAACATGCCAAACCATACAGTACGTGCATAATAACGACACTAAGAGAATAACAACATTAGCAACACAGGAGCTAGAAACTTGTGCTACTGAGGTTGCTTTCAAGGGCTCTATTTTTCTCCCGTCCTATTCCAATGACTGAACGAGCAATAATCTTCATCTATACTTGTTTATACTAAAAATACATTTTTAGTTCCTGCGCTTGGCTATATAGAAGGAATCGCCGCAATAGATGATCATTAGACGTTGTTCTCGTTTGGTTTCTTGTGCTTGCAGGTGCAGACATAGTGGTTCATCTCCATGTGTTGATTGTCATTAGCTTTTGTGTGTATCATTTCAACAGTGTCTCCCTTTCCATTTGGTGGTTTCTCTTCGTCATCCTTCTTGGCATTCTTGTATGCCAGGTACAAGACAATTTGAGCAAGTCCAAGCAAAAATCCAACCACATTTGGTACCTAAAGTTGCGAAGAAAAAGGTCTTTAAGAGGTTATTATGCAGCAGAATTTGAAAGATCTGTGCACTTTGAAGTTGCAATTTGTCTCCTTAATTATTTAAAAATTAAATTAGAGCATGACGATTAGTTTCTGTGAATTACACTAAATTGAACTTGAGAGGATATGTCCGCAAGTTTCTAAGATAGTAAAAGTTGGTTTTGTTTACTTACTGCAATAAAGCAATCCCTTGTGAAGAATCCATAGAAGAACCAAGTGGTTGCGCTGAGAGTGAGGAAAAAGGACAAGGAGAAAGGCATGTATTCTACACTTTTTGTAGTTATCACCCGCTTCTGGAAAAAGGGTAAATAAGTAGGGAAAAGAAGTGTAAATTCAGTATCGTCACAATAGAAACACAGACAATATTCATGTCCAGTTAAGAATCATGAATTACCATAATGCTTAAAGGAGCAGCGAACACAGCCAGATTGAAAGCAGCACATATCCACCCAACAGCAGAAACTCGGTCAGAGCGCTTTACTAGTAAGATGGTAATAAGCATCATCAAGCCATAAGACCCTAGGTTGATGAGTATCAGCTTCAATGTCAATATCTGCATGTAATGTTGTATACTGTCGGACGGTTGTGCTTGTGGACTTCTCATGATATAATGTAAATCTTGTTTAAAAACATAATTATACAAAGTCTTGAGGAAGACATTTAAGTCTTACCTTCTGCTTCTTGGATCCGTAAAAGAGGTATATTGCAAGGTACGTAATTTCTATGACGGAACCAACGGAATTGATGGTAACGAGTAAAATGGCGTTAGTCTTGAGAAGACCATAAGTTAAGATCAATATTGCACTCGTAAGCGCCACCACATATGGTATGGACTGAAACCCTTCAGATGTTTTCTTTTTGCAGATCGTGTAGAATGTGGGGCTGAGAAAAACGAAAGTTAGAATAAAGAACTTGTAGCTACAGCTTAACTGGAGCAGAAATTATGTCCAAGACAAAAGACTCTTACAGTGGTGCCAAGAACAGCAAGAATCCGATAATGTTACCTATGGATGGCAGGAAACAAGGAAATGTTAATGCTAGGTGAAACAATTAAGCAGAAAGACGCTTTTTGTACGTGAACAGACCTATGACTCCAGATACGAAGGCTAATTCCTCAGGTGTCACAAACGCCATATTATGCTGTTGACGTTTCAGCAACCCAGATACTTCTACTGGAGTTCAAAAGAAACAAATTTGCTTCTATGTGTTCCCTGAAGCTCTCTATACAACTATACCTAAGCGTTCAATTTATACAAGCAGAATATGAGTTAGGCCACAGATTTTTGTCTGGCAGTTTAGTTAGCTTTGTCAAAGCTTGCGGGTTCGGTGATATGACTCGTGCACGGGCAATAACTTAAATGCAGATTCTGAAAAAGGAAACTGAAGAGTTTGTCCTTTGTTCCATGTTTAGCAATCCCTCAGAGTCACTTCTTTTGTGACTGTCTCGTCTAATTTATTTAACTTCGTTAGAATCACAGAAGTCACAGGACGCCTGTGACTGATAAAATTATTGGCATCCATTTTGGTTGTGGAGTTAAGTCTAAGGGTGAACGCCTGCATGGCTTGTTTCCACTCTTCTTTGTAACTTGGTTGCAAAGAATGCCTGCAACTTTTGCCACCACGAATTCTTATCAGAATCTGAAACTTACGCATTTTCAAATCCATTGTTAAATCCTGGTACGTGGCAATAAGTAGCAATGTATTGCTGGAAAACCTATAGAGTAGCTATACTTTCATTTGGCACTAGAGTAGGCCTGTCTTCTAATGCCATAAACATGGAAGTGGACTTGACAAACATGCTCTTCCAATTTGATATTGAGATATCCCGAGTACACGTTTCAATTCACAACAAAATGAATTTCATTGCTTCTAAACAAGAAAAATGGTATTGCATTCTTTTCATTCTCATGACAAGGAAAGCAACTTCCCACTGATTGTTCAAAGAAAACACATGTCATCCCAGTTGAACTCAATCTTCTTGACACTTTTGCTTAATTTATGACCTTAAAGAAGCTGCTTTCTCCAAATACATTTGGGAACTCCTTCCATACTTCCTCCTCCGTTTTTCCATGGATAAAATATTAAAACATGATCCAGAATGATCAAATTAATACTACACGTTGGTTCTCTAGATATAGAGTAGAGAACATAATTTATGAAGAGTTGAAGATGGTATAAATTTGCATCCAACAACTGTTAAGTATATGTTCTGTTGACCTTTATTTCCATTGACAAAAGTCACCATCAATGCTTAAAGTTCCCCCGGTTTAACAATCTGTTAGAATGAGATTGATTTAAGTGCTTATGCAAACTTTTTAGTGGATTAGGTAGTTCAGTGTAAGTCTGCTTTATGCAGAAAGTATGGGGTGTCATTTTGTAATCTAGTTGGTTTCTGACAACCTAAATATGTAATCTTTTGTACTGTCTCATGACAACATATATTGAAATGTCTAAAATGAAATGAAATGCTTCCATTTTTCACACTCAACTCTCTGGTTACATTGTTCTGCTTCGTTTAATACTCATCCTCTCTAAAAATTTCATGGTATCAGAGCTTTTCATGATCTTATAAGGGGCTTGTTTGTTGTTTTTCAAATTACAGAAGAAACAGAAAAAAAAAACTAAGAACCTCACCCGAACAATTTTTTTCAAAACACTTAACCATGACATCAACTCTTTCTGGACCTACACCACCAGTGTTTAATGGCTCAAATTATCAAATTTGGGCTGTCAAAATGAAGACCTATCTCAGATCATTTGATCTTTGGGAGTATGTTGAAGGTAAAGAAGTTCATGATCTTCCTAACAATCCAACAGTTACTCGAATCAAGCACCATTCAGAAGAAACTGCAAAAAAATACCGAGCCTTGTCCTGTATACATTCAGCAGTGGATGATGTAATCTTCACTAGAATCATGGCTTGTGAGTCAGCAAAAGAAGCTTGGGATCGTCTGAAGCAAGAATTCCAAGTTAGTGACAAAACAAGACTGATGTAGATTTTGAACTTGAGAAAGGAGTTCGAAATGCACAGGATGAAGGAAGCTGACAAGATCAAGGATTATGTGGATTGGATTATGAAGACAGTAAACCAGATAAGACTGCTTGGAGAACAGATGGAGGAGAAAAGAATTGTGGAGAAGATAATGGTTACACTTCCTGAAAGATTTGAGTCAAAAATATCTTCCCTAGAAGACAACTGGGAGATGGACACAATCACTATCACTGAGCTCGCAAATGCTCTTCAGGTAGTGGAACAAAGGCAAGCATTTAGGGATGAGGAGAGTTCTAGTGAGACTGCATATGCAGCTACTCGAAAATACAAGTTTGGAGGCCCAAGGAAGCAGTGGAAAGACAACAAACGGAAAGAGAAGGTTGAGCAACAGCAGAACAATAAGAAGGAGTTCAAGAGAACTAAGTTCCCTCCTTGTTCTTATTGCAAAAAAACCAACCATTCTGAGAAGTTTTGCTGGTATAGATCTGGAGTACAATGCAGGTCTTGCAAGCAATTCGGACATGTAGAGAAAGTGTGCAAAGTGAAAGCAACAAAACCTGCACAGACTTAGCAAGCTCAAGTATCTGAAACTGAAAATGAACATGAGGAAGAATTGTTTGCAGTAGTTAAAGAAGCCTTAGCTGCAGATCATGACACAAATATGTGGCTTGTAGACAGTGGATGTACAAATCACATGACTGCAAAGTTGGAGATCTTCAAGGATGTGGATAGAACCTATACTTGGAAAGGTAGATTGAGAGATGGCAGACTTATGGATGCAGTCGGAAGAGGTACTATTTTTTTCCACATTTCCTCAGGCATTAAGTTTATTTCAGATGTGTTGTATGTGCCTGAAATAGACATAAGTTTGCTTAGTGTTGGATAGTTACTTGAAAAAAACTACTCAATGGTTTTTGAAAATAAAACCTGCATTATCGAGGATCCTGCAGGAAGTGAAATTTTGGAAGTGAATATGAAGAAAAGAAATTTCCCTCTTGAATGGAAGAAGACTGAAGCTGAAACAAGAATGAGTGTACAAGATGAGACTTGTTTGTGGCATAGGATGTTAGGCCACACCAATTTTGTCTCACTTAAATTGCTGAAGGATAAAGAATTAGTAAATGACTTGAGTTTAGTGAATCAGTTTTCTGGTGTATGTGCTACGTGTCAATTGGGAAAATTGAGTAAAATTCCATTTCCTGTAAATCAGGCTACATGAGCAAGGGAGAGACTTCAGTTGGTTCACAGTGATGTGTGTGGACCAATGAGCATTCCTACAATAAGTGGAAGCAAGTATTTTCTGTTGTTTATAGATGATCTTTCAAGATTCTGTTGGATGTATTTCTTAAAGCAAAAATTTGAAGTGTTGGAGATATTCAAGAAATTTAAGACTACTGCAGAAAATTTTTGTGGATTGTCTATTAAGACACTCAGATCCGACAATGGGACTGAGTATACATCAAATGCATTCAAAGATTTTTTTAAGAATGCTGGAATTCATCATCAATTGACTGCTCCCTATACTCCACAGCAAAATGGAGTTAGTGAAAGGAAAAACAGATCCATCATGAATATGGCAAGATGTTTGCTGCTGGAAAAACGTTTGCCTAAAGTTTTATGGGCTGAAGCTGTGAGTACAGCTGTATATCTCCAAAACCGACTCCTTACAAAGGCTGTTGAAGAGAAGACTCCATATGAAGCTTGGTTTGGAGTCAAACCTTCTGTTGCTCATCTGAAAGTAT
>JANZXP010000002.1:8825969-8837921 GCA_027576715.1 Erythroxylum flavicans
TATTCACAAACCAAACCCTAAGTTTGCCTACTCCACCACAACTGGACCTCTTCTTCATGCTGAACCTCACACCATCACCGAGGCTCTTCGGGATGTCAAGTGGCGCTCTGCCATGGCCGAGGAATTTGATGCCCTAATCTGTAATGGTACTTGGGAATTAGTTCCACCAGAGGAGGCCACCAACCTTGTCGGTTGTAAATGGATTTTTCGTACTAAATATCTCTCTAATGGCAATGTTGACAGGTACAAAGCACGTCTGGTGGCTAAGGGTTTTCATCAACGTCCAGGGATAGACTATCATGATACTTTCAGTCCAGTCATAAAACCTACCACTATCCATGACTATTGCAGTTAGCAAACGCTGGAGTCTTTGCCAATTGGATGTGAATAATGCCTTCCTCCAAGGCCGCCTAAATGAAAATGTCTACATGACTCAACCGCCTGGCTTTGTTAACAAAGATGCTCCCACATATGTCTGCAAACTACACAAAGCCATTTACGGTCTCAAACAGGCACCTCGGGCTTGGTATTTTGAACTACAGAAATTTCTTTTGGACTTCGGGTTTCTCAATTCTAAGTCTGACACATCATTATTTATTCTTCATCGATCCAGCATTCAGATGTATGTGTTAGTCTATATTGACGACATTATTGTCACTGGTCCGGATCCTGCCTTGGTTCAGCGATTCATTAACGGTGTCTCTACCAGGTTCTCCATTAAAGATCTTGGTACACTGACCTACTTTCTTGGCATTGAAGTCCTTCCACATCCCACAAGTCTACTTCTTTCCCAGCGCAAGTATATTGTTGATCTTCTCACTAGAGTACATATGATTGACTCCAAACCGGCCCTCACTCTGATGGCAACTGACTCCCAGCTTCAGCTCACGTCGGGTTCTCCATTGTCAGATCCATCTGAATATCATTCGGTCATAGGCGGACTTCAGTATCTTACCCTTACTCGCCCCGACATTGCCTTCGCTGTGAATAAGTTGTCACAATTCATGCATTGTCCAACATCAAGTCATTGGCTTGCCACTAAAAGATTTCTTCGCTATCTTCGTGGCACACTGGACTTATCACTTCCCATTCGAAGAACTCCTTCTCTTGCTCTGCACGGTTTTTCTGATGCGGACTGGGCTGGCAATCGTGATGATTACACCTCCATTGGGGCTTATTTAGTGTTTCTTGGCAGTAGCCTCGTCTCCTGGAGCTCCAAGAAACAATGAACTGTCACCAGGTCATCCACTGAGGCCGAATATCGGTCCGTGGCCTCCACTGCTGCGGAATTGCGCTGGGTATGCTCTCTGCTGACTGAACTTGGGATTCTCACTCCCATTATGCCTGTGATTTACTGTGATAATATCGGCACTACTCACCTTTGTTCGAATCCGGTGTTTCACTCTCGCATGAAGCACATTGCCATCGATTTTCACTTCATTCGCGAGCAAGTCCAATCAGGTTCCCTACGAGTTATGCCTGTCTCCTCCAAAGATCAACTCGCGGATGCACTTACCAAGCCACTACCTCGACCACCATTTCTTCTGTTCCGAGACAAGATTGGCCTCTCCTCTCGAAACACCATCTTGAGGGGGGCTATGGAATGTAAATAACGTAAATAACGTGTGTATATTTACCATGATTATCTCTACATTAGTGGTAGTGTTTATCATGTATCTTAACCACGTATATTCTCATGTATCTTAACCGTGTATATCATGTACTCTAGGCCTTATCTTGGAAAGCAAGTAGGACTCCCAGTTGTATATAAATATATGATATCAGTGATGAATAAAAGTGAACTCATTCAACCTAAATTCTACAGAAAAAGCATACGTCTTAAGTTCAATATTTGCAATAAGAACTAAGAGTTTAGGAAAATCGACTGATTAATTAATAATTTGACTAATTTTTAATAATAAAATTTATTAAAATAAATTGAACTAGAACGTTGAAAACTAATCAGAAAAATTGATAATTCAAAATTTTCACTTGAATTTACTTAATTACTTTAATTTTTAAATCATTGATAAAAATAGACTCCCGGGAAACTATAAAACGTTGGTATGAGAGTGAGGAGGGGTGTGAAGGTTACAACTGTTTGTGGGTAGGAAATTGTTTGTAAAATTATGTTAAAATGTTGTATTATAAACAATCTTATTTTATTAAATTCATTTAATCTCTTAACGAAAAGTATTTTTAACAGTTTATTAAACCTCAAAATTTTAGCCTTAAATTTAACATTATTTTGTCATTTATTAAGATAATTATGATATTTTATTCGGATTTGTATTGATTCCATTAGTTAATATGAACTGATTTTCTTTATATGTCACTGCTTATAATAATCATCATTATCAACAATAACACTGTTAGGGTTTAGATTACTTGTTTCCGTTACTTTATACCTATCCTGTTTTATGAACATCAATCTATTTAATTTCTATGAATCTCATTTATTGAATAAATAGATGCTTATAGAATAAAGTAGGAACAAATAAATATAACCAGTGAACTGTTTTAGATTTATATTGCATCTGGCCTCACCTTAGACTGCTAACTAACGAAATTGAAGCACTTTTCCCCTTAAATAGCAATTATCGAAGTTGTTGTTAAACCACGGGTTGGATCTGTTTATAAGTATTAGATTTATTGGATGTGGATGTCTTTGTCAGTTGTCTCAAAGAGGGTGCCATTTCCCCCGAATAAACTTCACTCTCGAGATTAACTACAGCCAAATCCTTTTTTATTTTCGATATATAGCAGAAACAATTACCCAATAAGAAAAGTATATATGCATAAAAGCTATTTGATTGGTTTAAAATAAATTATATGATCTCATTCAATTAAAGATATAGCTGTGCATGCATTAGCAATGACTATATGATAGGTTAATTTAAATTATTTACTTAAAATACTCGAATTTAAACCAGATCAAATTAACTTAAATTTAAATTAATAAATCAAATTTAATTTAATTTAAAACTAATTTTGAAAAAGAAAAATTAAATTTAAGTTTCTAAACATGCACAATTTCGTTCAAATATCTCATGTATGTTATGGTTTAAAATATACACTTTTTTATTGAATTGATTACAATATATTTATACTAAATTTAATATGAAAATGTTTAAATCTAATTCAAAATTCAACCTATTAACTTTTTTAGGTTTAAGTTTAAATTCCATTTGGAAGAATTAGAATCTGATTCATCTTATTGTTACTTTTATTTAGTCTCACTCAATTAATTTTATAATACAACCACAATTTTAATCCCATACGTCTGCTTTATATATCCATTTAAAATTTGTAATGTTAATTTTATTTTTTCTTGAATTTATTTTCAGTAAAGTTCAATTAAAATATTAGGATTATTTCTTTCTAATTTTCCTTTTAATAATGTTATTCAAAATCGTGTAAAAACTACAAGTACTTGTACAAGTATTTAATGTTATATATAGGTAGATTGTAATTAAAATTTAATACCCAATTGGCTATAATAGAATGTTACCTGTGCTCAATCCTTCAGGATGGTGGTAGATCAGGGGCTAAAAGATAAATGGTTTCATAAATTTATGTCAGAGATGTTCCCAAATTTGGTCAACTTATTGAACTTGTAAGTTGTAACCTTTCTTTTTTCAAGATACGCAATGGAGTGTATTTAGTGAAAGTATTCGATTCCATGTCAATATTTATTTTTTTTATGGTTACATTGATGTTTATTCATATATAAATACACTCCATTGCGTATCTTGAAAAAAGATATATATAGATATTGATTCTCATAATCATCGTGATCCATACTAATAATTAAACTATTTTTATGTATTATACAAGAATAATTTCATCAATATAAATCATAACCACTATATAAATTATTAAGATGATAATTATTTTATTAGTGTGCAAAGATGACTATAAAAACCTCTAAACTAGCGATAAAAAGCAATTTAATTATAATATTAATATCTAAACTTTTCCCTTATTAATTAGAAATGGTGACAAACTGGTGGACCAGAGGAACATGGTGGCAAACTGCTGCAGCATGTCAGCATAACTCCAATGGCCTGTTTGGTTCAACGGAATAAGTATTCTATACCTGGCATATTCTTAAATTTAGTTAAGCCTGTGTTTGGTTAGGAAAAAAATCACAAAATAACTAATCCTAGGATTAGATATTCTTTAACTTTTGGAAATAAGTAAAGACCATCCCTACCTATCTTTATGTATTCCGAGAATAAGCCATTTATTCTAGGATATGTTTATCCTTCTCATTCCCACGTTTCTTCTTTATTTTCACCTCCCTCCAGAAATTTCTTCTTCATTTTATCCTTCACTCCTGCGTTCACCACTTTTTCATTTTCACTCTCTCAATCTTGTGATTCTCTTCTCCAGAAAATTCACTCTCTATTCAAGTCAACCAAACCTTCTACTATCTATCATTTCTTCTGGGTAAGTTATTCCTGTTGTTTCGATTGAATAATGGGCTTTTGTTGATGGGTTTCGATTGGGTGAAGGGTTTTGTTGATGGAGTTATGTTTGTGTTTTGTTTTAATTAGGTGAAGGATTAGGTTTTGTTGATTTTTGTAACTTTTATCTTCTAAGTAAAGAGAAAAAAAAGGAAAGAAAAAGCTCATCTAGTTTTACTGGAAAGAGATTCGTAGCTTTTCACTTAAATGATTTTCTTTTATTTTTGCAAATTTTACTTTCATGACAAGCACAATGTTAAGCACACTGCTCGTTAGATTCAAAATACAAGTCTATTAGATTTTAATTGTGTCAATTGTGTATTGGAATTCGTTGATGACATTGCTACTGGATTTTGATTTGCTAAATCAACAAAAAATTTTCCTTGTTATCGAAAAAAGAAAGATGGATGGTCATACATATGGATGTGAATCATAAATCTACTTAGCTTATTGGTTAAACATAATTCTCTTTTTGGGTGCATAGTTATTGAGTAGAATATGTTACAAGTATACAAATACTCTCTTTCTGGGTTTTGTTGATGGAGTTATTAGTTGTTAATTAGTATTGTCCAAAGGTTGGTAACTTGAATAAAACGTTTTAGATGGTGCCAATGTCATTTTGGCTAGTAAAAATGAATGTTCCCAAATAACACTTTTACGGTGATAAGGATTCATAAATTTTGTTTTGTTTCCCATTTTTTGTGTGTGTTCAATTCATAAAGGAGAAGTACAGGGGATATTTAAATGGTAAATATCATAACATTTTTATGTATCCTTTGCAAGAAAATCTTTTTGTAAATTGTCAATTTCAACAACTAATCCTTTTATTATCTTCCAACATCCTATACTGTCATATGTAGTGTTATGTTTCGAAACAATGGATTGAAAATCAAATGAGATACCCAATTTTTCAATGGATATAAACAGATTTATCGTCTTTTAATGAAATGCTTTAGTTTTTGATTTTCCAACTTGAAATTATGCTTCGGCAGTACATATTTGACATCTTATATTTTAATTATCAACTATATCCTTCCTCTCAATGCTTTTGCAGCTACTTTAAAACGTGTTTTCAACTTTGAAGCCCTCCAATCAGCTACAAGGTCTGCCCATTATTGTAGTTTTAAGTTTGTCCAACATTTTGTCCTAAAACTAGGACATCCTTTAAATTGACTAATGTGATTTTAGCTTGTTACTTTCCTTGAAATCAATGAACTGTAGCATTTGTTTATCCTTGACATAGTTGTGCATGAGAGATTTGAACCATGAATCTTCCCATTTGAATAGAGCGACAAACTAATTTTATTTTACCATACGATTTTTACTGAATTTGATCTTTGATAATTTTGATAACTATGTCAATATGAAGAACTAATTTAATGCATTTTGCAAATACGCTATTGACAGGAAAGAAGCGTAAGCCTCTAAAATCAAAGGCCCGTTGACTTCTTTTCCTTTTCTAACCCATATGGAAAAATGAGATAGTATCCACTAACAATTATGCCCTACTTTTCTAAAGACCAACTTTAGAAATAAAATTTTGTTATTTTGGAGAATTGACCAAAGCTGAAGGCTATCTGGCTATGGTATTTAGGCCATGCTCCTTTAACCAAAAGAATGTATGAGACATTTTATTTGTAATTTCGGATTGATACAAGTCTTGGTCTCAGCTACTGTCTTGATACAAACTTTTTAGCAGGACCATTCTAACAGATTTTGTAAGATTAAAATTATTTCATGATTGTTCTCTTACATCGTACATTGAAACCATTTTCAATTATTTCATGGTTGTTCTCTTACATTGTACATCGTTTGAACAAATTTATGTAAATATATTAGAAATTTGATTTTTTGCAGTCATTGCTCGTTTCATTTTGAGTTTACGTAGAAATGTCGAAAGAACAAAAAGGATTGTGGCTGTCTTGACTATATAGTTGCAGTTGTGCAATGTTGTCAGTTCACTATTAAGTTTATTGATATCAGAGGCTTCTTTATATATTTATAGGCCAAGGGTTAGAAGTTATTTTCTAAATTTTTATGCAAATCGAGATTATGTGAGGCGAATTGTGCATAATGAGGAGTCATGTATTTCAATGGTTAGGAAGAATAGGCAAACTTTTTTTAAACTATGTGAAATGCTAGAAAGTATAGGAGGATTAAAGTAAAAAAAACATGTTTATTGATGAACAAATAGCAATTTTCTTACATATCATTGCTCATCATGTTAAAAATCGAGCTATTAAAAAAAATTTAGAAAGTTAGGTGAGACAATTAGTCGGTGTTTTCATAATATTTTAAATGCAGTGATGCATCTGCCATATCTTTTGTTTAGAAAAATTGAGCCCATACCAACAAACTCTTCGAACCATCGGTGGATGTGGTTTAAAGTAGATAATCACCTTATTTCTTTTATAAGAAAATATAGTGAATGTAATTAAGGTTTATCATTATTTTTTATTTCATTTAAATTGTAAAATTGCTTAGGTGCTCTAGATGGGCATATATCAGGGTTAATGTGTCAATTAAAGATAAGCCTAGATTTCAAACTCGTAAGGGTGACATTTCAACAAATATGTTAGGTGTGTGCACACCTGACATGTAATTTCTTTATGTTCTTCCTAGTTGGGAAGGGTCGGTAGCTGATAGTCAAGTTCTTTGTGATGCAATTACTAGGAGACATGGACTAAAAGTGCCTTGTGGTAAGCTTTCCTATATGATATAGGAAGGTTGTCTGAAATTTTGCATTTGAGATAATGTAAATTGAATAACTTATGCAGTGTTTTTTTATATAAGTTGCTATTACCTAGTCGACGCACTTTATACAAATTATGAGGGCTTCCTTACACTTTTTAGGGTACCATTTGAATGAATAGTGTCAAGGTTACCTGTCAAGAACTCCAGAGGAATTTTTTAATATGAAATATGCAACTGCATGCAATGTAATTGAGAGGTGTTTTGAGTTATTAAAAATTAGGTGGGCTATTATTAGGAGTCCATCATTTTATCTAATAAAGACACAGAATCGAATTATTATAACTTGTTGTTTGCTTCATAATTTTATTAGGCAGGAGATGATTTTTGATCCCATGGAGGGTGATTTAGGGGATTATTTTCACACCAATCTAGTTATTGAAGAGGAGTGTATAACTGCTATTGACACAACTAATGCTTAGACAAATTGGAGAATTGAATTAGCATGTGAAATGTTCAATGAATGACTAACTTATAGACAAAATGAAAATTGACAATTTTTAGGTGTTCTATTATGCTTGAGTGTTAGGAGGTTTTATATTATTGTTTATGTAAGTTGTTGTACTCTTTGTTGTTTATGTTGTACGCTGTTATTATAGTCTACATTGTTCACATAAGCTTTTGATGCTTAACGTTATTAGAATGAAGAAGTTTATGAATGTTTTCATTTTTTGTTTATTATGACGATTATTTTTTTATTTATCAATATTGCTTTAATTTGGTAGATAAGTATGTTGAGGAATTATCCATCAACTATTGATTCTCAAAATTCAAAAGGAACAAAAAGAAAGTGGAACTATGATGAGGATATTGTGCTAGTTTCTTGCATGATTGATTTGTATAGAGTGGGAACATACAATGCTGATATTAGATTTAAAGCTAGCTATCTCAATGAATTAGAAAGAATGGTAACAACAAGGCTCCCAAATTCAAACTTAAAAGCCAGACCTCACTTAGAGTCTAGGATTAAGACTTTAAAGAAAGAGTTGAGCATCGTTTATAATATGTTAAGGAAAGATACTAGTGGATTTAAATGGGATACCAAAAGGAAGATCATGACTGCCGAAAATCATGTATAGGATTCTTACTTAAGTGTAAGTAATGAACTTTTAACTTGTTTTAAGTATTTTCTTTAACTACTTTTTTGTCATTTATATAAATTATTGAGGTTGTATTTTTTTCATCTTGTTAGAGTCACAAAGATGCTGCTCAATTTCGAAGGAAAAACTTTCTTTCTATAATGAATTTATTGGGATCTATGGAGAAGATCGTGCAATCGAAAATGATGCACAAACTACTGTGGATATTCTTGAAGAAATAGAAAGGCACGAAGGTATAGGTGGGATAAATGAAGGTGGTGAAGATCAATATGAACATGGTTTGCATGACATAGATGAGTTCTTTACCCAACCTCAAATATCAAATCTTGAAAGATAAGCTGAAAATATTTCAGCAAGGAGAAGAAAAAGGAGTAATTATATGAAAGAAGCAAGCCGTGCATATTCAATTATTTTTACTGCCAGAATGTTGGGTGATACCATGAAGATTAGAGAAAAATTGTGTAATAATATTAGGATTGAAATGTATATTCAACAAAGAGTTGAACAGTTAAATAGTGCATTGGGTAAGATAAAGGGACTCACAGATGATAAAAGGGATACTGTTTTAGGCAAAATTTCTGATTATCCCACACAAATGCTTATGTTTTTCAGTCTTGTGCCTTCTTGAAGACTTGGGTGGGTGAGAAGGTTTCTTGCCATACATTGAAGATTATGTTGAAATTTAAATATTTTGTCTAGTTATTTAAAATAGGGCTGAAACTTATTTTTTGTTCAATTAAATAAC
Source organism: Erythroxylum flavicans (assembly GCA_027576715.1). NCBI lineage: Eukaryota > Viridiplantae > Streptophyta > Magnoliopsida > Malpighiales > Erythroxylaceae > Erythroxylum > Erythroxylum flavicans. The sequence continues at coordinate 8,835,035 of JANZXP010000002.1, forward strand.
TTTTTAGTAATTTAAAGACCTATGTTATATTTATTTTCAATATCGTTCCATTGTTATTTTATATTGCAATTGCGACTATATAATGAATGCTAACATGAATCGGATCAAATTCACGAAGTATGTGAAGGAAAAATTAACCACTGCAAAATGTTGGAAAGTCATATGATAAGAAGAAAATTAATAATAATAAGAAATTTAGAAGAAGAAAGTTAACAATAATACAGAATTTAATAATAATAAAAATAAAAGCAATTAATAAAAAATAATAAGAATAATAAGAAGAAGAAAATTAATAATAATAAATTAATAATAAGAATATTAATAATAATAAGGAATAAATTAAATCACTAATAATAATAATAATAATAATGATGATGATGATGATGATGATGATGATGATGATGATGATGGTGATGTAATTAGTGACGGCTATAATGAATATTTTGGTCTTTTTGTTAGTTATTTCTTTGTCATTCCAAGTTTATGTTTTCAAACTAAACATTGATATAGAAATTCTTTAGCAGTAAACTAAACAAAGTAATACCTATTCTATTTCTTATCTATTCCAACAGTTAAACGAAACACGTTCGAGAGTTGTGGAAGAGTCGAAGCAACACATGAACAAGATGTCTGCTATATCTTTAACAAAGATCACGAGTTATTCAGTTATTACACTGCATAAACAAGGAAGCAACGTACCTGGGACAATCAATTATAGTTGAATTTAATGGAACGAAGACCTGAAAACAAGATTACTCGAACAATTATGCTAATAAAAACATACATTATATTCCATTTCATTTATCTTTTAAATAACATTTTGCTATATATATTACATTATGAACTTTTTCATCTTTTTCAAATAAAAATTTTCTAATATTACATTTATTTACGTTCCATTTCATCATAAACCATTTCATTCTATTAAAAACCTTAGGTATAATTTTTCCTAAGGAAATATATACTTATCTCTCCAACTTAAAGATTTATATAAATACAGCTTGGACACAACTTGTTTTAGTCACAAACTCCAAATGAAAGTATAGATACAGTTGGTAATAATAGGGAGTTAACTTCCTTTAAAAAATTTGTTATCTATGTAGATGTGGCAAGATGCCTGGCTCCTAATTTTTTAAAAACTTTTTGATTTATGATTTGGAAAAAAGAGAAGAAAATATTTATAAAATTGATGTTATTTTTTTGTTGAATTGCAACTTTCAAACCACACTAAGGTAATGAAACTTCCTCTCAACACCCAAAGTAAGGCAAGGGAGAGGAGAATGGATGACATGTCAACCACCTATGGTTTCGCCACTGTCAATACTATTTTCTCCATTCTCACCGATCTCCCTCGCCAGTTCATCTTCTTACTATGGCCTTCTCCCACTTAACCCCCATAACACTTGACAATTATCCTAGCATTCAGGAACTTTTTAACCCCCGCACTCACTCCCACCCACCCGCTATTACTAGCATTGCTCCCACCACCTATGTTGCGACTGTTTCGAAGCCTGCTATGGCCTTCCTAGAACAATCGCCTCTGGCAGTCATTTCTAAGGGATGATTCAAATCTGTTAAAATACCTCAGGACATATATGATCAGCAGGTGCGTCTTTGCAACAATGCTTTGATTGGCCGTCTGATCTTAAGCAAAGGGGATTCTCCATGGAAGCTCACTGAGTTGAAGACCACTCTTACCCAAATTTGGGGGATTACATCGTCGTGGTGCCTAATTTCTTTAGGACGAGGGTTTTACTAATTAATGCTCGGCAGTCTAGAATTTCGACAATCCCTCTAGAGTCGAGGAGTAGTTCACCTACAGCCGGGCGTCCTCCAACTCTAGCCTTGGATTTCAAATTTTAACCCACAAGCACAGATATCCACCTCTGCACAGGTCTGGGTCTGACTACAATCACTCCTATGGGAATATTGGGACCCTAGGATTTTGGCCAACATTGCCAGATGCCTGGGTGTTCTCACTCGCATTGACAAAGCTACTTTGGACGACGATTTTGGGCATTATACCCGCTTATTGGTAGATATTGATCTCTCAGTGGAACTGCCACAAACCATTGAGGTGGAAAGAGAAGGGAAAGCTTTATGGGTTGGTGTCCTCTATGAGAACCTCCCAATATTATGCAAGGTATGTTCATTAATTGGACACCTACCTTACGACTGTCGTTAAGCCAAGATGAATAAACAACCGCAAACAGAGCCAGAAGGTCACGATAAAACGACGTCGACCAGAGGTCACCCAGACACCTGAGATACGAACCCTCGTCATCGTGACACAGTAGTCTCTACAGATAAAATATTTAGTCAGATTAGAGAGGTTTTGGCAAGGCAACCTCCGGATGCAGTGGACAAAGATGGCCCTATAGACCTAGACAATACCACCTCTGCAGTTGTAGTGGGTGCATAGCCCAATGCCTCACCAATACAACCTTTCCTCGAAGATGTCCTACCTACCTCTGTTGTTGTAGAGGCTGAGACTGCCTCTCCAACACCATACTTACAAGTGGATGCGCAACCCCCCGCACCTACCTTGACAACCGATACCACTCCCGTAGGGGCTGTGGATGATCAACTTATGGAGGTCCCTCCCGGGTCCAGCAGTGCAAATGCATCAGAGGAGGCCACACCGCATAAGCATTCTTAGGCAGACCAAGTTGAAGAGGAGATAGCCTGTGAGGAGCCTTAGCAGGAGATAAGAAGCACAAAGAAATCCCCAACTGATAGAAATTCCACCCGTTGGGGACGACCCCGACAGCTGCCTAAACGATACCAATGATTATTCTTTATTGGAATTACAGAGGGATTAACAACCCTCAAACCCAAACAATACTCCTTAATTATTGTTTTGTTAATAAACCAGATTTGCTTTGCT
>JANZXP010000002.1:8848351-8865188 GCA_027576715.1 Erythroxylum flavicans
TATTATTTTAATTAATTAATTAAAATTAATTATATTATTTTAATTAATTATATTTTAATTAATTAATTACAATATTTTAATTAATCAATTATAATTAATTAATCAGTTATATTATAATTAATTATATTTTAGTTAATGAATTTGAGAAGAGGTTAATTATTTAATTTTTCAAACTATAAATATATCAAGTAATAATTTCTATTACTTTTTATTATAAAAAGTATGGACCAATACTCAAAATAAAAGAATAAAATCAATATTCATTTAATCATAGTTCTTTGCTAAGCAATAGTTTTTATTTCTCACCCATATCTTCCTTCCGATAGTCATTAACCAAGCATATCCTAAGTGAGAGTTCAGCTCAGTAAAAGGTTTGTTTTTATTAAAAAGCATTTTTGAAAAGTAAGTTCCAAAGAAACGGTGGATCAATAATTCTGAGTTGACGCATTATTTTAATATTCCAAAGAATTGAAAGTTGAACTCAAGTGTTAAGATTCAAACTAGTAATTTTCGAGTTGATGCAGTTGTCACTGGAATAGATAGAACAAACAACGGCCTTCGACGAAGATTGAAATAGCGATTCCCCTCTTCCATGTGAGCCCATTTCGTCTCAATTTAATTCTCTGGAAAAACAGTGTATGAAGGGACGAGCAGCTACATGAACACAATCAACGATAGTATCTTGTCAACTATCACTGATATCGCTCCAAAGCAGGTAGAAGTCTTTATTTTTTTTCATTTGATCATCTTTACAAACATTTCGCGGTTCATGTTTTGTAGTAATGTGTGCCTAACAGATTTGTGAGATCAGACATGTTTTACTCAAGTTGAAGTTCGAACCAACCATTGGTGCCACTCCTACGAGGCTCGAGTTCTCAAATTTTTGTTGCGTTTTCTTTTACGTTCTCCAATGTCCATAGCCATTGTGTCTCTGAGGACATCATAGTGCCTGAAGGTTGTCCAGATGACATTGGTGACAGTATTGATGATAAATTTGATGGCGTCGATGATAGTAATGTTAAGAAGTTGAGTTCAAAAGCTGATCGGTTTGTCCTAGAGGTAAGGCCCAAGAGTATATTGGGTGGTTTGGATGACAATCCTCTGAAAGTGAAAAACAAGATTGAGCAATGTGGGGTTAAAGTCACTCAGGAACTGGTCCTTGACGTGCTTTCACGGGTGCGAAACAATTGGAAGCTGAATTTACTTTCTTTTGCTGGCTGGAAGACAGCCAGGTTACGCCCACTCTGTACTTGAATATGACAGCATGATTTCTAATCCGGCTAAAGTGAGAAAGTTCGTCAGTGCATGAGATCGAAAGTTTGTCAGTGCATGACATTGGCAGGATGATCAAAACATATTTATGCTTATAAACGGTTTCAATTGGAAGGTGGACTTAGAGTTTCAGGGCCTTTTATCTGCTCTTTGCTGGTACAAGAATATGCAAGATGATGAGTACTTCAAGTTGTCAATAAAAATGTGTTCCCATTTATCGCAAAGAGCTTTAATATTGTGCACAATTGATAGTCCAATTGAAACAGAGAGAGTATGGAGGGAGATGAGGAAGGGTATAACCTTTGATGTTGAGGCTTTGACAGGTAATTTTTCTAATATGCTTAAGCTATTTGACTGAATGCATTCAATGAGGATTGAACCAGATAAGAATATTTAAAAAGCTTTCATTCATGCTTTTGCAAAGGGTAGGCATGTAAAGGAAGTCATCAATCTCATGAAAACAATGGAGGAGAATACTATATTATTACCTGTAATTCACTGATCAAATCTTTAGGTAGGGCTCAGAAAGTTGACAAAGTTAGAGGGTCTTCGATGACAGACTACAGCGGGAGTAAGTGTTCTCATTCTTGGAGAAAATGAGAAAAATGAACTGCTTGCCAACTTATGAAACCTAAATCATGTTGATTAGAAAATTTTGTTTATTTGATCAGCTTGATAATGTCTTTAGGTCGTAGAATGAGATGAATGAAAATGGGATATTTCCTTGATTGTAGTTCATATCAGGTGCTAATACATGTTTTGTTCTTCAATGGGATAGGAGGCACACAATTTTAACAAAGAAATGAAGGAAAAACAATTCTTAACCTTAATGTAATATTGAGAAGATTCTTCAGGCTTGGTTTTCTAATAAGCGAACGGTGGACTATCAAACAAAAGAAGAAAGGTAAATGAACTAGGTTGCGTTTAGACTGGAAAGCTGAAAAAAACCATTTCTAAGAAACTAAGCAACAGAAGGATTCCATCTGACAAGCTGAAACTGGGAGAGTCTTGAAGTTTTTACTTTTGGGAGCAGTAGGTTCTTATTTAACATTCATTTGTAAAAGCAGGTAATTGTGTATCTAACAACATAGAGGTCCATGATATCGGACAGGTGTATATAATTCACAGTTCTTCAGAATTTCTTTAGGTGACTGGTTACAGTTACTCAATTTGCTCATCATAAACTTTACTCAAAAACAGGAACAACCCAGACCTTCCAAAAGTGAGTTTAAACTTTTGATTTGCTCTTATATGTATAAAGTCTTCTGAAATAACTTCTTGTAATACATGATATATAAAATAACACATTGTAACAGTTAGTTAAGCTTTCGAAATGCCCTTACATTTATACCCTCTTCTTAAATATGCAGAATTGTTCAAATAATATTTGTTCTTTACTTATTTTATCTTTATTTTATCTCTACTTATTTTATAAAGATATTAAGAATGTAATATTTGTTCTTAAGTTGACGTCTGTTAAAAACATTTGGTTTTTGGAAAGGGCTTGAACATGTTGCAAGAAGGTCATAAAACCATGCCTGTAATGTAGATGTGGACAATGAAATAAAGTAGTAGGCACTAATGGAATTTATGGAACAATGTGTGAAAATGATGAAGCAAATAGCCATGTACAGATTTCCATTGACATGGTGACTATGCAGTCTAAGGGAGCGCATACCCAATTGCTTCAAAGGTATGTTTCACAAGGCTTACTAGTGTTAGGTTCATTTATTTATCTCTATCATAAAAGAATTTCTACTAGTTCTTCACTTCTACACAAGTTCCTGATCTTAATGATGTTAGTTTACTTCAGGTTCTTTTCTACCGATCTCACTGTTGAGGTATCTTGCACGCCCCTTCATAAAGACTAGCATATCTGTGCTGAATTAGTTGCATCACCCTGGATTGAGAGATTTCTAGTGAGGAACTACAGCAAGTTGTCATGGGAAATTTTGGCGATTGTTTAGCTGTCAGCTGTATTTGATTATATGGACAATTTCCCATGCAGTTGGAGTGCTTGATCTTCTTTCGCTGTTTTCTTCTCATTTCCAAAGGCAAAATTTTGATGCTGTGAAAGTAATTACTGATTTGAACTTCCAAGTAGCTGCATACCATGATAAGAAGCAAAGAGATATTACATTCTAGATAACAATCACGGCATCCAGTAATGACGTTAATGTGTCAAATTTTATGCATTTGCAAATTCTTGAGCATGTTGACTAGGCTTTCTATGTGCTTAAACCTTAATTTTCTGAAATTAATTGGGAAAAAGTATGGAACTTAAAACGATGGTATGTCAGATTTCTTCACTGTATTCAGTTGAACTTGAAACATATTGTATTCTTCCTTTATTCTTTTGAACCTTTTCCCTTTCTGCTTGTTTAGGTTAGCTCCCAATTGAGAATTTTGCACCCAAACTTTATTCTGAGCTTTTTTTTCTCTATTGCAGTCAGCCACCATTTTCTTGACATTGAGGCTGTTATCCTGAATCTGGAAATGGGTTCGTTGGTCATTTTTCTTCTGGTTTACCTACAAGTGTGAACTAATCTAGCATTTTGATATGTTTCTAATGCTGATAGTCACTTAAATGAGGTAATATTGTCTCATTGATCTAATTAGTGAAATCATATGCTTCCTTGCTTCTGACACATGTGGTGCCTTGCTGTATGGGTGAGAAGTGACATTGTAGAATTCTTTTACCCAGTTTACATATTTTCAGCAACTCTCTAATGCAACGCCACATACTAAATATTTTTGCTTATTAATCGAAAAAGTGTTTTGGCTTTCTCATAATGTCTCTATAGACTCCAATCTCTCTGCAGTATCAACTGTTTAGATGGAAGAAAATAGAATGGTGCACATTGAAGAGATAAAAATTTGCATGAATTAGTATTTGTATCTTTTTTTTAAGATAAAAGAATTCATTTGATAAGCCGCAAAAGATATCAATAAGTCTTTACAGAGCTAGATAAAGCAAGAATGAAAAAAAAAATTTACTACATTTTTAGCAAAAGACTTGATTTTGGAGATTCTATTGCCTTCTATAGAAAGAACTGAGTTATTCTTGTATGTGACGAGTTATCAATATTTCTCGTATTCAACAATGTAACTTTGGGAGTTAAGACATGTTTATTTGTGCTAATCTTATTGAAAACTCTCTAGTTTCTTTCTCTCGAAATGGAGTGGACTTTACTTTTAAAGTTGAGGCCTAGGCATAATTTACTTTCCCCATTGATCTAAATTTATGATCAGCTCATTCTAATATTTTCGCTCCAATCTGATTCATGACGATAGAGGTTAAGAATGTGCTGAATAGTGGCCCAAATAGAGGCTGAATAACCACACCTAAAGTAAAGGTAATCAATGCTTTCAAGCTCACTACAACATAATTCACATAATTTGTCTTCAGATCTCATAATTCTATCTGTAGTTTTCAACCTCTTCATAGTTACAAGCAGTGTTGACCTTGGGCAGGGCAGGTAGGGCCCTTGCTCAGGGCCCACTCTTACTAGGGCTCACCTTCAATAGACTTCAGCAACATTTTTTCATTTAGATAGATAGTAAATCTTTAGTTGTAGAAAAAGAAAAAGTTAACGTTAACTAGTAAATAGCTTCTTTTATTAGATATATTACTAAGAAAGTTAGCGTTAAATTTTAATCTTGGAAACTAAATAACTTTCTTTATTTGCTATACAACTTTAACTTATTATATTAATAAATACTTTTGAACCATTTGAGTGTATTTTTTACATTAATTTTTTTATTTTCACTAACATATGAATCTAAGATATTTCAATTTAAAAATTGGTTGTAAAAAAATTTCACGATTATGTCTTTTGAGTTTTGAGTAATAATTTACTCAAAGGAAAAGTTTCTGATTTTTTATTTATTTTTAACTTATTAAACATTTGAACATATTATAATTAATTTGTAATTTGCATTAACGTAGACATTATATTAGCATTTTAAATCAAAACATAATATTAAATGATATTGTGTTTATTTGTGTTTCTCCTTTTTATTTTTAAATTACTTATTATTTGTAAAAATATAATCAAACATTAATAAATAATTTAATTTTTGTAATTTTCATTATACTTTGCCACATATAATAATTATTGAATTTGCATTCTTGTAGAAGTTTACATAAGTTTAGTTAATCAAATAATTTAAGTTACTCAATTCAAAGACTACGTAAACGGTTTCATTTACTATAAAAATTTGTATAATTCTATTAAACATGTTGTGATAATTAAATAATAATAAAAATTATTTGATATTTAAATAATACCGTAAATTGTTAGATGTGTTTGATTGGTTTTTTATAAATAGGTGGTAGCGTTAGATTATTACATTTACCATTATGTTAATTCCTATCAAAGAAATTTTTTAATAAAAAATCACTAATTTTAATTAAATTCAAAAGTTACTAAAAATATTTAATTTAATAAGTTAGACCTTTATCTAATTGCTTGATAAAATAATATTAGTAAGATATTATTAGCTGATGTTATGATCATTTAATATTTTATTGAATATGTAGACTTATAAATTGAGTCAGTTATGTATGAATATTAAATTTTAATAATAAAAATATTCGTTTAAAGTTTATATATTTATATATTATCAATTTATTAAAGCTTTTTTTTACTTTACCCAAAATTTATAAAATATTAGTAACGACTCTAGTTGAAAGTCTAAGCGGTGAAAGAAGCCTTTCGTTTCAGGGACTCTTTCCAAACAATATTATACCGGGGAAAAAGAAAGTGAGAGAACTTAAGAGCTTTGATGCATGCATAGTTTGAAAAGTCTCCATTCCTGCATAGTGACCGTAAAGGTACGTCTGGCGTTGCTGAGTTGGGCATGTAGCTGGGAAAATAGTTTTAGTCTCTCCGCGCCCTTGCCTTAAAAATACCAAGAGTTATTGATATTACTAATTACTTTGCTGACTCTTGTCTGAGAATATGGCCGTTCCTAATATTTTATTGGCTACGTAAAGTAAAAAAATAGCTTTTATTGTGCTTCATTTTAGTCTCATAAAGAATAAAAAAGGGCAAATAAGGGTTTTAAAAATAAAATTAGGCAAAATATAAGTCATTTTTGTTGTCTATTTTATTCTTCATAATAGTAAATCCTTGACAGGTGTCTTTTTTTCCCTTGCTCAGAATTGGACTTGCCTGAGAAGGGATTTTAGTATAAAGAGAATAAATACCCTCTCTAAGACATAAAGGGTTAAGAAAACTCCAATTATCATATCAAAATCGTATTCCTTCCCCATTTCTTATGTGAATTTTAATATGTTGATAAGAGACACTGAACTTGTTCTTCTGAATTTGGGTAAGGAGAATTCATTCCTCTTATCTACTTGTATTTTGTTCCTACGTTGTTTATGTACTCAGAAACTCTAGCATTAAAAAAAATTGAAGATGTGCTCTACATTTCTCATCACGAAATTTTTGCGGCCAAGGGAATGGAGTTTGATTCACAATCTCTACAGTTGAGAGAGGTCTTTGTTAGGCCTAACTCATTATGTGTTGTCTCAAGTGTGAAGTCTGGTGTATTGCCATTTGACATGAGATATCTACTAGCCTCTAGATTAGGTGAACTACACGTGGAAAACTACAGGGGTCAAAATCAAGATATCTTCGTGGTTGAAAATTAGCCACCTAGTAAATGCTCATACATGCTTCTTGACTAGTCAAGCACACATGTTTTCGTTGTTATATGAACTTGTGTTGGGTCAAATCCCCTATGGAGCTTGATGTAACACAGACAGCCAATCACATGTTGGTATAGTTTTTCTGTTCAAGCCGCAACCAACCAAGTTTGGATGAGTAATAGAATCAAACAGTATAGGCTATTTGTTTATAGATGCAATGATCTGTTGTCTAAGATAAACTGCAAGATAAGAAAACAAAATGACTTGGGGAAGCTGCTCTTATTTGTAACTTAACTTTCAGTTGCTGATGCTGCAATGTTATGCCCGTAAAATAAAAGTCAACTCTCGTGCAATTAAGTGGAGAGAAGAGATGCTTTTGAACATTGAGGTAATGACTTTATTTTCTAACATTGGCTTTAAAAAGGTTTTGTTTCCTCTTCCATCTATAAACTGATAAACAATAAGACTTGGACAAAAAATGTGTGCTCGTTTGTCAAGGCAGCATATAAAATACATTAAATTACAGTCCGCAAATTTGGCATGTGGGTTTTAGAAGTTTAGCTGCACAAGTTATCCGGTATATGGAAAAAGAAAGAGTAACTTTGAAAGTCCCATGCACTTTTGTTTTGCATCATACATGACATAAGATTCAAAGCATAAATCCTAGTCTTGCATGATAACAACAAACATTACGTGAAGCCCATCAGCCAAACAAAAGCATCTTTGAAGGATAAATATCAAGTCTAAAGAATTGTGGATAATCATCAACTTTTTTATACTCATTCTTTAGCATATGCTCTCTCAAGAACCTAACTCAATACCCCATTTTGTCTCCTACCCTTCTCCAGTCCAATTTCGGCACCTCATTTCTGCTCAACCACCTCATTTGGCTTCATTATACTGTGGGGAGTCTCCCAATACTTGGGAACTTCCGTTTTCTACCCTTCTATTGTCTTTCTCCTAAGCATGCCGTGCTTGTCTGGATTGTTTAACTGGATAGAGGACAAGTTAAACGGGACAATCATATTGTTAAAAGAAATTCTCTTTTATCCGTTTTGTCAATTAGATAAAGCATCTTTAATTATCGAATACAGCTGTTTTCCAATGCAGCCTTTTTTAACTATTTACAGTCCAACTTTCCGGGCTTCGTTTTGGATTGGAAGCAAACTCCACTGGCTGTATCTTGATTAGAGGCAGGTTCTTAAGCTTCAAACATGGCGTAAATAACGCGCGTGGATTATTCAGAATACGTAATCAGACGTTTCTGCATGTTAATTATTTAATTTAAACTTAGAAAATGTGCTTAGCAGTTAGCACCATGTTTTACGTAGTCATAAAAGTTGTTATGACGAGAGCAATTTTAGTGGTTGAAGCTTTGAAATTTTCAAGCGATAATGGATATTCTTAGTTGGTCCATGTAATTGCGACTACTGCAAAAATGCAGGTAATCGATGCCGTTTGCAATTTCGCTTCACACGTGTGCTTGAAACCTGTTTAAGGGTTGACTATTTTTGGGGTTTATCTAGACTTTTATCCGATTGCTAATTTATGCAACAACCCTTGACAAATTAATATGAAATTACTGATGAAAACTGATAAAGAAGATTGAAATTCAGGAGTACCATGTTCCTTGCTCGAGGTGACAAGATTGGCGTGGGCGTTTTACTACACTTTGAAGATACATTTTTGTTTAGCATTAAGGACTGACGTCATTTTTGCATAACCAAGTCAAATCAGTAGGCTAATACCATCAGTTAGGCTTTTTCTTATAAAATTAATATCTTATATCTCCAAGTGGTCCCATTCCCATCACACACGCATGACACAAACACACGTTCACTTTTATATTATATATATATTTGGTGATAGACCGTTTTTAGTTTTATTTTTCTTTTAAATAAAAACAATTATTTATTTATTTATTTATATAAAATAGTTATATTTTTATTATTGTTATAATTATATATTAGATAAAATAAAAGTATATCTTATATAATATTTATCAATAAATTATCAATATTTAAAATATATTTTAATTATTAATTCAAATTTTATTTAAAATTTATATTTTGAAGATATTTTAAATTTAATTATATTTATTTATAAATATTAAATTTTAATTATTTAATTTAATTAAAAATTAAATAAATTATTAGATTCAATTATTCATAATTTTATTAATAATAAAATTTAATTAATTAAATTATTCATACATTTTATTAATAATTAATATATTAAATAGTTAAATGATACATATTTAGTTCACAGTAAATAGATTGTAAAAAGAAAATAAACTTAAAACAAAAATTGCTTTTTGTTACCTAAAAATATTCTGTTTATTTAAAATTTTAGTTTCTGCTTTTAGTTTTGATTCTTCAAATCTTCAAAAATTATGAAAATTATAAAAGTCAGATTTTTTTCGTCATTCTATTTATATTCTGGTTTACTATTAACTAAATATATATCAGTTAATTATTTAATATATTAATTATTAACAACAATTATGAATAATTTAAATTAACATTACATATTTAATTAATTTTTAATAAATTTATGAATATTTAATTTTACTTAGTAATTTCGTTTAAAATTTTAATTAAAGTAAATTTAATAATTATTAATATATAATTAAATTTAAAATATTTTCAAAATATATAAAATTTAAATATAATTTAATTTAATAATTAAAATAAATATTAATTTACAAATAAAAACTTTAACTTTAAATTATTTATTTTAATAAAATAAAATAATGTTATTAATAATTTTTAATAAATATTAAATAAGAAATTAAAATTAATTTATTAAATAAAAATAATTTATCTTTATTTTTATCTAATATGTAATTATTATCAATAATAAAAGTATAATTAGATTAACATTAACAACCAAACAAAATTTTATTTTTATATTAAAAATATAAAATACAAAATACAAAATAAAAATAAAAATCAAACTAGAAGTGAAACGATCCATAGAAAGAACAGAAATTAAAAACATAATTAAAATTTTAAACAAATAATTTTTTACTAACTTTAAAATATATAAATATAAATATACAGGATTTGACTGGAAGGATATGACTCAGCAATCATCTCAAGAACATCCAAGTCTTAGATCCTCTTCAACACCACAACTTTGATAAAGAGTTTAAGAAGACTAAACTTCTATAGTTAGTGTTGGTATAATCAGTTCTCAATGAATAGAAACGACTAAACTTCTATAGTTAGTGTTGGTATAATCAGTTCTCAATGAATAGAAACGACTCAGTTTTTTTTTTTTTTGTAGAACGTTAATCAAACTCGCATCCTAAACCTAAGTATTGATTATAGTGTATTAACGAACTTGGAAGCGAAGCTTGTGGTGAAGAACATACAAGCGTGTGCGTTTCTTCACAGCCACGAGCATTAAAAAGAAAGAATAGATGTGTAGCATCGTTTCCTTACACTCTACGCACCTTATCCCATTTTCTTTGTAATTTGTATGCCATAGCTCCTTTTCTTTTTCTGCATTAAACACCATTAGAAACTAATACCTCGTCAAGTGAGATGTTACTTAGTGATTTTAACGATTTAGTTTTGTGGTACAGTGCAAAAATAACACGATTGTAATACCGGAGAAGTGCCATTTCTGATCACCTTGATTCTTACGCAGCCAGCATTGGCGGCTCACAAAATTAGGTCATAAGCTAGCTTTTTACTAAACGACTGAACAGTAGCACTCTCTCTGACTCGTGCAACTAAAAAACTTACACATTCTTTAGTTACTATCCAATCCTATTACTCAAAACCCACTCCTCCATAATATCTCTATAGAATGGCCTTATCTCTTTAGACCCTTTTGGTTCTTGCACATTTTGTCCTTTTTGGTCTGCGCGTCCACTGCCTGAGGACCCCGTCAATAACAAATATACCCATAAGAGCATATCATGTCAAGCCATTGAACAAGTGTTTATCCTTTGAAGCTAAAGATTGTGAAGCAAGTCAAGAGACGCATAAATTTACGGCAAAGCGTTGATTGGGACAAGCACAAGAGTTTTTAGGTTGAAGAACAGGACAAAGGTGTGGGGTATGGTGGGACTGGGCACGTGTCAAGTTTTTATCTTGAAAGAATCAATGAAGGGCATGAGATCACCAAACTCATCCTTTGCTAGCGGTCATCTTTTCCATTAAGTCGGGCAGGGCTATTAAGAAGAAAAATGAGAAGCCAATAGCATCAGAGCCTCCTCTTAGCTGGCTCCTTTGATGGGGTCCAAGCTTAATTGGCAAAGTATGCAACTCATTTCTTCTACTTGTTGATTCTTCTTCTTCTTTCTTTTTCTCTTCTTTTTTCCTTTAGGCCTAATCCAAAATTTCCACAAGAGGACAAATTCCCACAACCATAAATTGGCACCCCATCCATTGCTCCCAAAAATTTCAATCCCCTTCTCTGTCTTTCTTTCCCTCTTTGAGTTGGATTTTTGACATCAAAGACCCAACCTTTTCTAAATATATATATAGATCTCTTGTGCAAGCTCAGCCATATAGAGTATCACCCCATAACCAAGTCTCAGGCAAACTATTTACTCGGAAAACATCATCCAAATTTCTATCTTTCTGGGCTTGGTCCATAACACATGTTAGATAGCATGAATAACCCCCAATCAACCTTGCCTCCAGGGTTTAGGTTCCACCCCACAGATGAAGAGCTAATCGTCCATTACCTCAAAAAGAAGGTTACTTCCACACCCTTTCCTCTTTCCATCATTGCCGATGTCGATATCTACAAGTTTGACCCTTGGGACTTGCCAGGTTGGTTTTCTTTTCGCTTCTTAGCTCTCTGCATATCTGGTTTAGTTTCTTATGCCTTATTTACTTGTAGTTGGATATTACAGATGCTCTTGTCAAGTAGGTTCACAGTTATATACGCGTGCTTATATTAGTTGAATTCTAGAGTGAAACCAAGAAATGGTTCTCGTGGTCTTGCTCATGTTAATCTTGTTACAGCTAGAGCTACCTTTGGAGAGAAAGAGTGGTACTTTTTCAGTCCTAGAGATCGAAAGTACCCGAATGGAGCGCGACCTAATAGAGCGGCCGCGTCGGGTTATTGGAAGGCAACTGGCACAGATAAGGTTATTATGGCATCAACAATGGCAACTATTGGTGCAGGAGGGACAGAGAATATTGGTGTCAAGAAAGCTCTTGTCTTCTACAAGGGAAGACCACCGAAAGGTGTCAAGACTAATTGGATTATGCATGAATATCGCCTAGCAGATGCTTCCTCCTACACCAACAATAACAGCAAACCAATGAGGCCAAAGGATTTATCTATGAGAGTAAGCATTATTTATATAAGCTATACTGTAGCTTTGGATTACTATTTGTGCATTAAACTAGAAATTGGATTGTTCTGTGTAAAATGGTCATATGTTCTACAAGTCAATTGTTCTTTTTGGTTGTTCCTGTTATATCATTTTTTAACCTTCCTGCCAAAATTGGATTGTTCTTTGTGTAAAATGGTCATATGTTCTACAAGTCAATTGTGCTTTTTGGTTGTTCCTGTTATATCATTTTTTAACCTTCCTGCCGTTGGAGGTAGCGTAGACTATTATAATAGTATGTAATTGATTTTCTTTTGCATATCTTGTTTTTATAAAATATTCTGCCAAGTCGTGTCTTTTAGGAATGTTTCCTTGTAACATAACGGAAATGGTATTTGCCAACTGCAGCCTTGAGAGATTTGGGTTCTATCTACGAGTCCAAAAATATGAACCAAAAAATAACGTGTCATCTTAGACTTATCATTCCTTTTTCAGTACGAAAGCAGCTTGAAAGTTTTGACTTTTGCGTTTTCTTTTCGCAGTTAGATGATTGGGTTCTTTGCCGGATCTACAAGAAATCCCATAGCATGACTCCATCAGCAGTAGCAGCAGCCACATCTAGTGACCATGATCAGGAAGAGGAAGAAGAACAATTTGTACAAGAAACCCTTTTGCCAACATTGAATAGTCCCATAAGCAACAACAGTTGTGCTCTCATGCCCCAAAAGTCATCTTCCTTCTCCAACTTATTTGATTCAATGGACTTCGCCATCCTGAGTAGTCTTTTCTCAGAGAACCAGCTCAACACAAGTGGGTATGAATCAACTCCAACTATGAATGCTGCTACTACAACTCTAGACCAGCCCTTCCATAACAACTACAATACTGGCTTCAATGGAAGCAACAGTTACTTGTTTCAGAAGCTACCTCATTTGAACACCCCATTTCCAAACATGGAAAATAAACCAAAACGCCAGGCTTCCAACTTTGGTGAGGATGAGCTGCACCCATCAAAGAAACCCATGAATTTCTGCAGTTTCACTAATAGCACCAGTACTCAAACTGATACATCCCAGTACAGCTTTCTAAACCAGTCATTGTTGAGCCAGCAGTTGTTGCTGGGCCCTAAAGTTCAATTCCAGCGCTAAATTGAAAGATTCTGAAAGAAAAAGTAATGGAAAGAGACAAGACAATTCGTTCAATATAAACAAAAGAAGTGGCAATTACTAGTGTATAGAAGGGATTTTGAGTTTGCGCCTGTGGTGATTTTCGTGTTAGTAAAGGGACAAAACTTATTGAAGAACTTGAAATGGTATCAAAAGGAAGAAGATACCATTTGATGATAGTCATAAGTAGTTGGAATTGAAAAAAAAGAAAAGGACCAGAGTAGATGATTTGGAATCACAATGATTTTTGTAAGTAAGGATGTGTAGTCATTGAATTGGAAGATCAGACTTCTAGTCTGGATTAATATATGACTTGAATATGATGCTATTTTGATCCTTTTCATGGAATAAAGTTTGTCCTGTATAGGAAATTGTCCATTCCAAAGCCAGTTAGAGCTGTCGACAAGTTATTCATCAAGGTAACGAAATATCAATGAACAAAGATGGGATTTGGTTAAGGATCAAAGTGACTTAACATATTAATAACCCAGCAAATTAAAGAAGCATTAGTATAGGGAACTTTAGGCAGTAAGATTAATCATCATCGCCATGTTAGAAGAGCTTCAACAAACTATTGAGTGCAGAAACATAGGGATTCTGTTATTAATACTTTCTTACAATTATTAAAATACTGTTCCAAACAGAAAATTAGTAAAAGGAAAAACACTGAGCTAATTGTCCAGAAACTGAAATATCCATAGTAATTCAAACAGCTCATCCTGATCATGGAGAAGAAGACTAATACTAATACTAAAGTACACGTGAGAGAATGTACAATGCCAATTAGATTTGAAGGTGGAGTGAGATTCTTCTTGCTTATCTTTTGGATTATTGGCCAGAGTATGGAGGGCACGTGGTTGATTCCAACATACACGCGCCTGAAAAGATCATAGGATTAGGAATATCTCTCTATCTCTCGGTTTCACATTAGTTAGGTCTACAAAAGTAGTAGTTAATTATAAAGCTAATAGACAACAAAGGAACATTTAATACGCACTTATCTTGCATCCACGTTGCCGTACGTTGGTTACTTAGAGATTATCTTAACAAATTGTACCAAAGTGAGTGTAGTTTCTTTCTTGTACCAGACGAAGCTTTGATGGCGATGTGGAGCCACGTGGCCGGCAGACCACAGCAAATCACGTATCGACACTGCGTGCTCTGGTCCCTTTCCCTGATTAGCAATTTGAAAGCTGGAAATGTATGTCGTTCTTGCTGTATAAAGAACTGTATACCACTTCTGGGATCTTTTCTTTCTTTTTCAAAGTTCATTGTCTCATACAGGATTGATTTGAAACCTAATAAGCTTCATTGGACTTCTAGACCTCTAATCAACACTGAAATAATGCCTGATATTTGTGAAATTTTGGTAGCCATGCCACTAACCTTTCGAGGTAATCATTAACCTCAATGTCATCCGCAAATGATCACCATATTTTTTAATAAATTTATTTTGCAGTAGAGAGATGGATTGTAATTAGACTTTGTAATTCAGTAATTAGCTACTTAGAGTCCAGTTAATTTTAGTTCTTTTTTTTCTGATTTTTACTTCTTGACGTTTTTAATAAAAATAAAATTTTGTTTAATTGTTTATGTCAAAGTAATTACACTTTTATTACTAATAATAATTAAATAATAAATAAAACTTAAAGATAAATTAAATTATGAATAAATTAATTTTAAATATTTATTACTGAATACTAATAATATTTATTATATTTTATTTACATTTATTAATATCATATAAATGACTTTTAAAATTTTTGTACTTTAAAGATATTTTTAATTTAAAATATATTTATTAAATAATTACAATTTTAAAATATTTTTATTTTATATATTTTAATTAATTATAAATTGAAATAAACTAACATAATTAAATATAGTTTTTATTTAGATTTTATTAATAACTAATAATAATAATAAAATAATACATATTTTAGTTTGCGGTAAACTTGGTTATGCTAAAATTTCGAAATAAAATAATTAAATTTTATAATTTTCATAAGTTATGAAAATTATAAAAAAATAAAACAAAAAATTCAACCAAATAATATATTTTTACTAAATTTAAAAATAAAAAGAAAAAATTATATTAGAATAAAAAAGCCCTTAATTGTCAAAATGGTGCACCATTTCTTTTCCCCTTAAGCTTTATGATTAATGGAATATTGGTTGCACCGTGCACTTAAAAGATGCATTGATTTGTTGTTATAGATGTAGTTTGAAAAAAAGAAAAAAAGCCTATTGATGAAATTAACACAAAGTCAATTATTCTGTTGGTGTATTTCCTACAGTTAGTTGACTGGTTATTGTTTTTGCAACATAATTAATTAAAGGCATTATTTATCTTTATGTATTTTTGTTAATTATATTTGATGTTTTAGACTAGGGAAGAGATGCAAAAAATACATCTTTCACCTTCTTGAACATTCTCTTTTTGTTTCTTTCGAGCTTTCTTTAAATCTTTTATCTTTCTTCTATTTTTGGTGTTAGAACAAAAGTCACGTATTGCTAAACTTAAATATTCTAATTTAAGGGAATTCAAAACCCTAGTTATAACCTTGTGGGGTTTTGTTCCAAACTTATAATCAAGTTTTAATTCAAGTATTTATTGTTATATGTTCTTATATTTCATGAATAATTAATATTGGTTAATCTAACAAATTAATTTGATGTTGATTATTCTATAACTATCTATGAATTCAATGATCCGTAATTATCACGAAGAATTGGTACAAGTAGTACATAGGTTATTTATAAATTTGCATATTTGACTTATAATAAATAAGAAAACTAAGTTGAATAGTTGTAACTATATCAATTATTTAATTTAGGATCTAGTCCTTTTCACTAAGCTTATTGCTATCATTTAATTGATATGAAATGCTACCATACTCAATCAATTGATGGTAAGTTTTGATTAGAATGTTAGGTTTGAACCAATTAAATTTACTACAACAAAATATGGGATTTAAAGACACAAAAGGTGGAGTTTTTAAACACTTTTTTGTGTCTTAAAAATAATGTTAGATGCTTTATAAAGCGTCCAAAAAAAGTGTCACAAAAATTATTTTCGACGGTTTTCTTAGACATATAGATGTGTCGAAAAAACATAAATTTTTTACGCTTCTAAGCGTCAAAGATCTAAGCGTTGAAAATCTATTTACAAATAGATGCGTCAAAAATTTGCATCGAAAATATACATTTTTGACGGTTTTCTTAGACACATAAATGTTATTTTAGACGCTTTGTGTAAGCTTTTAAATGTTTTCTCTGTTGGTATTTTGCACTTTTAGACAGTTTTTTACGTCGAAAAACTCCACCATTTTTTAGTTAAAAAATTAGCTTACAATTTGCTTTATGCATCTTTTTTAAGATCACTCACATGCATATTATTATAATAAATTTTACAAATTAATCTAAAATATGTATCTGCAT
>JANZXP010000002.1:8873452-8887141 GCA_027576715.1 Erythroxylum flavicans
CTATTTATTATTCATGTGCATATATGAATGCATGAATATGTCAAAAACACTTTCAATAATCCGAACCCGATCCAATTTACTAAAATACCCTTTCCAATTGGTGAGGGGATGTTACAGCAAGTGCCTTAATAATTTCATCAAAAAAATACCTAAATTTGAAGATTGAGATTGAGCATATATAGGGGCCTAAGGTTGTCTATTGAAATTATGAGGTTGGTATCTTTGTTGCCCTCCTTGATTTCTATAGTTAAGTTTGGATGATCACTCCATCCTGGATTATAATGATTGGAATAAGGGTCATATTTTCG
This sequence comes from Erythroxylum flavicans, assembly GCA_027576715.1. NCBI lineage: Eukaryota > Viridiplantae > Streptophyta > Magnoliopsida > Malpighiales > Erythroxylaceae > Erythroxylum > Erythroxylum flavicans. Next base: position 8,873,761 of record JANZXP010000002.1, read on the forward strand.
TTAACGTTGACCAAGCAATCCCCCAATTGTGTTAGCTTCTTGAATGAAGTCTTGTTGCGATGTAAGGCACATATCTGTAGGATGTCTAGAGAATGATCATATTCTGCACATTCGTGCCAATTGCAATTGACCTACAGTCATTTAAAAAACTAGAGCAATTAAATCTAGAATTTTATCCTCAAGGTTTATGTTACTTACCTCATTCACACGCTTAACAACTCTATCCATCCTTGTCCTAGCTGTTAAGAATTTTCAGCCATATTTGATATCAATTATTTGGGCATTTCAAGTGTTTTATTTACCAAAGCTCATCCACTAGTAACATCAACCATTGCAAAAGTTAGTCAGGTATTTGATGGTGCGAGTAGCTGGCACATAACTTCTTAAACCTCTCATAATATTCATACAATGTTTCTTCGATGAATTTTCTTATCCCACATATCTCCTTTCTAATATCAACTGCTCATGATGCAAGAAAGAACTTCTGCAAGAATAATCTTTTTATCTCATTCCATGTTGTCACTAAGCCATGGGGAAGATAATATAATCAATCATTTTCTTTATCTTTCGATAAGAATAGACAGGCTTTGAGATTAATTTGTTCTTCTATTACCCCTTGTAACTTTATTCCAGAGCAGATAACATGAAATTCCTTCAGGTGTTTATGTGGATCTTCACCTACAATACCACCAAAAGTTGGGAGTAAATGAATCAAATCATATTTCAATTTAAAATCTACCTCAAAATCTAGAAATCGTATGCATAATGATTGTTGAATCAAATTTTGTGGCATTAACTCCCTCAATGTTCTAGTGTTAGGATTTTCCATCTTTTCTTCAACTTCTTAAAAATTAAGGCCTTCACCAATTGTTAGATCTATCTCAACTTTCGCTTTTAGAGGTAAATGACCACTTCTTTGCTTATTCTCTTTCTTTCAATTATGTGTTGTCTTCTCAATTTTGGGATTATATTGAAATTCACCTGTCTAAAAAGAACGAGTCATAAAAGATAAGAGATTATCAGTAAACAGTAAAATAATACAAAGAAATTAAAATCGTTCCCCGATAATGGCACAAAATTTTGAACAGGTTATCGAAGCCCTCAAAACTAATTATGATTCTCTAACTTCTTATAATGGCTGTGGAGGTAAGTCGCATCCTAAGATAACTAAACACTAATTTCTTAATTTCAATTAATAAAATAAAGTGGGGTTTTATGATTAATTAACTGATTTACTAAAATTAACAAGGAATTAAAATAAATCAATTGAATATAAAAATGATAAATTTGAAATTACTTAACTTCGATTCAAGGGAAATATCTCATCTAATTGTAACATGATCATTGATCTAAAAGAATGATTTTTATAATTCAAGCAATTAGTCTAAAACATATTAGGATAGCCATAATAAGTCTTAAATTTTTCTAAATTAATTTATTCAAACCCAGCATTCAAATCAAAACTTACCATCATTTGAGTGGGTATGATAATATTCTATGTTAATTAAATGGTAACAATAAGCTTAGTGAAAAAGATTAGACCCCAAATTAAATAATTGAGATAGCTGCAATTATTCAACTTAGTTTTCTTTTTTATCATAAGTTAAATATGCAAATTCATAAATAACCTATTCGATACTTGTATCAGTCCTTCATGACAATTACTGATCACTAAATTCATAGATAGTTATAGAATAATCAACATCAAATTAATTTTTTAGATCAGTTAATATTAATTATTCATGAAGTATAAGAACACAAAATAAGAAATACTTGAATTAAAACATGAATATAAGTTTACAACAAAACCTCACACGATTACAATTAGAGTTTTGAATCCCCTTGAATCATAATATTTAAGCTTAGCCATATATGGCTTTTCAATACCAAAAATAGAAAAAAGATGAAAGAATGAAAGAAAATTCAAAACAAACAAAAAAGAGAATGTAAGAGAGGTGAAAGATGTGTTTTTGTATCTCTTTGCTATTCTAAACCTAGTCTCCTTTTATCTTGCAAAGATCTCTATCTAAAACAAATCCAAATGCCTATATAATAGGGATGTAAAGACACTATTGCAAAAAGTGCTTTAGGCAACAGACAAAAGCTTAGTTATAAGTTCAATTATTGTTTCCTTTTTATTAAGGTAACAGAATTCATATCGTTACAAGAAGTGAAGCTACAATAAGTATAAGGAAACAACTTTTTTTTATTAGGCAACAAAACAAAAAATGTTGCTTTAAGTTTTGACTAAGGTTACACATTAGTTTCAAATTATAGCAACAATGTTAATTGAATATTGCAACACTTTAAGTCCTTTTAGGCAACAATATTAAATAGATAATCCAACAAAGTGAATTTTTTAGGCAAAAATTTGTAATAATAAAAACAACAATTTATTCTTTTGTTACCAATAATATTTAACATAAAATTAAACTCTTGTTATTATGTATGCAACATCTATATATACATTAAAAGTAATATATAGATATTAATGTACGTCTTAATTATGTACATATTATCAAAAGTAAAAATTGCATTTATATAATATATAGTCCATAAGGACTTAAAAATTTTAACATTGAACATATTCAAAATACAAAAACAAATTATATGTGCTTTTATTATTACAAAATACAAAAGCGAATTTTACAATCCTCAACAATTGCAAGGAAAATTAAATATGCTTCAACAACTCTTCATTATTTTTAGAATTCGAACACTACGGAAAAAATGATCTAGGCAACAGACAAAAGTGTAATTATAAGTGCAATTATCATTGGCTTTTTATTAAGGAAACAAAATTCATATCGTTATAAGAAGTGGTACTACAATGAGTATAAAGGAATAAATTTTTTATTAGGAAATAAAATAAAAAATGTTGCTTTAATTTTGACTAAAGCAACACATTAGTTTCAAACTATAACAACAATATTAAATAGATATCGCAACACTTTTAAGTCTTTATAAGGCAACAAAGTGAATTTTTTTAGGCAACAATTTGTAACAATAAAAGCAACAAATTATTCTCTTATTACTAATAATATTTAACGTAAAAATAACCTTATGTCGTTACGTAGGGAACATCCATATATACATTAAAAGCAATTTATAGATATTAATATATGTCTTAATTGTGTATGTACTATCAAATATAAATGACCAAAAAACTATATTTATATATAATATATAGTCCATAAAGACTTGTAAAATTCAACATTTAACATATTTAAAATACAAAAGCAAATTACATGTACTTTTATGGTTACGAAATACAAAAATGAATTCTACAGATCCTTTGTTCGATACTGGCCATAAAAAATCACATGCTTCACTGCAGTTTCTAAATGATCAGCAAATGAAGGGAACTAAAGGTGCCTTAACATCATGGCAAATAAGAGAAGCAGCGCTACTGAGTTTGCTTTCTTCCGTTCCAGTATCTTCTCATTACCCACATTTCTTGTATAAGCACCTTACTCAAAAACAACATGATCTACCCCAACAATGCCTACAAAAACAGTTCAAACATTTTGCATGCTTAAGACTTTGGGATGAAATAACATAATACGGAACACCAGCCAAGATAAAAAATCACAGATTCTAGGATTTACCAGGATTAATACCTGTTTGAGATATGCAACAAGATCTCACTTGAAATGTAACAGGGTATTCTTTATACGGCATCTAACCTATCGCTGATGTGAGACTCTTTCTATGGGAATGTGATTTATAAGAGTTATTGAAAAAGTTCACTATTAAGTGAAGAGATACATGTATATATTAAATAGGGACTATCAAAAAAGTTTAAATCATACGAAATAGAAAAATCTGCAATGACGTGTGAAAACTAAATAAAAGTTGTCAACAAGATCTAAGATCACCAATTGGATTTTGGAAATAATGTGTATAATGCTTACGATCAGTAAAACCTATAGGTTTAGAGTTGATTGCTCATAAAGTATGCACAAGAAATTCACAACTCTAATCTCCTTTAACTATTTAATTGTTGGCTCTAACAATTAGTTACAGCCTATGAAATACTTGGCACTAAGTAACTTAACAAACATAGAAAGCATGCAAAAGTCAGCAGAGCTTTCCATAGCCATTTCTCTTTCATATTACATCAAAGAGCAACAATTTTAGAGCAAACTGAGATAAGAACCCTCAGTTATCTGTCACATAAAAGTTATTATACAATAAATGGTAAAAGATACAAGTTTCCGACTAAGTTCCAAACTTAGAATTTCTGTAGACATACCTCCAGGCATGACTCCTATACCACCAGCTACCTACAGCTGTATTGGCAACAAGATTGCCATAAAGATTTGCTCTCCTTTTTGTTTCCCCTAAATATGAAACAAGCAATATTATTTCTTCTCACTAACGCCTGAATGTTGATGACCAAATAGATAAGGGAATTAAATGATACATCTAGTTACCTTAGCAATTGTGTTCTTTCTCGTTTCTCTATTTGAACAGAAAATCTATGTCATTTTGGTAAAAGGCATGTCATATGGTATCAGAATTTAAAGAAAATCACAGAGAAAAGAAGAGTATGTTTAACAAGAATAATATCCTTCAGCAACATCTAGCTTTGCATTTCTTTCATAGCAAAGCGGTCACTAATTCCAAATTTGGGCTTAATGCAAAGGCATTGCAAGTGACGTTTCCACCACCACTGCTATTGTCTAGAATTAGACATTAAAAATTAGGTTTTTTCATCAAGTTTTAATTTTCATTAATAAACTAACCACAATGGCAAACCCAACATTGTTGAGGACACTCGTAACCCCCAACCCACCTAATAGAAAGTACTAAATTTAAAGGAAACCCAGTATGAATCATTGACCTAGGTAAAAAAACAAAGAGTAACTATAGTGGAGCACCAGTGATTGACGGTAGAGAGCATATTCAGTAGCGGTGAACAATAGTGAGTGGCATCCTAGGTTCCTTGCCATTTAGCCAAAACCTAGAAAAAGTATGTCTAAAATGCTAAAAGATACTAACTTTAGTAATTAATGAAATTCAATTCACCAGCCAACCAAATTCAATACAAGTTACAGTCGAAAATTGAACTATTCCAAACCTGAATTGGGAGATTTGGAGGAAGGCAATGATCCTTCAAGCTGTTATATGTGAAACGTAAGTGGAAGATTGATGTTGCAAAACAAGAAGAATCTTGTTTGAAAGTCTTCCGTGAGATCCTCAAGCAAAATCATAACTTACCAAACATGAAACCATTTTTAATGGAAGCTTGAGTAAGAAAAGATACACCCAGATAGAAAACTCTCACCTTTGGCTTGATGGTTAAGAAAGGAGAAGATAATCTCCTTTGGAATATTATTTTCTTCCAACCCTAATTAGGAATGAACCGATTTCACCTTCCCAACCTTTCAAAGAACAAGAACAAATATAATAGCCAAATGGTATTGCGATAATTAAGGAACTGAACAATGTTTTTGAATCTTAAGTCCGAGAAAATGGCCGCAATGGACATATCGCACACTATATTGTCGTCCAGCTCCGTCAAAATGACACCATCGCCATTGGTGAACTCTTATTCACAGTGAGAGCTTCACTGTATAAACTGATACAAAGGTCACCTTGGGACTCGAACTTTCACTGAAATTGATTGCCAACACCCTTTGCACGGCAGCCTCACTTAGGTCCGCTTAAACAAGACTTCAGCCTTCAACGACCCTCGAAATGTTTACCTTGCACCTTCGAAGAAACAATCCTACGAAAAGAATAAGAAAATAAAGGCAACCATAAAACAAGGGAGATACAGTAAAAGCAACCTTTATGTTACTTTCCCTCAAAAGAATACAAGGAATGCTCTCGCTCTCTACATGAATCAAGAGCAAAGCTCAAATGAGCTATATATAGGTATTCTAACTTAGAAGCCAAGTTACATTTAGAATCTTACTTAAACTGAACTGCTTAAGATCGTGCTAAGATCACGTCTATCTCTATCAGATTATATCACATGGACCAATTAGATGACACCCCCATCCAAATAGAACTCTAACTGATAAGATAGAATCTACAAGATAACATAAAGATAGAGTTTACATTCAAATAGGAAACTAGCATCCTTATCCTCGAAGATCTCCACTATATTTAGATGTTGAGTCCCACTGTAACTCTAAATCTTAGTTATCACCATATCATCCAAGATCTCCCTACGATCTCTATCTATTGATGATGCATTGTGATCTTGCTGAAGCCTACATAGCATACTGGCCTGATCCAATGCTTCCCACAACAAGTTCGCTAATCGTGGTCCATTCATCGGAGCATGTGTCAAGTCTTTAGTCCATTAAGTCCTTAGCCTAGGTTGAGTCAATCTCCACAAGGTCCGAGACTTTCCAAAATTCACACTAAGTCTGATCCCACTCGCCCATTTTTGCCTTAGTATTTTCGCTCCCTCATGCGTGTAATCCAGCTAACCTCCCTCTTAAGACGCGTTGTGAAGGTCGCTAAGAAGTGCTCTGAAGTTTAAGGGTCTAACATAAACCTTATAAGTCTGATTCTTGTGCATAAGTCCAGTACATCAGATGCAAGTTATGAAGTCGTAACGAGTGGAATGGTTTTTTTGCTGTCATTTTTTTATTCTTCCTTTTCCATCTAAGTACTAAATGCAATTATTTCTTATCCCTAATAAAAATTTTCTCTGCACAGGTAGGAATAATTGATCTACTTTATATTTTTAAGGGTGGCAAAATCAATCATAAATAGCTTATTAAAAGTGTAGTAATTATAAAGTATCAATCTCATAAAAAATAAATTATTAAACTTATTAATCTTAATTAAATAATAAAACTAAATTAATTAATTAATTTAAGAGTGTAATAAATAAAGTAAAGAAAACAAAGCAAATAAAGTATCAAAGAAAGTTTGTCGTTGTTTTTTGGTTGTCTTCTGTTGTTAGAGAGTAATTACATACACTCCTCAAATGACTTGTCATCCTCCTCTATTTATTCTATTAATCCATTTTATTTTCAAAAACAATTTGGCTTTATAATCATAAAAAATAATAATCCTCCGATTAATTTTAAACTTTATATTAAATTTTTAATGTTTAACATTTAATTAATTTTTTCAAATTTCCTTTTTATAATTACACAATATGATTTTGAAAAAATGACTAAAAAGATAAAATTACGACTCATGTGTCTTAATTTTACTAAATAAAAATTAGTGGGTAATTTAATCTTCCTAGACATATTCTGAATTCTCATTAGTAAATAAAAATATTATATTTTAAATATACATTAGTAAATAGCTACATAAAATATTAGTAAATATCATTTAGTAAATAGGTGACTAGGACTATAGCAACAACTCTAAATGTTGCATATATAAGACTTTATTGCAACATTTTTTAATTTTGTTCTCTTTTCTTATATGTACCAACAAATTATTATTATCGTTGTCTTTTAATATTAGTAAAGGCGACAATTTAAAAATTGTTGCATTATATTAATTTTTAACAATACATTTTTAATCTGTTACAAGTGTGTTGTTGCCTAAAGTTCTTTTTGTCGTAGTAAAAGTTGGCGTCAAGCTTCTTCATATTGGCTTAAAAACCTTTCTCAAAGTCCTTTCAAATCTTGTACTACATGCATTCCAACTTTTTGACAAATAGCTGCAATTTATTAGCAAATGTCCAGTTACGATGAAGATAAGATTTTATTCAATATGAGATATTATGGTGGAAACTTGCAAATTATTTCATATGGAAGAACTCTTAAAAATACATGTTCATTACATTTAATATAAGTGTTTAAGGACTTCTCATAGAATACATGCAGGAATGATATTGCAAACTTCTAAGATTATAATAGTAAATTCAGGAAAAAAATCTAGTGTAAAAAGATCCAAACTCAGTATTCCTAACTCCAATGAAGAAATAGTATAATAGGCATTCCAAACTAATTATACTTTCATTGACTAGTTATCACATACATTTAGACTCAAACATGAGGAAATATGACTAAATTAGACATAAGAAATAAAAATCCTTAAATGACAAAACGATTTAAAACCTAGTTTGAATTGTGTACTATGACATTTTTAGGCCAAAGAAAACCATTTCTTGCCATGTTTAAAACTGCCTAAATAGTATCAGCAAGTTTTCTTAGTTTCAATACCCAATGTTCCCTAGAATTCCCTAACCAAAATCCCAAATACTCAAACTCCTAGGTCGAATGATCATAAATCTAAATTGCTCTCTATCACCTCTTAAAAAAGATCTTATGGGTGTTTTGATAGCCTGGTAAAACTAGATATGTTGACTGGATTACTGAGAATAAGTTAGGCCAATAAGGAAACACTTAAAAGGAACAAGTATAAAGATCCAAAGTGCACATGGAAGCTAAGAATCACCAAAATGAGTGACAAGTTTAAATAGGTACCAAAATCTTGAGTTGGTAAGAACAACTTTGTAAGACAAATATCCTTCTGGTAGAGCAACCCACCTTTGTTCAAGATATAGTTCAAAAACCAAGGATTTCTTCTTAATTTTTTCTATCTGAAAAATGAGCATTCACTAAAATATGATCAGATCATACAATGGACAAAATAAGCAATAAAACCACATTAAACCATCATGTTCTTCCAGAACTATAGATACAACCATGATGTTCTTCCAGAACTGTAGATAAAACCACATTAAATCGTCATGTTCTTCCATAACTAAAACCTCTATAAAGGTTTTCAAGTTTAGGGTCCAAATAATTAAGAGCACAAATAAGCAAAATTTACATATCTATATTTATATTTCCCTTTGAAGATAAATCAAATTGAATCCTGATAGAAAAGGAAGGTACGTTTTGATCTACCTAACCATGTGTGAGCTACTAGACTCTAGATTTGTAACTGTTAATCAACCTTCTGTGAGTAATCACAAGAAAACCCAGAAAAGAAGAGAAATACAAATTGCAGGGAAGGAAAGTGTAGTACTAAGACTTAAGAAAATCAGCTTGCAACACATTCTCTGGAACAGAAGATTTCGTATTGAAAAGTTAAAATTTTATTTACTTCAACATATAATGCATGATTAAAAAAATATAAGTTCTTCTGGAAATTTAATTATGTAATAAGATTAGGCATACTTAAAATTTCAGATTAGGAAATTTATTTTCAAGCCTCACCAATGACCTATTGTCCTTCTAATATCTCCCAGCATCTATTCAAGCATAATTCAGGTGGTTTTTGCCATTCTATACCATCTAATAACAGCAAAATAAGTTACTTTATGTAATCTGAAATTTTTTTGGAAAAGCAGTTTTATAATTACTATTAAATCAACTATTGGAGTGCACATTTAGCTCAAACTCAAATTTAAATTGTCATATCGATGCAAGTAAATATTAATCAATTTATAAGACAAATCAAGATTCAAGAAATGGAAGACTGAAGATCAATTCACAAAAATAGATGTGAATTATAAAAAGTTCATCTCAGTTTCATACACCCTTTTAATATGTGTTTAAGTATAAAACCATGATCTAATTCAATCAAACATTTAAATTATCAATTCATCATTCAAAGGCTAGCAAATTTAGTCATGATAAAAGCGTAAACTTAGAATTTAGAATAACTAGAATGAAAAATATGATACTTTCATGTTTGCACTTAAAACTTGCAATAGCTCTAAAAAAAGAGAAATGTTTTGAACAAAAAACTAAAGATAATAAGCAAAAACGCAGAGTAAGACTGGTCACTTGACGAGTAGATGTTTTGAGCACAACGAATTTACCTTTCCTCTGAGATTCAAGGTCAATGTTTGCACCATTTTCCTCAACCTCATCTTAAAGATTCATTTCCAAAATCTAGAAAAAAACAAAATAGAAATAGAGCATGAAGCTTTATTGCTACATTGTTAGAATGTTGATACAAATAATAGAATAGAACAATGAGAAGAATCAAAAGGTGTGAACAAAGCTACTTTAAAAATATTACCAACAAGTTAAATGAGTGACATACACAAGATCATGATTCATTCACATCAACAGCAAAGGAAATTTAGTGGATTGTTAATTGGAATCATACTTCACCATGACAAAAAAGAAAGCATAGGGAAATGTTCTTTTAAACAAGGTCCACACTTTCTCTTACCTTTGAAACAAATATTCTGAATGTGTTTCCAACCAGAAACATAAGTATCAGCATGAATTTCCTAGTAAATAGCAACCAAGGAGTAAGAAGAGATCATACATCTCCTAAGCACATTTGTAGGTAATCTACATGAATTATAAATAAAGAAAAAAGAGATGAATTAGGATCATTCATCCAGTTACCTTAAAGAACAAATATATGTATTTTCATTTCCATCTAGAGCATATTTGGTCAGTAAGCCACTGTATTGCTTAAAAAATTCCAACCGATCCAGTACTTTCACATTATTAAAGGCTACTACTTTTAACACCTCCTTTTTGTGTACAATTTTCTTACAAAATTGCAACTGTGAAAGCAAAGGATTATAATTGACCAGATATAAACATAAATTGGAAGGCAAGCCTCAAGTAACAAGATCATTTCAAGATTAAGCAAGAGATATCGTATATTAGAAATGAAGGGGAAAAATCATGTGATTGATGTCAGACCAGACTAAGTTTCTGTTTTAAACTGGTAAAAACTGAATATGCCACAAAAACTCAAATCCATTTTCCCAAAGACAAACATGCCTCTTCACTACTCAAATTCAAAATGCATAGGAAAACGCTCTTGTTAATTACACATGAAAATTCAGGAAACATATAAAGATTTTTGCTGAATATGATTTCTCTCACACACAAACAAGCGAAATTCAATTGAAGGAATATGAGCATAGCTCAGACAGAGGTGGCCAAGCCTTTAATGAACCTGGTATTGGAAACCCAATTACAATATAATGTAGAAATCTTACACAGGTATTGCCCTTGTAAGATTAGCCGCTCCATTAGGGTACTTAGCAATAAGGATCATTATATATTTCAAAACATTTTTCCTCCAAATCAGTGGTTATCGTCAGCTTTCTCTTCATCTTTCAATCTGGGATTTCGAAGCTCCAAGCACCTTTTACTTGGATTGTTTGTGTTCATGTTGAATTTTGACTTCTGATTCCTATGCTCCTTATTGATCTCTTCCTATTTTTTCCTCTTTGAAATGATGCTCTTTGTGCATGTACTCAATTCCTCGGCTTTAAGTTTTTGATCCACCATAAAATTGCTCAAGTCAGGCAAATTTGGATTCATCGATTTAAACACACTCGAACCAGAAGACCCACTTTTTCTAGATCCCTGAGATGATGTCAAACTGAAATCAATGCTCCAGTCACTGGAACTAAAGCTTCCAACTTCTTGAAGCAGGATATTGAGATACTTGTCGACAGCATTCACATGATCACCGAAAGTTCCAAAGCCTCTAGTCCAACGATGATGAAGATTTCAAATTGCGGAAGGGTTTACTCTTAGAAGGGAAACCTAGTGTTTGGGGATAGTCGAGATTGATGCCAAAATAGTAATTATTGCCAAGAAATAGGGGCAGATCAGAAAGGAAGTCATGAGAAGGATCATCCTGGGAGGAGAAGTATAGGAGATCGGTTCGAGGAATAGGGAGGAGAGGTATATCAAACATAGAGGTCAAAGTTAGGTTTAGATGAAATTGAAAATGGTTAAGAACGAAATTAGAGTATTAAAGGGTTAAGAAGGGTATTAGAGAGTCACGACCTACCCCTATGAGCTAAAGTCCAAATTTGCGGAAATGGTAATGGGTCAAGCAGGGATCGGATATAAAGATGGCAAATGGGCCCAGGCCCGTCTTGGACGTTAACTAGCTAGGCTCGGGTTAACTGACCTGAGTTCATCAACTTGATGGGTCACTGTCGGCTTGGAGATGGTGTCCCGCCTTGGTTGATTATGTCGTTTTTTTTTGTTATACTTGAATGTGATGTTAATTAGTGTCCCTCTTACATGATATAATATAACATCCTTTAGTAATTAGATACTAGAAATATAATGACAATTTCAAATGTTGCATATATAAAACTTTATCACAAATTTTTTTTTAATTTGTTGTCTTTTCTTATATATAACAACAAATTATTTTTTCATTTCTTTTTAATATCATTAAAGGCAATAATTTAAAAATTGTTGCATTATATTAGTTTTTAACAACACATTTTTAAACTGTTGTAAACGTGTCATTGCCTAAAACACTTTTTGATGTAGTGAGAAGTTTCCTAATTGAATTCCAACCTTTGTAGTGAATCTAGAATTGGGCGTGATCTTGCCTTACCTACTGTAGTAATCTGTTCATTTTTTCTAAAATTTGTGATTTTAACCAATAAAACTCCAATTTGATGGCACTTTTCATCTCCTAAAACAATAAGCAACAAAATATAATCAAAACAAAAGAGATAATTTCAATTAATATAACTAAATAACATCTTATCAATTATATTTTTATTTTAATACTAAAGGTAAATTCCTTGAAATAATTACTTTGCAATTGAAATTATAATGAGATCATAATTATGAAATTCAACTTGCATATATGCATTACTCCTAAATTGTTCCTATAGTTTCATCAAGATGGAATATTAGTGGAATGGTAAAACTAACACACTTTTTGTTTCTTTTTTATGAAAAATTTAATTGTTCTTATAAATTAAAGTATGGAGATTCTTAAACAAGCATGTTAATACTTATTAGATAATAAGTTTACTAGACCAGCCTAATTACGAAGATACCAAATACAATATTACTTATATATATGTGTGTGGATTTCCTTATTATGGTAGTTGTATAACTGATCTTTAGACTTGAGATTGCCAAAGTTTCTTATATGGGAATTATTATATTTCTATGTTACTTATAACCTGTTCTGCAACATCCCACTACCACAAGGTGCGTACCCAAACATTCAAGAATATTCAAGTACATATCCTATGATAATGGCATATTAGAGCAAAAACAAATCCAACTTACATAGGGCATCATCTAACATAATCAGAAGGCATCAAATTTTAAAACCATTCATTGCATTCATTCACAAAGTCTACATTGTTTCCATTAGATGAATATTTACAAAACCTCATACAAGTTCTAGCAAAAACTACAAAATAAAAGCTGTAATTCTCTAACGTCAGTTGACAGACCTCTGAGCCATAACTTAGTCCAAAACGTTCTTCTAATCCAAAACAAACACTAAGTCTCCTGTCTCGTACATGAAAAAAACCACGTTGTAATTTTTATGAGTTTTGCGAACTCAATGAGTGAACCATCATTGATGATGTCACCGGATTCACATACACAAATCACATATTTCACAATTATTCATACAGAACATGAATATTTCAAATACTCACACTGTCATGGCACATCATTTAATCAATGTG
>JANZXP010000002.1:8890765-8916446 GCA_027576715.1 Erythroxylum flavicans
GTCTATAGAAGAGGAGGACGTTTGAATATTTGGTTTTTAACAATAGATTGCGGTGCATTAAATGAAGATATGTGAAATTGTGATTTTTAAGAGTACGTGGTGTTGGACTAATGATGACTGACACATTGCACAGGGTAAAGAAAAGCGGATCTTTAACGTCATGATTACTTAACAACAAATAATCAAAGAAAAATCAGAAAAAATTCGAAAATAGCTAAGTTTTTCTTATCTTTCTTCTTCTGTTGTCATCTTCTTTTCTTTTATTAATTCAATAAATAATCTTAAAATTTTTAGGTTTTTTGTTCTTATCAATATCTCAAAATATTTATTAAATTAAATCTCATTTCCGTCTTGCGTCCCATTTTTCTTCCGTCTTATTCCTTCCGTCTCATTTTTCTTGCATCTCATATCTTCCCTCTCATTTTTCTTCCGTCTTATTTCTTCCCTCTCATTTCTGAATGTTATCCATTTATATGTAAGTAAATTATTGGACGTTCAAGTACACCCGCCAACTTTTGAATAAATCCCTTAAACTTTTGATTGACTTGTATAGAAGTAATTGAACTAGTAAAAGACATAAATTTCCATTGTAGTATAAGAAATTTTAGAAAAACCTCTGATCTTTAAAATTCTAAAAAAAATCCTAATATTCAATTTTTTTAGAAAAATCTCTTCTTTTAGACTTCAAATAAAAAATAATGATAAAACATATGTTGTATGAACATTAGACATAGACTAATCAAATACTATTTATATAACGATTCAACATGATTCTTAAACTTGAATTGAAATAATTAAATCCGATATAAACAAATAATTTATTATAATATCTTTAATTATTAATTTAGGTCGAATTTATTTCGTTCGAGTGGTGTTTAAAAGCTGAGTTGAGTTATCATATTAATAACATTTAATTAGTCCATGTTTAATAGTCATACTATTTTAGTTTTTAATCAAAGTCTAAAATAGTCTTTCCAAGAATTGAATTTTTCAAAATTTTCTTAAACTTCATGGTCTATGCCTTTTACCCTAGTCAAAATAATATCGATAAGGTTTTTTAATACCTTTTTTAATGTACATAAGTTACATGATATGAATATCTATAAAAACTTAATTAAGCAAACAGTGGAAATTACCTAACTTTATTTATATTAACCTCATTGCATGTACCCATCACAAGTCGAATAAGTACATTATCGCCATTAATAAGGTGTTGTTTTCTTTAATCTACTTAATTATATTATTTATTAATTCAATTTATTATCTCTATACTAGTAATTTAGTTTAAAAATTAAAAAATAAATATATAATAGAGAAAATTTTTAACACTTTATTACAAACAAATGAAATAGATTTTTTTCTCACTATGAATAATTTGGTATATTTTAATGATTCCTATATATATATATAGCTATATATATTCCTTTCTGCAAGAGGCATATTTGAAAGTAGAATTTACAGAGAATAGTTCTCACGATAAAGTTTTGACCATACTTCAAGAATTGAGTTGATTTTGTAGTTGTTGAAAATAACAGATACTTTCAGGAAAGGGATAACAATTTTATGAGTATCTTAACTTTATCCCAACATCAGGTTGAGTGATTAAACCTTGAAAATAATTAGATTGGTTTTCAAAGAATTTGAATATCATAATGTTGGTAACTCTATCAGTCACTTTTGACGGGAGTATTAAATCATCAATTACTCATTTAGTATCACTAAAATAACACTCCATAAGGGCATATATGGCCTCTGGGACCATATGTAGATTAAAATGTTAATGTAAGAGCTTAACCATATGTAGATTAAAATATGAATGCCACATTTTCAGTGTCGAAAGCCAGAAAGATCCTTTCAATTTCTTATCCGAAGGGTTTAGTTGCTACCATCTTGAGAACCACCAGTAATGTGCGTGGTTGGAACTCGACCCTTGAAAATATGGTGCATGGTTTTCCATCAATCAATTGACCACTATGCCTAGTAAAAAAATGAATGATGTCACATTAACCGAGGACATCAAAGTGGCGGGGAAAATGGTCTGATTCTGTAAGACGAAATTACTGACAATGTGATGAAACAAGTGGAAAAGGGTACACAATAGAATGGACCTGGAAGATTCAACATCATAGGTCCATCTACGACGGCGTTTTTAGGATGTTTAAGGTTCAATTATTGACTGATTTTTTTAGTATGTAGGGTTTCATCTAGGAATTCAATTAGTGGGGGACAGGGACACTGGTATTTTTAATTCACGTCAGAGGCTACATTGAGTGCTATGTTAGTCATAACAAAGGGGTTGTGGTTGATTCAATGCTTCCGCCAAAAATGACTCGCACAGGCACCAACTGCAATCTAGTGATTTTTAAAGTTGAGACATTCAAGTGCGTATTAAGGGTATGCTTGGCTTATTTGAAAGAATGATAATATAAATTACAATAATACAAATTATGGGATATAAAAATATTGTTCATTCAATCATAATAAATTATTAACTATCTTTTTTCATTCTTTACCCATTCCTTTCTTCTCATACTCTCTAACCAAACAACCCTGAGGCAAAGTTTAAGTAATCTTATACCTGTCATCTCTTCCAAGATATCAGTGCAAATTAACCAAAGCCTAATGTTTTCAATGTACAGATGGGAATATTGTCATTATTAATTTGTTAAGTTTCTACTTAAACTAGGAATAAGATTAAAAAAATGATCTTATAATTCAATAACTTAAAATTTTGAGCCAAATTGTGAGTTTTCTTGTGTATGAATTATTCTCCTTCCTCTTTAATGAAGATTAGTATGAAAAACTTAAACATAATATTAAAATCTAATATTTTTTCAAAAGTTCAGTCATATAAGTACTTACATATGTAAAATTTTATAAATTTCACACATTAAATTTCAATTTTTAAGTAGTAAAAGGGGTGTATTAAATATGTTAATTTTTTATATAAATTAAAATTAGGAATAATTTATATATAAGAACATCATAACTTAATATTTTAAAATTTTAGATGAATGCCTGAGTTTCTTGCATATAAATCATTTCTCTTCCTATGAAAAACCTAACAGTGAAATCTAGTATGAATAATCTATTTTTGTCGCTAGTCATCAACATTAACAAGTGAAAGTCTTGTTGATATGCAAAATCTTAAGAAATTTAGTAGTACGCAATTTTATTCTAAACTGACTGTTTTTGATAGACGATTTTAAAAAAATACATACATATATATATATATATATATATAACATAATAAAATAAAATAAAAAATATAAACATAAGTAACAAAATAAATAATGCTATAAATATAGAACAAGATAAAGGGTAAAAATAAACAATACAATAAGTAAATAAATACATAAATAAGAAAGAAGGCAATTAAATAAATAAACCAAACAAGAACATATTTAAGATAAGAAGAGAAATATTTAGGTCAAATAACTAAGAAATAAGTACTACAATTAAATATTTAGGTAAAATACAAGATATAAGAGTCCAAAAAAATGTCTACAACACTTATGAGAATAAGAAGGATCTCTCTATGTAACATCATTTGTCTGTTCTTAGTACACTAAAATTTTCTATTTAGAGTCATATCTTTAGTAAGTTCCAAAAGAGTCATTTTATTCTTAATCAGATTCTTCCAATTTTTCTTAGGTCTTTTCTAAATACAATCTGCTCACATCTTCTTACTAAAATGTTAATGTATCTTTTAACTGTAAAATGCATATATAATATGTGGTTCATTAATAATTATGGTTTTAATAATATTAAGTGTTAAATACTAATTGGTCAATTTAATTAAGTCAGATAAAGTTTTTTTAACTCAGTGTTTGATAAGAAATGTTAAGATATCCTTATTTCATAGAAACTGGTCCTCTCTCTTGCCCATATGCCTCTCTTTACGTTTTCACCATCAGAAAGTAAGATTATTGAATGCAAGAGGAGAGAAATCAAGTTTCTCTATATTCAATCATTTTGAGGGGTTTGTCTCCGTTAAGATTAAACTAATCTCATGGATCAAGGTATGTAGTTCCTATTTTATATTTTGGCAAAAAGCATAGAATTTCAGTATCTCGGTTAAAGGATTATTGTAAGTATGTCTATGCAATAAATTATGCTTACATGTAGTATCAGAGCTTAGTTCTAAATTCTATGATTTTTCCATTAAAAATATGTTTAATTCATATTGTTTCTGTATAATTGCTTGTTGAATCTATTGGGTTATTAAAATTTTCTTCATATCTTACGTTTTGTTTTACCGCATGGATAAATTTTTGTGGCATTAATTGTCTCATTCTTTTCAACTTTAAAAAAGGGAGATATACTATGTTCATGCTTGACTGTTGTGCATATATATAATAAATTGTTTATTTAATTGGTCTTTCATGTTTTTGCTGCTTATAAGCATTGAGATGATTTTATGAAAGAAGATGACTTTATAAAATATATTTTTTTTATTTTCATGTATGCATTGAATAATAAATGGGTCAAAATCATATAGAGATGCCCAGCCTAATCACGGCTAGGCGGTCTGTGGCCCGAATCACCTTATATATATTTTTAAAGAAGTGAAAAATGACGTTGCTTTTGACAAAACAACATCATTTTTAAAGCAGCCCAGCCCATGGCTTGGTCTAGCTGACCACTTTTGTCCAGTGGCTGGTCAACCTGGGCCAAAATCAGACTGGGTCAAAATTAACATCCCTAAAATCATGTAGTCTTTGTGGATTGGAATTATTCGCAAAGTTTTCTGTTACTAAGGCTACGTATAAGATTTTTATTTTATTTTATCAATTTCCGTGCATACACATATTAAGTTTATTTGTTTATAGATTTGCATTATATGTACTATATGAAGCATGGATAAAGCTTATTGTTATATGAAAGTTGCCAAACCCATATGTATGAGAGATATTATTACTATTTTTATTAGTATTGTTATTTTAAGATGATGTAAGTGGGCATGTGCATTGTTGATTAAAGTATGATTTATTTATGCACATGCATAATTTTAATATTCATACTTGTGATAGTTTTTGTTAGTCACCAAAGTGACCAAGCTTTGATGTTTAATGGATATTAATTTATAAAATATTTTAATTCAATTACTCATGATTTATGATTGATTATTAAGAAAAGTGATATAATGAATTCATGGGTATTTGAAGTTCACTAATTATAATATTTCAGGATTATCCAAAGGTTAATTAATTAATTTTATAATTTATGGACATGAAGTGTTAATTTATATGTTTAGAATGAATTTGTTTAATATATCCAAAGTTAGCTAGCATGTTTGTTGGGGTTATATTTAATTAACAATTAAGTAATATAAAATTAGCATCATTATTGTAATTACGGTACATCTTATAATCGCCCAAAGGAGATCTCAGATATACACTAAATGTTTTATGTGGAATAATTGTTTTGAATATGATTTAAGTGTTAAGTTTTATGACTCAAAGAATTAATGTGTGAGCATTTTATTATGTTTTCTAGTTTTTATTCATGTTAACTTTAATTCAGTTGCTTCATGTGTTTCATCCTTTAATGGATTAAATTACTCTGATTGGTGTAAACAAGTCCAATTTTACTTTGGTGTATTGAATCTTGATTTGGCATTCCAAGTTGAGAAACCATTTGTTGTTATTGATGGAAGTACCGCCGATGAGAAATCTTTCTATAAAGCTCAGGAAAGATCAAACAGATTGAGCTTAATGTTTATGTGAATGACTATTGCTAACAACATTAAGATAACTCTTCTCAACACTGAAGTTGCTAAAGAATTTATGAAATTTGTGGAGGAGCATTCCCAAACTACTGCTAAGTCACTTGCGGGGACATTAATGGTTAAGTTGACCACTATAAAGTTTAATGATTCACGAAGCATGCGTGAACATGCCACTGAAATGACAAATATAGTAGCAAGACTAAACACATTGCGTATGACAGTTGATGAAATTTTCCTAATATAGTTCATTCTTAAATCTTTGCCTCCTAAGCAGTATGGACCATTCTAAATGAATTATAACACTATAAAGGATAAGTGGAATGTGAATGAATTGGCCAATATGTTTGTTCAAGAGGAGACAAGGCCTAAGAATCAAGAAACCTATGCTATTATTTTGGTAGGTCATCAAGGAGCTGGAAAGAAGCCCAAAAGGAATTATAAAAAAGGCAAAGGCAAGTAAGGACCACTTAAAGTTAATGAATCTTGTAGTCATGTTCATAAGAAGGAACATAAAGGTGATAGATGTCATTTTTATAAGAAAATTTGGCATTATTAGAAAGATTGCCTAAAACGTAAAGGTTGGTTTGAAAAGAAAGGCAAGCTTAGTACTTTAGTATGTTTCAAATCTAATTTGGCTAAAGTTCCTTATAATACTTAGTGGATTGATTCTAGTTGTACCACTCATGTTTCGAATACCTTGCAAAGATTCTTTATAACCCAAACAACAAACTCAAATGAAAAGTTTGTTTTGATGGGGAATCATGTTAAAGCTCCAGATGAAGCGATAGGAACTTATCATTTGATTTTAGATAGTGGACATCATTTAGATTTATTTTAGACACTTTATATACCTTATGCTTCTTATAATTTAATATCCTTATCTAAACTTGATTATGTTGGTTATAATTTCAAATTTGGGAATGGATGTTTTAGTTTATTTAAAAACAATTGTCTTATTAGTTTTAGTATTCTTTATGATGGAGTGTACAAGTTAAAGTTGAAACTCTACTATCCTTGCATCATAATGTCGTTACTAATCGTGGTTTGAGTAATGAAAGTTTAGCTTTCTTGTGGCATAAACTTTAGGTCATATTTTCAAAGAAAGACTACAAAGACTGAAATTTTACCGTATTTGGAATTTACTGATTTTGGTGTGTGTGAATTGCATTAAGAAAAAGCAAACCAAACACACAAAGAAGGGATCCACAAGAAGCATACAACTTCTTAAAATTATACACACTGGTATATGTAGGCCTTTTGATGTTCCTTCTTTTAGTGGAGAAAAATATTTAATCACATTTATTAATGACTTTGCACATTATGGATATTTCTATTTATTGCACGAGAAGACTCAAGTAATAAATGCGTTAGAGGTGTTTATTCATGAGGTGGAAAGGCAATAAGATAGAAAGGTGAAAATTGTTAGATCTGGCCGAGGTAGTGAATTTTACGATAAATATAATAAGTCAGGACAATGCCTATGTCCATTTGCCAAATTTCTTGAAAAGCATAGTATATGTGCTCAATACATAATGCCAGGGACACCAAAATAAATGATATGGCAGAAAGCATAATCGTACATTAATGGATATAGTCAAGAGTATGGTAAGTAATTCTTCTTTACCCTTATCATTGTGGATGCACGCATTGAGGTCCTTTGTTTACTTGTTAAATAAGGGTTCTAGTAAGGCAATTCCAAAGAATCCTTTTGAACTGTGGACTGGAAGGAAACTTAGTATAAGGCACCTACATGTTTGGGATTGCCTAAAATGATATGCCAGAAAAGCATAATCGTACATTAATGGATATAGTTAGGAGTATGTTAAGTAATTCTTCTTTACCCTTATCATTATGGATGCATACGTTGAGGTCCCTGTTTACTTGTTAAATAGGGTTCCTAGTAAGGTAATTCCACAGAAAACATCGTGGATCGATGTATATATCTAAAGATCAGTGGGAGTAAGTTCATACTTTTGGTACTTTATGTTGATGATATCTTGTTAGCTACTAATGTTCTTGTTTTAATGCATAACACCAAGAAATTTCTCTATGAGAATTTTGAAATGAAAGAAATGGGAGAAGGTAGTTAGATGATAGGAATTGAAATATTCCGTAATAGGTCATAAGGACTATTAAGCTTATCTCAGCAAGCTTATATTAATAAGGTCTTAGAGAGATTTGGTATGAAAAATTATTCTGCAAGTGTAGTTTCAATTTAGAAGGGAGACAAGTTCTGTTGTAATCAATGTCCAAAGAATGAATTCGAACATAAGCAAATGGAAAATATTCCTTATGCATCAATTGTTGGAAGCCTAATGTATGCTCAAACTTGCATCAGACCAGACATTGGCTCTGCTATTAGTATGATGGGTAGGTATCAAAGTAATTCTGGATTAGATCATTAGAAAACTGCAAAGAAAATTTTGAGATATCTACAAAGTACTAAAGATCATATGCTCACTTATAGGGATTTAGTCATTTGGAAGTGATTCAATATTTAGATTCAGATTATCCTGGTTGCATTGATACCAAAAAGTCCACTTTTGGCTACCTTTTCCTTTTAGTTGGAGGGGCTATTTCTTAGAAAACTGCAAAGCAACCTATTATTGTTTCGTCCATTATGAAAGCTGAATTTATAGCATATTTTGAAGCTACGACTCAAGCATTATCGTTGCAGAACTTTGTTTTGAGACTTGGAGTTGTTGACAATATTGCCAAGCTGCTGAAAATTTATTGTGATAATTCTGCAACAGTTTTCTTTTCAAAGAACGACAAGTATTTTAAAGATGCTAAACATATGAAATTAAAATACTTGTATGTCAAAGAAGAAGTTCAGAAACAAACAATGTCAATTCAACATATTAGCACTAATTATATGATTGCAGATCCTTTGGCGAAAGGATTGACACCGAAAGTCTTTAAAGAACATGTTGAAAAGATGAGTATTATGGGATAACATTATTGAGATTTATGATGTTTGTACTTTGACACTATGAGCTCGCTTATGTTTTTATTTTCTATCAATCCTATTTTATAGTGTAAATTTATGAATAAATTGTGTTGATAAGATTTGTCTTTAAATAAGACATAATTTTTGAACCATTAATGTGTTTTTTATTTATGGATCATACTGAATAAAGTGGTAATATTGTAGTATATAAAAGGAATTTTATCATTTGTTAAGATATGAAACCGTTACAACTTTTATTAGTATCTTTGGTTGATTGTGATTTATGATGCAATCAACACTAAAGAATTTAGCATAATGTTTATTTATTATGAAACTATGATATAACATTTTTCAATTAATGAGCTAAGTATATTAATATGTGGCTCATTAATAATTATGGTTTTAATGATGTTAAGTGCTAAATTCTAATTGATCAATTTAATTAAGTGAGATAAAGTTTTTTTTAACTCACTATTTGAAGGGAACGGTTAAGATATTTCTACTTTGTAGAAAATGGTCCTCTTTCTCATCTATACGTCTCTCTTTACATTTCACCATTAGAAAACAAGATTACGGAGGAAAAGAGAAGAAAAATTAAGTTTTTCCATATTCAATCATTTGGAGAAATTTGTCTCAATTAAGATTAAACTAATCTTATGGATCAAGATATGTAATTCATATTTTATATTTTAGTGAAAAACATAGAATTTTAAAATTTGGGTAAAGGATTATTGTAGTTATATCTATATAATAAATTATGCTTACGTTAATACCTAAGCTTAGTAACCTAATGCAATGCCGTGATTTTGTTTTTTCGGACCTAAGTTTAGTTATGTCTTTATAAATATTTACATATTTATATATTATCAATTTATTGATTTTTTCCCACTTAAACTAGTGCCTGTAAAACGTTAGGAAATCGATGCAATTACTGTTGTATGATTCTCTTGTTAAAAAGCAGGTGGAGGAGAATCCAGACATGATTTTGATTTTGTGGAGTCAGAATTAACTTATCGGAGAGTTAGAGAGGGAGTGAGATGTTTTCTTGTTAAATTGGGCCTGGACACGTTTTTATACGGCGCCTAGCAGATGGATGACCAATAGCCATAAAAATATTTGAAAACATCTCTTCTTCTTAAGAATTCAAAATTTGACAAAAAATTGAACATGTGCTAAAAATAAAATGATTTGTGAAATTGCATTTGCTACCCCAAAATCTGGAAATCATATGGACTAGCGTTAATTACTCGGCAAAGAAGCTGAAGAATTAAAAATAAGTGAACCAACTTTTCATCTCTTTTAGCCTAAAAGCCTGGGAAGCGTGTTGGGTATTTCAGTTTTTATGTAACCAACTCAAACAAATAAACAGCGTTTTTCTTATGCAAATAATTAAATATTAAAGGAAAATTAATTAAAAAAAAGGTCAGCAGAGTAAGGCATCTTCTTAATCCAAAAGTGTATGTCCAATTTCCAAAATTCTAGACTAGATGTTCGCCACGTCTCCAATAACTCCGATCTCACGATGTCACGTGCCTCACCTATGAACCATAAAAACTGTCCAACCGTCACGTACAATCTTAAACAGCACAGATCCTTATCCACTCTCTCTCTAATTTTTTCATTGGACTTCATCAACCGTCAGAATTAACATTTTGTTGACAATCAGCCCTATAATCCAACGGTCCAGAATCCATCTAGCGACGTCCGAACAGCTCCCGAATCGTCCTTGCAGCTTCTTCCCTTATGTTTATAGAAACCCTCCAAGAGGAAAGCGTGAGGCAATATTTCTTCATTTGTACGTAGGAGAAATAGAGCAAAAAGAGCCTTTTATACTTCAAGTCCTTCTCTTTTGACATAAACGCAGTTCGTATATCGATTCAAGGAATCGTCTTTCCCTAGGCTTTGGATCTCTTTTAGAAAATTTTTCTCCCATCATTTTTGAGTTGTCTTGCTTTTCTTGGTTGTGGGTGATCATGGCTGATGTTCTGATCAAGACGAATCTGGTGTCTTTTTCTTCTTCTTCCCAATCCGGTTGTTACCGAACCCCACAACAGAACAACTTCTATGTTGTGCCAAGGAATAACCAGCTCAAGGGCTTTCCTTTGAAGGTCAAATCACAGGCCTTGAGATCTCGATCGACATCTATGCACGGTGACTTTCATGGAAAGAAAGTTGTCGTTCAAGGCAGACCCAGAAAAGTATCTTCTTCTCAAGCTTCAATAAAAGCTCAGGTTGGTAGAGTTCTGTTGGGAAGTACGGTTTTATATTGCTAGATTGGTCTTAGTTTCAGTATTTTACCATGGTTTCTGGAGTTTTAAATATTTCCTTCACTTTGGTGCTCATTTAACTGGGATCCTTAGCTTTAAATTGCATCCTAATATGTGAATTTGTGAAAGCGCCCTAGTATTCAATTCAGATGCTTGAATTTTCAGTTTCATTTCTCTTGATCTGTAAGTTAATGGTCGCTGTTGCGGGTATATATTTTACATTATGTTCACTTGGTGGCTGTTCTGATTTGATTTTTGAACTGGGTTTCATATGGTTATATCAATCTTGAACAAGTCTCTGGATTGTCTTTTTTAGTTTTCGGTTGCGGCGGTAATAGGGTTAATTTCCTAATTTGTTTACCTTTTATAGTGAAGATAAATAAAATAACAGCAGTTCCGATCTTTTCTCAGAGTAAAGAAATTGGCAGTTTTATATTCTTTTGATGGTAGGTGAAATAGTGAAGCTTATATTTGTATTCTCTGAACTTAACAGGCTCTTAGACTTGGGAGTGCTCAAAAATGGTGGGAGAAGGGCCTGCAACCCAACATGAAAGAGGTTATCTCTGCACAGGACCTCGTGGATTCCCTTTTGAATGCTGGGGACAAACTCGTAGTCGTTGATTTCTTCTCCCCTGGTTGTGGTGGCTGCAAAGCTCTGCATCCCAAGGTATATAATCATTCATCGATACATATCGATCTATTTAGAAATGCATCTGTTGGTATGAGTACTAATCATTTCATATTATTATCATTTGTGAAACTTATATGGATGCTTTATTTCATACTGATTCTGGATGAGGTCTTACTTTCTTAAAGGTATGTCAACTGGCGGAGATGAATCCAGATGTGCTGTTTCTTCATGTTAACTATGAGGAGCACAAATCGATGTGTTATAGCCTTAATGTCCATGTGCTGCCATTCTTCCGGTTTTATAGAGGGGCTCAAGGCCGATTATGCAGTTTTAGCTGTACCAATGCCACGGTTAGTTTTGGTTCTCCATTTATTTGCTATGATTGATTGTAAAGTGTGTGTTTTGGTGGAATGTTTAATAAAATTCCTTGTTTTACTTATCTTTGAGCAACAATGGCTACTTAGTTTTTAATGCATTAAGTAGTCAATCCAATCACTTAACTGTAACCTTCTAAATTTGTATTAAGCGAAATAGTTATCCTTTGGGATGGCATAATAGTTGACCTTAATTTTCACGCACTTTTATATAGCATTTACCTTGTTTTGGAGTTGAGTATACAAAACTGTGTAAGAGCTGAATATTTGATTATGTCGTGAAAGAAAAAAAGACAGCAGTGTGTGCTCTGTACAATTGTTGTTGGCATATTCTGACCTTAACAATTTCTCGTTGCTTATTTTCTTGGTTTTACTGCAGATCAAAAAATTCAAAGATGCACTGGCCAAGCATAGCCCAGACCGTTGCAGCCTTGGTCCACCAAAAGGGCTAGAAGAGAAAGAGCTTCTTGCATTGGCTGCTAACAGAGATCTCTCCTTCGCATATGCACCAAAACCAGCTCAAACAGATCCTACCCCTACGCAGGAGGAGATAGTACCATCTACAGTGCCATCTGATTCAAGTCCAAGCGTGCCTCTTCCTTTTCCTTCTGTAGCCTTGAACGCTGCCCAAGACTCGGAAAAGAGGAACTTGGTAACATCTGGTAGATCGTGACGATGATGTAGTCAGTGTTTGCTGTCTGTTGTTCTTTCTCCTTGTACAGTCCTAGCTTTATGTTTTGTCATGTGAAATGTAACAGAATAGTACAGGTTGATGATCTAATACAGTATGTGTCCCCTCATGGATGTTGCAGGCTTTTGGTGTGGTTTTTGTGGATCCTAGCCTGCCACTACGAGTTGTATTTATGTTTGTAAAAGGCTCTTTTTTTCACCCTTCCCCCTTCTACCCATCTTGGTAATACTACAAAGATAGTTGTTATGTATCTGTGGTATTATCCAATTCTCTTGTCAAAAATACTACTATTATTTATCTGGTTTCGATCAATTTGCGTTCTGAATTCTGAGAGCAAGGAGCTCATTTCTTATTCACGTCAGTAATTTTTGTTTAAATATGCTTCATCCGGCTTTCCTTTTTGTATCATACATTGTGAATGAGATAATTGGATTCAAAGGAATGATAAATGGATCGCAGATGTCACTAGAAAGATTTGGTGCTTTGTGAAATGAGAAACAGAATCTGCATTAAGTGCAGGCTGTCTCAAGCTTGAGCCACTATAATAAAAATAAACGGTGCGTGGAACCAACATATTGGTGCAGGAAGTGGGGTTGGGTTGTCCCTTTCAAATATGACGACGGACCATATGGATAGAAAAGGGACCATGTCCAAGTGGATAGAGCTCCTTAAAGAGAGAATGACATTGGATAAGGTTGAGTGCGTTCTAGGATGAATCAACGTGGCCAAACCTACTTTGCACACAATATTGTTGTGTGGTGGGGTATGCGATTGACGCTATATGAGGCGTTATATCAGGAATCAAAACGCTTTCAAAGATTTATCTGGTGTGTCTCTGTCCATGTGTCTGTTCTTGCTGTATTATTATGACACGTTAACAGGTTTTGTGGTTACTTTTATCAAATTATTAGCGCAAATTCAGACGACTAAACTGCAAATCTCCTCTCTTCTCTTCCCATGTGTCCAGTCTTACTTGACTTGCTTGCTTACCCTTTGTGGGGTACGTGTTTTGTTCGAATAAGCTAAACACTCGAAGCTATAGAAAATAGACCCGATGGTCTAATCTTCTGGCATCTGTCCGCCAATACATATACAGCCACCAAAGAACAGGTTGGTATACTTTTCTTAGAGTTGAAATTTGAAAAAGAACTCGTCCTACGTCCTGCTCTGTCTAATCACCACCAACAACCCCTATAGGCTCTGGTTTTTTGAAAACCAGTGTTGTGGTTCTTAGCTCACAAATCCGTGGCTAGAACTTCGTTTTGACCTGATCTTGTCTATCTTAAATAAAATAGAGATATTTTAATGTAAAGTATCATTTCGGATAATAATTTTTTTGTCTATAGTTTTTGTTTTTTCCTTTTAATATAATTGAATAATCAAATCCGATATGGGCGTACCCAAAATCAACCAACCATCTGCTACATTAGCATGACCAATGCCAAAACTTTAAGAGCCTATAGCATTTTTGCATTGAAATCTTTTGCACAGTTCTAAATTTTAAATTATATATTTTTAAAGGTATTAATTATCTCCTTATATTATATTATGTTTAGTTCTTCATATTTCGTTATTTATTTATTTTTACTGAAAAACAACATATTATTAAAAAAATTAATATCTGAAATCTAATCCAACTCAGGCTAGCAAATTTAAACATGAGTTTAATTGAGTCTTAAGGTCGGTTAGAAAAACCTGAATTTGATAAGATTTGGGGTCAAAAATGTCGGGCTCAATTTGTGTTGAAAACTTCTTTATTCAACTTCAAACGTGATGAGGTCAACAGGGCTTTCACCGTTTCTAGGCCTCTAGACTCCAGCCTCGCATTATTCACTACAGTACGTCACATGCTTAACATCTTGGGCTTTAAGCTTTTTGAACAACACAGTGTAGGAAGCACATAATAACCGACATGTTGGGCTGCATTTCCTAGGGTTTCAATTAAGGCCTCCATTTCTACCACAAGTTTTTATGTCACTTTTCAAGTCCATTACACTGTCATGCACGCACCCCATTCTTGTTAGATCTTTCCTCTCTTTTGAAGCGTTTGGTCTGGCTTGATTTTTCATCTGCTACCTAAATTCTTCATTTAGTTAAGAGAGGTAATGGAATGCACAAGCATGCACATATATATTATATACATAAATTTATTTATATTATGTTGGTCTAAAATCCTATCAATCAGATAAGCATGGTTGCTTCCACGAAACCAAAAGGGAAACAATCTGCCTAATATTTTCACACCAAAAGAAAAATTATGAAGAATGATATAATACCCATCAGCCAAGTTCGAATTATTAATAGAGGGGACAAAGAAAGTTACTTATATATAAGTGCATTGTGTAACAGACACTCAAAAACAGCTTACCTGCGCTGATTGTAATGAATGGGAGGTGTATGATCACTTGGTAATAGTAAGCCTGACATGAGGAACAGAAAAGAAACATGTAGCCAAGAACAACTTGCCAACATTTATTAATGGAGGAATAGTCTGCAAAAGAAGGCTATTAACATTACGAAGTCGGCAAGTCATCCTTGGCTGCATATATACTTTCTGAGCCTCCACGCAAGGCAGCAAGTGAAGTGAGACCATCCATCCATTTCCTAAGACAAGAAGACAAAGCAGGTCAAAACGCTGAGTTTGTGTTAAGAGCGAGCTTTTGTAGTGAAAATGCAAATGCAGTGGAAAGGAGAGGTTGATGATGCTTTGCATACAGGGAGATTCAATTGAAATGGAGAAAAGACAGAGAGAGGAGATCTTATGGTGCAAAATTTGATGAAAGGAACTGGAGGGCATTTCAAGCATTATCTGATACCGAGGCAAACACACATTTTATAAAATATGCGCAAGAGATCTAATCTTGGCCCTAGTTCGGCATAAAGTGATAAGATTCCTTCCCTTTCCATATCACCCTAACATGGCCTGGTACTAATACATTATAAAATGTAGAAAACGTTGGAAGTCGCTTTCAGGATTGGCAAGTTTATGTAATATGGGTCATTTCCAAATATGGAAATCTGAAGAAACCCTCTCGGAGGTTCTTTCACATGCATTTAGATGTCCATGCATGTGAATTTACAACTACATACGAATTTGCTCAATTATTTTTCCTATCTATATAGATTGGTTAATTTGTAGTTGGAAGTAGGTAATTTCACACGCTCTTTTTTTTTTACTCGTACCACAATAACTTAAATTGCTTAGACACGTGTTAGATACAAAAAATTGTATGATTGTGAGTAGTAACAGGCTTTAAAAATTAAATTTAGCAATTTGTAAAGTGACATCATATGACTGGTGGCTGTATACACACATCTAATATTGCCACCTCAAAAATATTAACCATTACAAAGAAAAACCTAATTCGATACAAATTAACTTGTGTTATTCTATAAAAACTAGAAAATAGTATCTCAATTAAACTTTTCTTTGAAAATGATTAACGGATATCTCAATGGAATTTGTGATTTCTAAGAAAATATCTCATATATATATAGCAGTGATTCAAAATTATAGAAGTATAATCCATATGTATGATTCATAATGTAGTAAATATATATACATGTTTAATGCATGTGTATATAGAAAAAAAGAGCGGAGGGATGACTTACTTTAAAAGGAGCAAAGGTCGGTTTCTATTTTATAGGGAAGTGAGCGAGCATCAAAGCCCTGTCTTTGTCTAGCACCCAATACTATAACAAAGAATAAAAAACGATATCTTATTTTTCATATATGGATATATATGAATAATATAATTTTCATGTAATATGTTAAATCATAAGGATCATTTTCCTTGCCGGAAGAGATTAGTGTCACCCTTTTCTTTTCCTATCTCTCCCGTCTCTCACGACTTCATTCATGACGTACGTATAGAGGAGTATAGGATAGCTGTAACAATTTTGCTGACAACAAAAGGGCATGTGCATTAAGTTTAACAATTTGTAGAAATAAATGGCAAAAGCCATTTTCTAACTAGCTGGTTATTATAGTTGCTATTTAAACATGTTGTTATCGGAAATTGTTGTAAGTCGTACTTGCTTTCAGAACGTTTTAACGAAATAAAACAAGCGCTATAATAATCGATTGTCTTTATGTAAATTGCTAAAAACTCATTTATACAGCTTCTTAATTGTACGTGAAAAGAAGGGATTCTATTATAATAATAAATGAACGTTTTCCTCTATTCTGAAAATGTAGAACCAATCCTTTGTATCATAATGTTCAGATTAATATTTATCTCTTCACCCTAACCCAAAAGAACAGGGAAAAAGTGAACAAATGGGCATGCAGACTCCCCATTTTTGTTAATCATTCGATCCAAAAAGGGGACTGTGAACTAAAGGCTTGCTAGACAACAATTTTGCATTCGGCGTGGCTGTAAAGTATCCACTGTTGCTTCTGTATATTGGCGACTGCTTGTGTTTCTGCATTTGGTAGGCACCACATTTTCTTCAGTTTGTCCTATTTTAGTGGACCTAATAGCTCCTACTTTTGTGAAAGAACTTGAAGATGAATTGGACACCTAAATTAGAATTAGATATATCACCCTCAAAGTGATGTTTCAAATTCAAAGAGAAATCTTGGTGGTACTATCTTACGTCTTTTTCAGGGAAAGGGGACCTCTATCCAGATTCCAGCTGTTTTGTTAACCCTCATCAGAAAAATAATTTCAGTAAATATTTTATTTAAGGGTATTAAATCTTACAAAAGATAAGTTCACATATGCCGTGACCTTTCGAATGATAAGGGGTCACGACCTTCAGAAGATCCCCTAATTCCGCCACTAGCCCTGAATTCGTATAATATATTTACATGTAGTCTTATTCTCTACGATATATTGCCTTGAGGTTGAACATATATAGTAAGCAATGTATTATAGATAAAATCTCTGAAATTCATAGGCACAAAATTTGAATTCTTTTTAATAAATTTTCCTTGCTGCAAGATATTGTTTAATTATACATTCAAGGGAGAGGGAAATTAAGGGACCATTTAGATTTTTTTGTTATAGTTTTTTATCGATTTAAATAAATATATTTATTTATTTTAATCTCTTTCTAATTAAACTAAATAATTTAATAATTAAAATTTTATTTATAAGTTAAGATTTATTTGTTAATTCATATTTTAATCATTACAACAAATTTTATTTGAAAAATAATTATTTTGAATATTTTTAAATTTAAAATATATTTATTAAGTAATTATTATATTAATATAATATAATTTAAATTTAAATGAATTGTAAAAATAAATTACTTTATTCATAATTTTTATTAGTAATTAATATTAAATAATATATATATTTAGTTGATGGTAAATAATTAGGGGTAGTAAGAAGGAGTCTTGGTGGTGGAATAAAGACATACAACAAAAGGTGACAATAAAAAAAGCTGCCTAGAAAATTTTATTGTATAGCAACATAAATGAAGACAAGGTAGCTAATGCATAGAGTTTCAAGATGAAAAAGAAAGGTGAAAAAGATAGTTTTAGAAGCCAAAAGTAGAACCTAAGAGAAATTATATCAACAATTGGAAATTAAGGATGGCGAAAAGGATATATTTACATTGATGAGAGCTAAAGAACAGAGAGCGAAGCACTTGGATCAAGTTTGCTTTATAAAGGAATCAAGTTTGCTATATAAAGGATGAAGCAAGATTGGTGCTCGTCGAAGAAAAAATGACAGAGATACTTCTATAGTATTTTTAATAAAGGAGGAAATGACAATATTTTGTTGTCTGATCTTAGCACTTTTGATAAATAACTTAGCTTCACTTGTTGTCGAAAGATCATAAGAGAATAAATTAAAGGAGTTTTGAGAAAGATGAAGAGTGAAAGAGTGGTAGAACCTAATGAGTTACCTAGGTATAGAAGATCCTAGGAGAAGAGGGTCTTACTTGGTTAGTTAAGCTTTTTAATGTGATTCTTGAGTCTGCCAAGATGCCAGATGAGTGGAGATTTAAGACATTAATTTCTCTTTATAAGAACAAAAGGGACATCCAAAACTGTAATAACTATAGAGGCATCAAACAACTCAATTATACCATGAAATTATGAGAGAGGGTAATTGAGAAGAGAATGACAAAGGTTGCACCTATAAGAAGAGAATGAGAAAGGTTGCACCTATCTCGAAAAACCAATTTAGTTTCATGCTAGGGAGGTCCACGATAGAAGTTATACACCTCCTTAGATGATTAATTAAATATTATAAGGACAAACTGAGGACCCTTCATATAGTTTTCATTGACATAAAAAAGGCTTATGACAGGGAACCTAGGGAAGTAAACTGAAGGTGTTTAGAAGTTAAAGGAGCTTCTATAACCTATATTTGGGTTGTTAGGGATATATATGAAGATGCGAAGGCTAAAGTAAAGACGTAGGAGAAGATACAGAGCATTTTCTATTAAGATGGGGTTACACTGAGAATCCTTGTTGGGCCTTTTCCTATTTGCAATAGTTATAGATAAGCTTATCAAGAATATCCAAAGAGATGTGCTTTTGGTGTAGTTGTTTTCTAATAATATTGTTTTAGTCGACGAAACAAAAGAGACTATTAATGTCAAACTAGAACTTTAGATCGATACGTTAGAATTAAAAGATTTTAAATTAAGTAGGACTAAGACTGAGTGCTTAGAGTGTAACTTTTTAGGTTATATGGTTGTATTCGATGCAAAGATAAAGATTAATTCAGAAGTTATACCATAGAAAGATTATATTTAGTACCTTGGATCCATCATACAAACCAATAATGAGATAGATGATGACATAGTTCATCGTATCAAATCAAGATGGTTTAAATGAAGGGCACATCAGAAGTTTTATATGACATGAAGATACTACTAAAGCTAAAAGATAAATTCTACTGTTAGCAATTAGGTTAGTCATGCTCTATCGGACGAAGTATTTGTCCATCAAATATGTACATAGTTATAAGTTAATGGTGATGGAGATGATGATGCATTATTGGAAGTATAACCTTACAAGAACAGATAAGATCATGAATATAGTAGTAAGAGACAAGTTGAAGGTGACTAACATTGATGTTAAGTTAATAAGAACAAGGCTTAGGTAGTTTGAATATGTTAAAAGGGGCCCACCTTTAGCATTTATTCATTCATAAGGTACAACAAGAGAAAGTTAACGTTACACCTTTATCACCTTTATTAGGGGTCCACCTTTAACATTTATTCATTCAGATGGTACAACAAGAGAAAGGTAAAGTTAACTCCTTTATTAGCTATATTATTGAGAAAGAATGTTAACTAATAAATACCTTCCTTCATTAGCTATATTACTGAGAAAGTTAACGTTAATTCAATCTTGGAAGCTAAATAACTTCCTTTATTAGCTATATAATGTTAACTTGTTATATTTATAAATACCTTTGAAGTATTTGAGTGTATTTCTTACACTAATTTTTTTTTTATTTTCATCAACATATGAATATAAGATACTTCAACTAAAAAATTGCCAGCAAAAAAATTTTACGGTTCTGTCTTCTGAGTTCTTATTGATAATTTAAAGGTAAAGTTTCTAATTTTATTAAAAAATCACTAACATTAATTAAATTAAAAAATTACTAAAAATATTTGATTTAATAATTTAGACTTTTAACTAGTTGCTTGACAAAATAATATTCAATCATTTCCACAACATGTAGAATAGGATAATATTTGACTTAAAAAACTTAGAATAGTTAATAATTTAGAATATAATTTACTATATTTTCTCCTAAGTATATTAATTTCTTGTATTTTTAGAAATGAGTGTTTCTCTATCATTAAAATTTGCTCTTTATTTTTTCATTTTAATATAGGATATTAAATTTTGCTATTTATTTTTTTCTCTGTCATAGATATAATACCATTGATATATTTTTATGATATATTATCAAGCTATTGGTGTTCTGTTGTGTTTATATACTTCTTCCAATTCCATACAGTTGCTTTGTTCTTTTTCTAGTTCAATTGTGTTATAATTGGTTTATATTATGTTGCCTAAAAAGCATTTGTCTAAAAGTGAAAAAAGGAAGAAAAAAGAAAAGAAGTAAAGCAGTTAATAGAATCCTAAAAAGGAGCGATTAATAAATTTATTATAAGAGTAGGCTCTTCTAATGAGAATCTTGAGGAATTAGGTAAAGGTAGTTTTGAACATCATAAAGAAAACTTAAGTGATGAGATTCATATTCATAAGGATACTAGAATTTTGAGTGAGCATGATCATGTACAAAGTGCATCCAGTTTAGAAAATTTAGGAGAAAATGAGCAACTAATCCCTACATTAGATATTTATGATCCTAGAAATTGGGATAATCTTGATAATAAAGTAAGGGACATTTTATTTGAAAAAGGGCCTATAAGAGAATTGAATCTTGTGTTTCCTTTAGACAATACCTCTTATCATTTTTCATATTCTTATTATTATAGAAATTTGAGTAATGGAGAGGTTAGTGATAGAAAATGATTAGTTTTCTCTAAACATATAGATAAAGTATATTGTTTTTGTTGTAAGTTGTTCAAATCTAATAGCAAACAAAATGCATTAGCAAATGATGGATTTAGAGATTGGAACATCTTAGTGAGAGATTCAAAGAACATGAGAATTGCATTAAGCATATGACTAATATGAAAACTTGGAATGCATTAAGAATAAGATTAAGCAAAAATCAAACAGTTGATAAAGATTTGCAACAAGAAATTGCAAAGGAGAAAGAACATTAGAGACAAGTTTTGATAAGAATAGTTTTTGTTGTAAAATATCTTACTAAATATAATTTGGTTTTTCGAGAATCCAATGAGAAACTTTACCAAGATAGTAATGGTAATTTTTTAGGATTGATTGAGATGATTGCTGAATTTGATGTAATAATGTAATATCAAATTATATGTATTCAAAATCATGAAATTCATCATCATTATCTTGGTCACAAAATTCAAAATAAGTTGATTTCTCTGTTGGCCCATAGTGTTATAAGTTCTATCATATGGATCATTAAAAAGGCAAAATACTTTTCTATCATTCTTGATTGTACCCCATATTTGAGCAATCAAGAACAAATGAGTTTGTTAGTACGAAGTGTGAATATGTCAAATAAAAAATAAAAATAGAGAAGTACTTTTTAAAGTTCTTGAAGGTAAATGACACATTTGGGTTGAGACTTTTCGATAAATTATTCAATGCATTTAAGTCTCTTGATCTTAATGTTTATAATGTAAGGGGTCAAGGTTATGAGAATAGTTCTAATATGAAGGGAAAACACCAAGGGGGGTTCAAAAACTATTACTTAAAATAAATCTGAGAGCATTATGCATGCCATGTGCTTGTCGTAATCTTAATCTTACTCTTAGTGATATGACACATTCTTATGTTAAAGTTATTTCATTTTTTGGAGCTGTGCAACACATATATACATTATTTTCAAGTTCTCCTAAAAGGTGGAAAGTTTTACTTGATAATGTTTTAGGCTTAACCATGAAATCATTGTCTAACACTCGTTGGAAGAGTCTATAAAAAGTGTTAAATCTATTAGATTTGAAGCTCCTCTAGTAAGATTGGCTTTGATGGAATTAACTAGATCTTGTGATGATGCCAAGTCAAAGAGTGAAGCAGAAAACTTGGTTAGTGTACTTGAGAGTTTTGATTTTTTACTTGGTATGATATTTTATTCACTATTAATATGGTGAGTAAAACTTTGGAATCTAAATCTATGTGCATTAATGCTACCATAAAGCAATTAGAAGGTATGATTATATTTTTTTTAGAAATATAGATATAAATGGTTTGGCTCTAGGATGAATATTGCCAAAAGTCTTGCATATGATATGAATGTGGAGCCTACATTTCCAACTAGGCGTTGTATTATGAGGAAATACAATCAGCTGAGGATTTTTTTAGAGTTAATTACTTTCTAGTTATTGTGGATATGCAATTGCTTTGTTGAAGAATATATTTGAACAATTAAGGACAATTGAAAATATTTTTAGATTCTTATTTGATTCAAAGAAGTTGAGATTGTTGGATAATAACGAATTGTTGCACTAATTTTACAACAACTTTTTCTCATAATAATGTGTCAGATGTGAATTTAGATGATTTTTTTCTTAATTAAAAATGTTGCAAATGACTTTACTAAATGAGTTAATGTCACCAGTTGAAATTTTAGGATTTGTTAAAGCTACAAATTATTATCCAAATGTTTCAATTACTTATTGAATTCTATTGACTATACCTGTGACTGTAGCATCAATTGAGAAAAGTTTTTCAAAGTTAAAACTATTGAAAACTTACTTGAGGTCATCATTGTCACAAGAAAAGTTGAATAGTTAACTATTTTATGTATTGAGAAGGATATGTTGGACAATATTGATTTTGATGATATTATCAACCTTTTTTGCATCTAGAAATGCATAGAGAAATTGTTTTTCACAAATCAATGATTATCTGCGTATTTGTTAGTGCAATTATCTTAGTTTTTTGAAGTCTAATATTGCTATTCGATTGCTGCTATTGCTATTTTGTTGTTACTGTTACTATTTTTAGTGATTTTATTGTTACTGACATTTGTAAGATATTATGATATAATCATTTAATATTTTGTTGAGTTTGTGGATTTATAAATTCAATCACTTATATTTAGATATTAAAATTTAATAATAAAAATATGCTCTAAAAGTTTACATGTTTGTATATTGCCAATTTATTATGTTTTTTTTAATTTCGTCTAGGGCTATAAAACGTTAGAAACGACCCTGCATCCTGATGCTTAGTGAGAAGCTACGAGAATATTATATTTAGAGAATGTAAGAGAAGAAAAGGAAGATCTAAGAAGAATTAAAGATAAGTGATTAGGCATGATATTGCCTTACTAAAAATAAAAACTCATTAAATAATTTTTTACTGAATTTAAAAATAAAAGTAAAAAATTGAAACTAAAAAGTTGAAATAAACGGTAAGCTTTTTAAATATAAAATAGTTGATTAGATGATGCAAAATTTGAAACAAAAGTAATGAGAAGAACGTACACAACTTCTTTGGGAACTTAAATAAATCATTAGGAACATGTAAATAGTTAATGGACCATTGTTCAAGTAAGTGAATAAATTAGTCGCAATGAAGTATGATACATCATCATCATCATCATCATCATCACCTAATCTGAAATCCCACAATGAAGCGGGGTCTGGGGGGGTCCGATAGTACGCAGCCTTACCCCTATATAGTAGAGAGGCTGTTTCCGGTGGACCCACATGCAAACGAGACAATATACGAATGATGCAGGTTACAGAAATATAAATAGAAAATAAATGAAAATACCAGGAATGGGGAATACCTGAAGGGGGCCAGGCTACGCGAACCGAATAGACTACCAAATCCAACCCCTCCTTGTCTCGCAGTAGGTAAGGTGGCCGTCCTCAGAGTTCCTGTCGGGGTGACTCCTTACTATCTCTTTGCACCCGTCGTGCAATTTGCACAACGTGACCCAGCATCTCCTAAGAACTACTGTATTGAATTTGAGTAGCTGGTACAGTTAATCCGGTACATGGTTAATCCTTTACCCTTATGCGGTCCCTCCAAACTTTTCTATAACGAGCTACTACCTCATTAAGTGCTAAATCTGACATATCCTCTTTGATCACTTCCCGCCAGTTCTTGTAAGGCCTCCCTCTTCTCCGCCTATATTCACTAAGTGTTATTCCCTCGCAGCTCTGTACCAGAGCGTCGGCGGGCCTCCTACGCACATGCCTATACTACCTATGTCTTGTCTCTCTCAACTTGTCGGCAAAGCTAGCTACCCGTAGTCGATCTCTCACCACCTGGTTTCGGACCTTATCTCTCCTTGTATGTCACACATCGACCGCAGCATGCGCAATTCTGCTACCAACAACTTTTTTATATGCCTACGCTTGGCAGGCCATCACTCTGCCCCATACAACATGGTTGGACGAATCACCATTCTATAAAACTTCCCCTTGAGTTTTAAAGGAATCTTCCTGTCACATAGAACCCCTGATGCACTCCATTTGGCCCAACATGATCTAATACGATGTACTATATCGGCATCTATATTACCATTATTTTGGATGACAGACCCGAAATACTTAAAACTTGTCTGCTGTGGTATGACGTCTGTCCCAATTGCTACCACCACCTCATGTTCCATCTGGTTCCCAAAAAAGTTGCATGCTACATACTCCGTCTTAGACATGCTCATTTTAAAACCTTTCGACTCTAACGCATCTCTCCAGCGGTCCAACTTGGCATTGACCCCTTCCTTAGTCTCCTCCACTAGGACAATATCGTCCGCAAATAAGT
Source organism: Erythroxylum flavicans (assembly GCA_027576715.1). Taxonomy (NCBI): domain Eukaryota; kingdom Viridiplantae; phylum Streptophyta; class Magnoliopsida; order Malpighiales; family Erythroxylaceae; genus Erythroxylum; species Erythroxylum flavicans. The sequence continues at coordinate 8,915,723 of JANZXP010000002.1, forward strand.
AAAAAAATCAAGTGAAATTTGCTTTTGAAAGATTGTAAGTTATATAGAAAAAGAAAAGAGGTGAAGTCTTGTATGAATTTAAAAAAAGATCATTAAACAATTTTTATTTGATTAATCACAAATTTATAACTTTTTAAAATTTAAATTAAAGTTGTGGTTAAATTAATTTATACTTGAATTCTTATAAATGATATCAGCTTTGGAGGATAGTGGTTTCTACCCGACAGGTTTTATAGTGGACGTTCAGCAATTCCTCACAAAGCGTCCGTGACAAAAAACGCCAGGTTTCAGGTGTGAAACATTGGATTAAGGTTGTCTCTAGTTGGTTCTTTCATACTTGCGTTGAATCGCTTTTGCCGGCAGAAGATCAGGTTACTTTAAGGTTTCCTTATATTATGTCAGGATTCAGGACATGAATCCCATTTCTGTGCAGCTTCTTTATATGTATAAATTATACATAATAGTGGTTGGAACGTGAGCATCAAGCCATAGAATACATTTTGGCAGCACTCTCTTACGTTGGAGGCATTAAATTAGCTGCTTTGAAACTTCTCTCACGCATAATGGCGAACTCTTTCTACAACTTGCATAGTTTGACTCTCTGCGTCTCCTTCCTTCTCCTTCTACCTTCTGCATATCCTATTTCTTTTCAGATATCGCGTTTTGATCCTGATGACTACAGAATAATATACGAAGGAGGAGCAACAAACTACGTTGGTACCGT
>JANZXP010000002.1:8916546-8941904 GCA_027576715.1 Erythroxylum flavicans
ATTATTATTATTATTATTATTATTATTATTATTATTATTATTATTATTATTATTATTATTATTATTATTATTTCAATATAAACATACCTTTTGTAAGCCAAATATGAATGTGAAGCCACTATCATCTCTAAGATATAGATCTAAAAAAAGAAGCTTTAAAATTCACTTCCATGTTTCTGTACACTCAACATCAACCACATCTCAAACAATAGGAAACTTTTGATTGTTTCCATCCTTTCCAACAGTAGCCAACAACTGTTTGTTTCATATCCCCTTTAAGAGACATTCATCTGGTCCTATTATTGGTCTACAACTTTCAATGTTTTACAAACACTAAAACAAATATAACACCATGTAAAGATTCTTTGACCTTCATCTTTAGCACTTGTTTTGATTGTCTATGCCATAATTGGGTTCTTGATCTTCTCCTCTTCTCCATACCCTAAGAATTTAGCAAATTCCTCTACATGATAATCATACATCATTTTGATGATAGTTGTTTTTGCTCTCCTACAAGTGTTAAAATTCACATCCACCTTTAACTCCTTCCTCAATAAAGCCATTAACCGAATAACTTTGATATTTAGTTGTAACTCACTCATGTCCTTTTAGTGGATTACAATCCATTTTGATTTGATGAGCTTATTAATGTTTATTATTGTACAATTGTGCTTAGGTTGATGTCTTTTCATAACAAAAATGTAACCTCTCCAAACTTGTAAAAAATACCTAAAGGCTATATCTATATTACTCTTATTCGAGACTTTTCAATTTTTTATGTATTTCAGACTCAAACCCAGCAATAAAGTATGTAATTACGATCTCCTTGAATTCTTTTGCACCTTTAAACTTCAAATCTACGTCCTAAGTGGGAACGTTATATATTGGATCATAATATAGACATGTACATTTAAGTGTTGTTAGTTTTTGTTATTTACTTGTAATGTGATTGAATCATCAAATCAATCTGGGTATACCCAAAATCAACCAAACATCTGCTACATTAGCACGACCAATGCTACAATGTTAAAAACTATAGCATTTTCGCATTGAAGTCTCCTCGACTGACTTGTATGTTTGCAACTATAATTACACTTAATATGATGGGTAAATTATTTATTTTTACTGAAAATAAAAAATTATTAAAAAATTTACTATCTAAATTCAATCTGAAATCTAATCCAACTCAACTCAGGCTAGCAAATTCAAAGTTGAGTTTTATTGAGTTCAAATGTCAGACAGAAAAAATTAGAATTTGATAAGATTTGGGGTCAAAAATGTCGGATTCAAACTTCAAATTGTGTTAGAAACTTCTTTATTCAGCTCCCAATTTGATGAGACGCGAGGTCAACAGGGCTTCTTCTAGGTCTGTAGCCTCGCCTTATTCACTACACCACGTCACATGATTAACATGTTGGGCTTAAGCGTTTTTTGAACAACACAGCGTAATAAACCGACACGTTGGGCTACATTTCCTAGGGTTTCAATTAAGCCGTCCATTTCTGCCACAAGTTTTGATGCCCCTTTTCTAGTCCATTACATTGTCATGCATGCACCCATTCTTGCTAGACCTTCTATGTCTTTTGAAGCGTTTGGTCTGGGTTGATTTTTCATCTGCTACATAAATTCTTCATTTAGTTAAGAGGAGTAATGCAATGGACAAGCATGAACATATATATTATATACATAAATTTATTTATATTATATTGGTCTAAAATTCTATCAATCAGATAATCATGGTTGCATCCTCTACCCAAGAAACCAAAAGGGAAACAATCTGCTTAATACTTACACCAAAAGATTAGATATGTTACAAGTTGTGAAGAATAGTATAATACCCATCAGCCAAGTTCAAATTATTAATAGAGGGGCTGAAGAAAGTTACTTATATATAAGTGCATCGTGTAACAAACACTCAAAAACAGCTTACCTGGGCTGATTGTAATGAATGGGAGGTATATGTATCACTTGCTATAGCAAGCCTGACACGAGGAACAGAAAAGAAACATGTAGCCAAGAACAACTTGCCAACATTTTTTAATAGAGGAATAGTCTGCAAAAGAAAAGGCAATTAACATTAAAGAAGTCGGCAAGTCATCCTTGGCTGCATATATACTTTCTGAGCCTCCATGCAAGGCAGCAAGTGAAGTGAGACCATCCATTGCCAAAGAACAGAAGACAGAGTAGTTCAAAACAGCGAGTTTGTGTTAAGAGCGAGCTTTTGTAATGACAATGCAAATGCAGTGAAAAGGAGAGGTTGATGATGCTTTATATACAGGGAGATTCAATTGAAATGGAGGAGAGACAGAGAGAGGAGAAGTTATGGTGCAAAATTTGGATGAAAGGAAATGAAGCGCATTTCAAGTATTATCTGATACCGAGGCAAACACACATTTTACATAATATGCACAAGAGATCTAATGTTGGCCCTAGTTCGGCATAAAGTGATAAGATTCCTTCCCTTTCCATATCACCCTAACATGGCCTGGAACTAATACATTATAAAATGTAGAAAACGTTGAAAGTCGCTCTCAGAATTGGCAAGCTTAGGTAATATACGTCGTTTCCAAAGAAATCTGACGAAACTCCCTCCGAGGTTCTCTTCTATACATTTAGATGTCCATCCATGTGAATTTACAATTACATATGAGTTTGCTTAAATATTTTTCCTATCTATATAGATTGTTAATTTTGTAGTTGGAAGTATTTAATTTCACAAGCTCTTTTCTTTTCACTCTTACCACAAGAACTTAAATTGCTGAGACATGTGTCAGTTACAGAACTTTAATTGTATGATTGTGAGTAGTGACAAGCTTTAAAAGCTAAATTTAGTCATTTGGAAAGTGACATCATATGACTCGTGGTTGTATACACATCTAACATTGCCACCTTAAAAATATTAAGGATTAATTGCAAAGAAAAACCTAATTCGATACAAATTAACTTGTGTTATTCTATAAAAACTAAAAACTAGTATCTCAACTAAACTTTTCTTTGAAAATGTTTAACGGATATCTTAATGGAACTTGTGATTTCTAAGAAAATATCTCATATATAGCATTGGTTCAAAATTATAGAATGTAAAGGAGTATAATCAATATGTATGATTCATAATGTAGTAAATATATATAATATACATGTTTAATGTATGTGTATTTAGATAAAAAGAGTGGAGGGATGACTTACTTTAAAAGGGGCAAAGTTCGGTTTCTATTTTATAGGGAAGCGAGAGAGCATCAAGGCCCTGTCTAGCATCCAATACTGTAGCAAAGAATAAAAAACGATATCTTATTATTCATATATGGATATATATTCTTAATATAATTTTCATGTAACATGTCAAATCATAAAGATCATTTTCCTTGTCGAAGGAGATTAGTGTCACCCTTTTCTTTTCTTATCTTTACCATCTCTCGTGACTTCATTCATGACGTACGTATATAGGATTATAGGATAGATATAACAAATTTGTCAACAATATAAGTGTATGTGCGTTAACTATTTGCAGAAGAAAATGGCAAAAAGCATTTTCTAACTAGCTGTTTGTTATAGTTGCTATTTAAACATGTTGTTATCGGAAATTGTTGCAAGTCCTGTTTGTTTTCAGAACTTTTTAACGAAATAAAACAAGCGCTAAAATAATCGAGTGTCTTTATGAAATTAAATTGCTAAGCTTTTTAATTGTACGTGAAAAGGAGGGATTATATTATAATTATAAATGAACATTTTCCTCTATTTTGAAAGTGTAGAGCCAATCCTTTGTATTATAATGTTCAGATTAATATTTATCTCGTCACCTTAACCCAAAAGAGCAGAAAAAGTGAGCAAATGGGAATGCAGAATCCGCATTTTTATTATTCATTCCAACCAAAAAGGGGACTGTGAACTTCAAGACTTGCTAGATAACAATTTTGCATTCGGTGTGGCTGTAAAGGATTCACTGTTGCTTCAGTATATTGGCGACTGCTTGCGTTTCTGCATTTGGTAGGCACCACATTTTCTTCAGTTTGTCCCATTTTAGTGGACCTAATAGCTCCTACTTTTTTCAAAGAATTTGAAGATGTATTGGACCCTAGATTAGATATATCACCCTCAAAGGCTCAAAGTGATGTTTCAAATTCAAATAGAAATTTTCGTGGTGCTATCTTACGTCTTTTTCAGGGAAAGGTGTCCTCTATCTAGATTCCAGCTGTTTTTAACCCTTATCAGAAAAAAAAAAACAGTTAATATTATATTAAAGGGTATTGAATCTTACAAAAGATATGCGCACACATACCGCACTACACCTGAATTCCTATAATATATTTACATTTAGTCTACTTCTCCACAATATATTGCCTTGAGGTTGAACATAGTATGCAATGTATAGTGGACAGATACACTATCAAATGCTTACTAAAATCTCTGAAATTCATAGGCACAAGATTTGAGTTCTTTTTATTAAATTTTGTTAGAGTATCCCCTATTGACTAAACATTAAAATGTTAAAAAGTTTATGAGTATAAGGGTCAACTATCCAAATGACTAGTTCTATTCGTTTTGACAATGGTTGACTCAAATTCAATTATTATTAGTGGACTCTACACTCTGCTCATATTAAAAATTCTAATATAGTATCAGAGCAGGTTTGATCCGGATTATTAATTTCCCAGTTGTCCATCTGGATGTCTAATCCAAGCAGCCCAGTCCGATTACTACTGCATTTATTTCAAGTGACAACTGAATGTCCAGTCCTAGTTGCACTTGAGAGGGAGTATTAGAGTATCTCATATTTACTAAACATGAAAATGTTAAAGGTTTGTATGTAGTAAGGGTAAACTATCCAAATGACTAGTTCTAGTTATTTTGACAATGGTTAACTCAAGCTCAAGTATTGTTAGTGGAGTCTACACTCTGCTTATATTAAAAAATCTAATAAATTTTCCTTGGTGTAAGATATTGTTTAATTATATATTCAAGGAAAAGAGAAATTAAGGGATCATTTAGATTTTTTAGTAGGTTTTCTTGTTATTGATAATAATTAAATGTTAGATAAAATTTAAAAATAAATAAATACATTTATTTTAACCTTTTTTTAATTAAAATTTTATTTATAACTTAATATTTATTTGTTAATTCATTTTTAGTTATTGCAAAAAAATTTATTTGAAATGTAAATTTTTTGAATATTTTAAATTTAAGTTATATTTATCAAGTAATTATTATATTTTTATTTTTATTTAAATTAAATCTAAAATAAAATAAATCATTCTTAATTTTTATTAGTAATTAATATTAAATAATTAAATAATATATATTTTGTTGATACATGATAGTAAATAATTAGGGGTAGTTAAAAGAAGTTTTGGTGGTGGAAAGAAGACATATAATAGAAAGTAAAGATTAAAAAGGTTGTCTATAAAACTTTATTGGATAGCAATACAGATGCAAAGAAAGTAGTTAATACATTGAGTTAAAAGCTGGAAAAGAAAGAGGCAAAGAAAATAGTCCCATAAGCTAAAAGTAAACATTAGAAATTAAGGATGGAGAAAAGGATACGTTTAAGATGATGAGAGCTAAAGAACGAAAAGCAAGAGATTTGAATCAAAATTTTTATATAAAGGATGAAGCAGGACTGATACTCATATGGAAGAGAAGATGATAGAGATATTTCTATCGCCTTTATAATAAAGGCAGAGATGATAATATTTCCTTGGGTGATCTTAACACTTCTAAGAAATATGTTAGCTTCACTTGTTTTTGGAAGATCACAAGGAAAGAAATTAAAAGAGCTTTAAGGAAGATAAAGAGTGGAAGGGTAGTAGAACATATTGAGTTATCTATAGAGGTATAGAAGAGCCTAGGAGAAGAGGGTCTTATTTGATTAGCCAAGCTTTTTAATGTGATCCTCAAGTCCGTCAAGATGTCAAATGAGTGGAGACTTAGCATATTAATTTCTCTCTATAAGAACAAAAAAGGACTTCCAAAATTGTAATAACTATAGAGACATGAAATTACTCAGTCACACCATGAAGTTATAAGAAAGGGTAATTGAGAAGAGAGTGACAAAAGGTACACATATCTTGGAGAACCAATTTAGTTTCATATTAGGGAGGTCAATGACGAAAGCTATGCATCTCTTTAGATGATTAATAAACTATTATAAGAATAGACAGAGGGATCTATACATAGTTTTCATTATCTTAAAAAAAGGCTTATGACATGATACCTATGGAAGTCAACTGGAGGTGTTTAGAAGTTAAATGAGCTCCTATAACCTATATATGAGTTATTAGGGATATATATGAAGGTGTTACAACTAGAGTAAAGAAGACATAAGAAGATATAGAGCATTTTCTATCGATATTGAGCTACATCAAAGATCCTCGTTAAGCACCTTCTTGTTTGCAATAGTTGCGGATGAGCTCAATAAGAATATCCAAGGGGATGTGCCTTGGTATATCTTGTTTGCTGATGACATGTTTTAGTGGATGAAACAAATGAAGATGTTAATGTCAAGCTAGAAATTTTGAGGGATACTTTAGAGTCGAAGGACTTTAAATTGAGCAGGATTGAGACTGAGTAATTAAAGTGTAACTTTTAGGTTATAAGGTTGCATTCGATATGGAAACAAAGATTAATTTAGAAGTTATACAAAAAAAGGATTGTTTTAAGTATCTTGGATCTATCATACAAAGTAATGATGAAATAGATGATGACATAGTTTATAAATCGAGGTGACTTAAATCGAGGGGTATATTAGGAGTTTTGTGTAAAAAGTAGATATCACTTAAGTTCAACGGTAAATTCTACCATTTAGTAATTAGATTAGTCCTACGTTATGCGGTAGAGTATTGGCCTATCAAATAGGTTCATAGTTATAAGTTAATGGTGGCAGAGATGAGAATGTTACATTGGAAGTACAAGAAGAGATAAGGTTAGGAATGTAGTAGTAAAAGACAAGTTGGGGTGGCTAACATTGACGGTTAGTTAATGTAGATAAGACTTAGGTGATTTGAACATATTAAGAGGAGACATCCTAATGCCTTAGTGAAAAGATGCAGTACTTAGGGACTGTAATAGAAGAAAAGGAAGACCTGAGATGAATTATAGAAAGTGATGAGACATGATATGACCCTACTGGAGCTTACTTAGGACTTGACCTTCAGTAGGAAACTTTAGAGAACTAAGATTCGAGTAGATGATCTTATATAGAGAGGTTATTCTCTTTTCTTAAAGAGGCCCCTATCTTTTCACAAGTCTTTTGAACTTATTTACCCTAAATACTTTTATTTGTAGTACTTGTCCTTTTAGTTATTTTATTTATTTATTTATTTCTTCTCTTTCAATTGCTTGTTTATTTTACTAACTTATTTGTTTTCTTTCTTATTTGTTTATTTATTTATTTACTTTTATCTTTATTTTGATTTTGAAGTTTCTATTTTGAATTTTATTTACTTTATATTTTACTTATTTTTTATTTATGCAGTTATTTATTTATGTATTTGACTCTTACTATTATTATTTTCTCTCATTTTCATTTTCTTTTTTCCTTTTCTTTTCTTCAATTCATTTTCTAAAAAACCTTTTTATTTATTTTTTTCCTGTGAGTGTATTAAAAACAAGTAAAGTTGTGTACTACTGAATCTCCCTAAACTTTGCATCTCAATAGGACGTCTACTAGGACGTTGTTGTCGTTATATACTAAATCAAATCATTTATTTATTTATGTATTTGACTTTTACTATTGTTATTTTCTCTCATTTTCTTTTTCTTTTCTTCAAAATGTTTTCTAAAAGACCTATTTGTTTATTTATTTTCTTGTGAGTTTATTAAAAACAGGTAAGGTTGTATACTACTGGACCTCCCTAGACTTCACATCTCAATAGGATTTCTACTAGGATGTTGTTGTCATTGTATAGTAAATCAATTAATAAAAAATAAAAAGTAATTTTTATAATAAATTATAAAAATTGAAAAAGCTAAAACTAAAAATTAAAAATTAAAAACTCAGTAAATATTTTTTACTAAATTTAAAAATAAAAATAGAAAATTGAAACCTAAAAATTGACATAAATAGTAAGCTTTTTAAATATAAAATAGTTGATTAGATGATGCAAAATTTGAAACAAAAGTAACGCGAAGAACCGTACACCAATCTCTTCGGGAGAGAGAATCCAATAATGTCGATCTGACTTTGCAACATTATGAGAGAACCAAATCAACCCAGATGGTTTCGTCTCTAGTTAACCAGATCCTAACGATGATGCTGATCATCTTCATCCCCTCGAGACATCTTTGGGGGAGACAAAGTGTACTGAAACTAACGCTTCACTAACTAAGTTCTAGGAGTCACCTTGCTATTGCTATCGTTCTTCACCCAGATCCAGCTCCATATCTGATTGAGGTGACCTAAAGGGTTAAGACCCAAAAGGTTAACACTCAAATTCGTCGCAGTCACTAGCTCTTCACCCAGATCCAGCCACCTCACCGTCGCTATTGCAATCGCTCTTCACATAGAGGTCCAGATCCAGCGATGACGGCGCCCATAATGTTAAGACAATAGTAGTATCCATGGTGCTGGGTTCCGCTACCAGTGACGATGGTGGGATGCCTACTCAAGTGGAGGAGTTCCCTGCTATCACATAGAGAGCTGAACCTAGAGATGGTGTTAACATTGATGTATCTGGAGAATCTAAGTACCTTGAGTCTTCCCTGACTGTTGGTGCATGGAGTAAAAAACTTCAATTCCAACAACACAAGGTACAAATGAAGCATTACCTTGATGTCATAAAGGATGACATCATTTGTCCCCCATTTGAACTCCTGTAAGCCTGGGAAAGAGCGTGGTCAAATGCACTGGTGAGATCATTTTGGAGCAAACATCCTGTATTTCCAATTATCAAAGCCTGGGCTAGTGCATGGTGGAGTAAACAAGGTTTGGAGAAAACTCTACTCACTGATGATGGCATGATTATTTTCAAATTTGCTTCGGATGGAAATTTGAATGAGACAATTGGAATGGGTCCTAGGTATATCGAGAGACAACCCATGTTCCTATAGAAGTGGAAGCTAGAGATTGCATTTAATAGGGAGTGTGTTGAAGTTTTTTCAATTTGGGTACATTTCCATAACCTACCGCTTAAATTGTGAACTGTGGAAGGGTTAAATTTTCTTACTAGTTCATTGTATAAACTGTTGAGTATGGATGCACAGATATCAGGTATAGATAGAATAGGATATGCAAAAATATGCATAGAAGTGAGTCGAAAGGCTACAGTACTAGATTGGCTTCCAATTATGCAACTTAGTGAATCTGGGGAGAGGATGAAAGGAGAAATACAATTATCCTACCCATAGAAGCCACACAATTATGTCAAGAAATGGGGTTCCAACTAGGAAGAGGTATAAAATAGGTTGGTAAGAGGAGTTAATGGGGATTGAACAATCAATAGTCCAAGTTGGTACTGGAGTTCAGCGGGAGGTTTATGAGCAACCTACCCAGATTCCTCCAACCGAGAGGGACATAGGGGAGCATACTGAAGTGGTTGATCATATAAACCAAAAGCAGGGTGATCCTAGTTCTGAGAGTCAGAAGTTGGTAAAGTATGCTAATACTATTGATGTAATGCAAAGTAAGACAACTAGAGTTTCTATAGAGAATGAGAAAGGGCCATTTCAATGCAAAAGTTCGGATCAAACACAAATAAGTAAGGAACAAAGAGCCGGGAGGGCTGTATTGGTTACTTAACAGAATGAGATTGCCAAAGTAGTAGAAGAACAGAAAATTATGGACAACTCTAGTGCAGACAATGTGGAGTGTCTAGTTGGTGGAGTGGTTCACTTCACCTCACAATATTTGGTGCAATGTCAGATGGATTGGGCCAACATCTTGACTCCGTTAGCAATTATTCGGAAAAATGAGATTTCTAAGGCTAGGCTGGAGTATGAAGAACAGACAACAATAGTAAACTCCAGTGATAACTAGGTGGCAAGTCAGGGGACTAGGGTTATCATTTCTCATAATGCAGAACATTCTGGGGCAGAGCACGTCTTGACATTGAATTGTAATTCTTTTGCTTATGTGAAAATTGTTTCCCTTCGAGAAAGCAATTCAAATTTGACAGCAGAGGACTATGATTCTCCATCAGACGTAGACTAAGTCCCTGATATTCCAAAAGATTTTTGTATGAAACTACAAACATACAATCAATAAGGAAGAGAAAGAAAAATCCTAAATACTAACAATAGGGGGATTAAAAAAACATATCTTGGCATGCAACGTAGGGGGATAAAAAATGTATCTTGGCATGCAACGTTTAGCCCACTCTTTCCATGAAGATGAAATATAAGTGGTGTCTTTAGTGGTTCTTTTTGTTGTCTGTCTTGTAGATAATTATACTGCTTTACTTAAGGAGTTGTTTAATCATACTGTAAGTAAAATTTCCTTTCACTTTTTTTAAAGAAAACATCCTCTCAGGGAACTTAGATAAACCATTAGGAACTTCAATGAGATAATTACGCTCCTACAGTCATGTGCTTAAGGTGAGAAGTAATCACAATGCAGAGATTGAGAGCAGCAAGTAAAGAATGATTATTTACAAGGTTGGCTGGTATATCTGCTTGAGTTCTTTTACCACTTCAAGCATTGTTGGTTTGTTTTCTGCAAATTCACAAACACATTTAACTAAAAGAGTTCTAAGAGCTTCCAACTGTTGCTTTATCCCAGCCGAAAGTACCTTTGTCCTAATAAAGGGATCCACTAGCTTTTCAATTTGATTGCTCAAATAATCCGCCAGATTATCACCATCTATAGGATGACTGATGGAAAATGGTTTCTGTCCCGTTAAAAGCTTAAGACGAAATGCTAAAAGTGTTTAATCAATTTTTCTTATGTATCCATCCTTGATTCAATCATATATATATACAAACTGGTAGGTAGAATCATAGCAATTATTTCCTAAGATAACTTCCCTAACTTACAGTCAATCACCTATCTGTTGCTAATTAGAGATATATGAAGATACTATCTTTATTTAGTCGTATCTCCTAATTACAAGCTCTATCACTACATATACATAAATTGATACTATCTATATGTAGCTATCCATTAATACCCCCCCTCAAGGTTGAGCATGCAAGTCTTGAATGCCCAGCTTGCCCAAGATTGTCCCAAACTTTTTGACATTGAGAGCTTTGGTAAAAAGATCTGCCAGTTGAGTGTGAGTTGGGATATGGGATGGAAGAAGGCGATTCTGGACAATTTCATCTCGAACTAGATGGCAATCCACCTCAATGTGCTTCGTGTGCTAATGGAAGATAGGGTTTCTGGCAATGTGGAGAGCCACTTAACTATCACAATAGAGATGAATAGGTGCAGAGTGAGGCACGTATAGAGAAGATAGTATATCTTTAATCCACTTTAGTTCACGAGTAGTCTTAGCCGTTGAGCAATATTCAGCTTCAGCACAGGAGGCGGAGACCATGTGTTATTTTTGAGTTTTCCAAGAGATTAGTGAGTTACCAAGTTGAATAAACCACCTTGTGAGTGACTTGTGAGTAAGTGGATAACTGGCCCAATAGGAGTCACACCACCCATAGAGCTACAAGTCATTGTCTCGACGGAGAAGTATGCCCTGCCTAGGGTGGTGCTTCAGATAACAAACAACCCACAGAGTAGCTTGCCAATGCTCTGCGCTAGGCGATGCTGGTTCTTCAATACTTGGTGCCGCAGTATCCGCAACAAGTTCCTTGATTTCCATTTCAAGCTCGTTTCCCCCCTGTCGTAGATTAGGTTGGTGGTGAGGGAGTCACTAGTAATCTCATGGCTATTTAAATTATGATAGTAGGGCCCAGGTGTGGAAGGAGAACTTGGCCCATCATGTGTGTCTTCTTCAAAAATAGTTTCCAACACAAGTGACTCATCAAGCCTAGTTGTGGTTCCCACATCCAAAATTTTAGTCTATCCAAATGGAAACACATCTTCGACAAAATGGACATCATGAGAAACAAAGAAATTTTCTTTTTTTAAGTCAAATGGTTTCCATCCTTTCTGCCCAAATGTATACCCGACAAATACGTAGTTACGACTTCAACTGTCAAATTTGTCCCCTTTCCTAAATTGATTGTGAACACACCATAACGAGCCAAAAAGTTGTAAGTGCTCATAGCTTGGTGTTTATCCATGGATGACTTCATAAGGAGATTTTCCATCCAGTACTGAGGAAGGTGTGAGATTAATGAAGTAGCTAGCAGTTAAGAAACATTCTCCCCAAAATTTGATAGGAAGATTGCCTTGAAACCGTAATGATCGAGCAATATTTATAATATGCCAATGCTTGCTTTCCACTCTTCCATTTTGTTATGGGGTACTAGTACATGAAATTTGATGAACAATTCCTTGTTGGAAGAAGTATTTTTTAAAACAAACAAATTCCGTTCCGACGTCAGATTGGACCATTTTAACACACTTGTTGTATTTTCGCTCAACTAAATCGAGAAAATTTTTTAGTATGACTGATACTTCCATTTTTTCTTTTAAAAAATATACCCAGACTGCTCGTGGGCAATCATCAACAATGGTTAAGAAGTATGAAGCACCACATGACAAAGGAGTTCTATAAGGTCTCCACAAGCCACAATGGATTAAATCAAAAACATTCGAAGCCTATTGCTCACTCAAAGGAAACTTATTTCTTGTTTGTTTGGATTTTTCACAAATTTTGCAAATTTTATTCAGCCCATCACTTGTATATTTGTCACTTACATTAGGAAGCATTTGCACAATTTTAAACGATGGATGTCCCATTCTCTTATGCCAAAGTACCAGTTGATTTTCTGCTCTAACATGACAGAATTGAGCCTTGTGCACCCCACGATACCAATAGAGCCCATCCTCTTGTTCACCCATTCCAATCAGCATCCTCAAAGTGTGGTCCTGCATAATACACAATTTGTCAGTGAATTGCACTTTACAATTTTCTTCATCTGTTAATTATGGAACTGAGAGCAAGTTGTATTTTAATTTGGGCACTTAAAGAACATTTTTCAATCTAAGTCCTCCCTTGAGGATCACTATTCCTTATTTGCAAGCTAGAACATGCTCACCATCAAACAACCCCACTGGGCACCCTTATATAGTTCTCTTTTCACTAAATTTTCTACGGTTCCTGTCATGTGGCTGGAGGCACCACTATCAATGATCCACAATTCCCAAATTTTCTTACCAGTCATTTTCTCAGTTTCACTTAGCTTTCGCGTGTTGATCATATCCACCAGTACCTACCATTGTTCATTAGTTAATCCTGTTATTCCAAGTTTCTTGTCTTCCACATCGTTTGCCTAGCCACCGCTTCCACTAGCATGCATCACATTTACACGTACCGAGGCTCCTCGGTTATGCGTTCCTTGTCATCCTTCGCCTCTGCTAGTGCTTTTTCCTTCATACCTTGGTCGATCCCCTCACAACTTGGGATATCCCACAATTTGGAAGCATCCCTTAATATCATGCCCCCTTTGCCGCAGTGGGAGTAGGTCACTGAACTCTCTCCATGATCACCTCGTCCTCTCGCCTTATTCCCTGTCTACATCGTAAGGGCCACAACTATCCCTCTTTCTTCCTTCAATTTAGCAATTGTATTCACCCTCTCTTCTTGCACCAGCATCGCATACACACGATTCAACGATGGTAAGGGGTTTCTCGCCAGAAAGTTAGACCTCATTATGCCATAACTTTCCTCGTCTAGCGCCATCAAAAACTAGTGCACTTTCTTTTTTTCCTTTTATTTCTCGAGTTAAAAGGCAATCCTGCATTTGTATCCACCACATGTGTAGTTTGGGATTTGGTCATAATTTGCCAATTCATCCCACAGAACCTTCAATTTCCTATAGTATGTTACCATCGTCATACCTTCTTATTTATAGCTCTTCAAATCTGCCCTCAGTTGTTGTATTCTGGGCCTGTTCATAACTGAAAATTATTCTTTGATATCTTCCCACAGCTTTTGCACGTTTTCTACAAACACTATGGTAGATTGCAGGTTTGGCTCGATCGTGTTTAGAATCCAAGACAACGATCATAGACTGGACTGTCCACCAGTGCTCTAGTTCAGATGCATCTTCTTTTGGTTCTTTGAGAGTTCCATCTACAAAATCCCACTTCATGCCTGGAGTGAGATCTTCACAACTCTGGCCCATTCGTCATAATTTTCTCCTCGCAACTGCACTTGCGTAATTATGTTCCCAGGGTTGTCACTTGCGTTCAACTTATAGGGTTAGTGAACTTTCTTCATTCCACTTTATCCTCTGTCTACCATTGGTTTGCCTTTCAATGTTTGTCAGGTATCAGAGAAAGTCACGCTCTGATACCATGCTAAAAGTGTTTGATCAATTTGTCTTATATATTCGTCCTTAATTCAATCATATATATATATATATACAAACTAGTAGGTAGAACTATAGCAATTATTTCCTAAGATAACTTCCCTAACTTACGATCAATCACATATCTGTTGCCAATTAGAGATATATAAGGGTACTATCTTCATTTAGCCGTATCTCCTAATTACAAGCTTTATCACTAATTATACACAAATTCATACTATATATATGTAGCTATCCATTAATACGAAATGTACCAAAACCATAAACATCACTTTTCTCATTGTAAAATCCTGTCATCATTTATTTGAGTGCCATGTATCCACATGTTCCTCTTATTGTATCAACTCTTATATGAGATTCACCTTTAGGAATAGAGAGACAAATTGAAAAATCTGCCAGTTTCCCTACATCGTATTCATCCAGCAAGATATTTGCGGTTATAATGTTTCTATGAACAATTGGCCTTGGAAATGCAGTGTGGAGATACACCACCACATTAGCTATCTCCACTGTAGTCTTCAACCTTGTTTTCCATGGCATAGGCTAAAATTGAGCATTATCTATCTTTTTCATGAATATGACTTGCAAGAGATTTATCTCTAGCAGACTCAAAAACCAGAATGGGATAGTTTCCAGGCAGCATCCAAGTAACTTCAACACATTTCTATGCGCACTCATTCCTGATGCATATACAATTTCATTGAAGGCTTCACTCTTCCTGATCTTAAATTTCTTGACCATTATTTGGTGACCCTAATGAAACCTTTTGTACAAGTTATGGCGGGTCTGCTCATTATAGTCGTTTGTTGCTCATTTGAGTTCTTCTGCTTAGAAGATACGGATAGGGTAGATCTACCATCACAAAAGGCAACCAATTCTTCTAACAATATGCTTCCGTTCCTTATGAATGCTTCCTCACTTCCATTTGTCACTCTCCAACAAAAGCACTTCTTTATTCCAAAACAACTCTTTTTGTTACTTGCCATTCAACACTATTGCAAGCAAAAAGCCTCTATACTATAACAATTCAATGGAAGCTATCAACACAAGCAATTATTATACATAGAAACCCTGAACATTAAGTTAAACATACTAGTATTTTCAATATTTTCACCATATATCTATTGGAAGCAAAAGGAACCACAAAGCTGGTCATCTGATTAATATACCTCTATCAAACATATATCACTACAAGAGTTAACATATTTAGAGACAATTTTTTATGACTAACTATAATTTCGTGACAGATATGAGGTTTTTTATGCCAAAACAATTGATTGACATTATTTTTTGAATTAACTGTGATGATTTATTTTTTGTCACTAATACAATGGTAATTGTGACAATTTAGCATCTTTCACAATTAAATTGTCACTACTAATATATTAATAGTGTCAAATTTTCTTTTATCATTAAGTTTTGTCACTAAAAGCATATGCAATTTGGCCCAAAATAATTTTGGCAGGAATGAATTGTAATTGTGACAAAACATATATTGATAACTAATATTTTTTATTTGTTGTGACAAAATATAGTTTGATCATTAACATTTTTGTTGTTATGACGAAACAATTTATCGTCACAGGATATTTTACTTATTGTGATGAAAATTTTTGTCAATAAAAACTCAATTAGTTAGTGTATACTTAATATTGTTACAATAACCGAACTATCATTATACTCAGCACTATTTATAATTTAGTGACAATTTTTTGTGACTAACTATTATTTCTTTATAGATAGAAGTTTTTGTGACTAAACAATTGATTAACACTACTGTTTGGATTAACTGTGATAAATTTTTTCACTAATGCAACAATAATTGTGACAATTTAGTATCTTTCACAATTAAATTGTCACTACTAATATATTAATAGTGGCAAAATTTCTTTTATCACTAAGTTTTGTCACTAAAAGCATATGCAATTTGGTGCCAAAGTAATTTTGACGGGAATGAATTGTAATTGTGACAAAACATATATTGGTAACCAATATTTTACTTCTTGTGATAAAAACTTTTGTCAAAAAATTTCAATTAGTTAGTGTCTACTTAATATTGTCACAGCAACCAAACTATCATTATGGTCACTATTATTTGTAATTTTAGTGACAAGAAATTTTGCTGTCATTTGATCATCAACTTTTTGTTACAAAGGTTATTGTCAATATAAACGTAACAAATTAATGATAATCATTTCTTGTTATAGTAACATATTAAAATTAACCACTCTAATGATTAATTTTGTCATTATTGTATAAATTTTAGGGACTAGAAACTATTTGTCACAATTTTTTCTTTAATATTATTATTAACAAAAAAAATAAATATTTTCTTATAAAACCACTCTACTACATATATTGATAATCCAAAAGTAATATTTTACATATCAATATATTTGCTAAACATAACTTTGAAATTTCATCAAAATAAATAAATATTTAAATATAATGAAAATCTTGTTCAAAAATATTAAGCAAAAATATTAACCTATTCAAAATTTAAAAACAAAGTTCTTATTGATGCTCAATCATTGTCATTGTCGCCTTCCTCTTCTTTACTTACTGAATTTGTCCTATCATCATTCATAAAATAAATAATTAAAATAATATTGATTTAATTCAAATTACTATTAATTCAAATTGGAATATAATTTACATTTCATAATTTAAAAGTCTTCTCTGTAATAGTAGACTAAATTGAAGTGCATTAACTCAAATTACTTGTGCTATCTTGCAAAGATAAAGATATGTGCTATCTTACAAAAGAGCACATCTTTTAAAAGATAAAAGATAAATCCTATTATCCTAATGTTACCTTATCTGTTACTTTTTAAAAAGGAATTGAAAGATAAATTCTATCCGAGGAGAAATAAACTAATTTGTGATAAATGGGAAATTACATGCAACTTTTTAACATCTCTCTCTTTCTCTCTTTTTAATGTTTAGTATATTTTTATAGAGGTTATATCTTATGATAATTTTAAAGTGTATACCTGATTGTAGCATTAACAAGTTTTATAAATTCTTTTATTTGACGGTATCTGTAAGGATCTCTTTATCTAATCCTTCAATCATCTCTTGAAGTATCAAGTCAAGTCTTGGACGTTAGAGCATCACAGTGTCTCCACTCCACTACATTATTGAATAGGTTTTATTATCATTTGGGCCTAAAGTATAATTAATGAAAGTGTCACTATGCAAGCAATATTAGAAACAAATTTTCAGAGTCCTCATTAAAAATAAATATTCATTGTTACAAATAATATTTTTAATAGAGATAGTTAATTTTCAATGTAACTAAAAGAGATTTTTTTTTATCATATTCAAAAAATTAATCATTAGAATTAGTAAACAATAAATTGAAATGAGGGACTCTTGAAATTCAGCTCGCTACCCCAAAGGTGCGTTTCAAGTGTCAAAAACTCTGAAAGAGGATTCACTGGTTAGTCTATACAAGAATGAAGAAGTAAGACTAAGAAAGGATACAACAATGGAGAAAATAGAGGTCATGGAGATTGTTGACTTTGATTGTTATCAATGCACGCCCATTTCAAGCAAAGACACTACCGTGAAGTCTGTTGTCTCTGTTGAGCAGCACAATAAAGAAAGGGACCTTAACCTAGCCATAATGGCCTCTCTCAAATCTCAAAAAGCAAAAAACTTTATTGATTTTGCTCAAGACTATCGTTATGTAGATGATGATGATGATCTCATTCGAATCTTTGGTTTTTCCCCTGCAATCAATTCTTCTACCAAAGAAAAGGGCAATCTTCAAATTTCAAAACACGCCCCGAAATCATTTGCGACATTTGCATTGAGCTAAAGTCTAGTGAAGAGTCATTTCTCATAAAAGGGTGTGTTCATTCTTATTGCAGAGACTGCATGGTCAAGATATATGTAATTTTTGTAAGATAGCACATATCTTTAATAAAGACAAAAATATTATTCATTTTTGAAATTCGAAGTATCAATGTTTGTGAATTTGCTCCTATTCTTATCTTAATCCTCTATTTTTGTCTTCTCTTGCAATTTAAGATGGTTATCTTTCTGGTATTAAGATAGCCTAGTCTTAATTATTCATATTGTTGGTGGTGGTGGGTCTTTTTTTCCCGTGTTTTCAATTAGGAATATAAGATAACTTGCACTTCTTGCAAAGAACTTGTTGGTCACAAAGGATCTAACTGAAATTGCTGACTTCGGTCTTGTTTGAGAAATAAATTCTCAACCACCATATCCTGAGTATGTCTCAACACAGTGGTATGTTATCTTTCCCTTATTCTTTTAACTTTATGCCAATTTTGGTATTATAGCCATTACGATGTCATGCTAAGGTTCCTCTGTGGATATGATAGGTATTAGCCACTTAAAGTTCTGCTTCAGTCATTTGTATATGGTTGTAAAGTTGGTTAGTAGCAGATCAGTTGTGTTCTACATTTTATGAATTAATGTAACTATTTACATACGTATCGCATATTCTAATGAATACACAACTTTGCAGTAGATATGTGGGCAATGGGTGTTATTATGGCCGAGCTACTCACTCTTTGACCTCTTTTTTGAGGTACTAGGTATAGGTCTTTATCGTTTTTGTGATTTTGTTGCATGTTTAGTTTACCTTTTACTCATTAGCTATCACAGTTAATTTTGCAGTGAGGATGATGAGATTTACAAAATATGTAGCGTAATAGGCACTCCAATTGAGGATTTTTGGGTTGATGGGCTTCGATCTTGCAAGAGCTATGAACTACCAATTTTCACAGGTCATATTGTTTGTTTCCATGTCATATAACTAGAAGCATGTTTAAATATCTTTGGTTATTAATGTTTGATTAATTTGGAAAAATGAGGAGTATTTCTTAATGTTGTTTATTCTTAATAGTTGTAATTCTGTAAAGTTTTTTTTTCCTTGGCAGAACAGTAAACTCGAAAACTAATGCATGCCATTTTAAGAATTCTAGGTGCTTTTGTATGTACAGTCTATATATTTTGAATGAATAAGATATAAGACGACTTTGAATGTTATTCTGTTGCAGTTTGTTGGTATAATCCTTTATGTCCTAATACCATCAGCAAGTAATGATGCAATCAACCTTATGATGGTCAGTACTGTTTGCAGTAGGTTTAGTCTTGTATTATTTTGTACAAGTTCCTGTATGCTTTCCCTTTCTTATTGGTCCTTCCCTATATTTTTGGATATGCAGTCACTTTGTTCAGAGATCCCTACAAAAGGCCTACAGCTGGAGAGGAAGTGAAGGAAGATTGCCCAAAGAATGTGACAAACACAAACACATTAGTGATAAATTTATTGTAACATATAATCTTTATTAAGTGACAACATTATTGTCACATATAATTTTCATACTTGTGACGAAATTTGTTAGACAATATGATCACTGATGTAAATTTCTTTTACTAATAATGCAATTCTATTGTTGAATTGATAGTTTTATTTGTGACAGTAATAAACAAATTAGTGACAATATTTTTTGTAAGAATAATTTTTCATTTTTGTGACAAAATGATGTTGACACTTTTTCCTTAAAATATTAGCGACCAAGAAGTAATGAACACTGATAAAAAAAAGCACAAGTGGCAAATATTTTGTCACTATTTTCAATTATTTTAGTGCCTATAATGTTGTCACAATAAAATAAAGTGCTGTTACAACTTTATTTGTCACTATTTTATATTATTTGTGTCAATAAATTTGTCATAAATATATAAAGTTACTGTGACCATATAGTGTTGTCACACATTCCATAGGTTTTAGTGTCGATACTTTTGTCACAATAAAATAAAGTATTATTACGACTTAACTCGTCACTACTTTATATTATTTGTGACGATAAACTTGTCATAAATATGTAAAGTTACTGTAACCATATAGTTTTGTCACACATTTCATAATTTTTAGTGTCGGTATTTTTGTCACAAAAGTGTCACATAATTGTGACCATTTTTTAAATTAGTTATTATTTCATTAGTGACGGAGGTATTTGTGACAGGAGGTGACGACTTCAAAACTTGGACACTATTAATGATAGTGACTAATATTATTGCTTGTAGTGACAACTTTTGCTTTCACTAAAAATATGATTTCTTGTAGTGTATATTGATGAAAATATTACGGTTATGTGTAATGGAACAAAGTTTGGTGACATGTAGTTGCAAAATGAGTAAAGATGAAAGAGTAAGTTGACAAAGATATACCTCTAGAATGCAAATGCAGCTTAGAAGGAAAAAGAATCAGAAGTGGAGATCTCAATCTACTTTACCGGTATGTACCCCAAAGCAATTACTGTAGACTGCATATGAAACTTTAGGACACATTCCATATTTATCACCATACCAGCCATTTATGTCGTGTTAAATTGGCATTATGTTTGACCAATTGAATTGTAGTTGTGAGTCTCCGTCCGTCCTGTCTAGGTAATCAGAAATTTGCTTTTAAAGGCTTTTAGGTGACTAAGAACCTTAAATTCAATTGATTAGGATTAAATGAAAAAGGAAGAATTCCAGTTTTTTTTTTTGTCAGTAAATTCGAAAACTAGAATTGGATTAGGTGGTTTTCTGTCCAGGCAACATCCCAACAATTGAAGATATTGTTGACACATACACAATTTCGTAGAAATCAAGCCTCTCTTGAAGTTTCTAAGAAATTTCTAGGGAGTTATTGGGCGGCCTTGGCGAACTGGTTAAAATGTTAGAACTTGATGCTTTACCAACTAGCTCCAAGTAAAAGTCATATTCAACATGTGTTATTTTTGCTTTACAAATCAGTATCTAGGCTAACTGTGGATGGTGTGAGTTAGTGGGAAGGCAACTGATCGTGGAGGTATGTACGTCGTATCCAACCTAAAGTAGAAATGAATGGCAGTAGTAGATTCCAGAACCTAACTCACTAGAAAAAGTGCCTTCCTTAACAATTTGCTTCTCATCAAAATTTTTCGTTGCTCTTTCCATCTTTTTTTTCTGTGAAGTTAATGATAGGATTACATCTACAATCAACAAACGCGACCATCTTCTATAGTAGCATGCTTCATGAATGTTCTGCAATTGTTAGTTGTCAATTCCCAGTGCTTCTAGGAAGTGAAACCTGCATATTCTATCTATATAACACATCCCTGATTAAATAATATGAAGAAAGAATGTTTAGTCTTGTGCGGCTTGTTCGATCCGTGTTTTAACACTTTTATTTAATGAAAATCCTCAACATAACTTGAGATCTGTAATGCTTACAAACAAAAGTCTACTACTCATTTCCAACTTATTATTCAAGGGGGTTTAGTCAACAAGAAGAGAAAAACTTATTCCTTTCAGATGTTTCCGAACAGTTATATCGTTTGAGAGCAATACAAAGTTAAACAATGTCAAATTATGCCTTTCAAATTATTTAGGCTAATCCTATCAATTTTTCCAACTTGTAGGGCTATTATGATTTCATTCAGCGCCTTGAGACACAGAGAGGAAAAAAGAAAAGAAATAATAAAACCATAACGCACAAAGGGATTGTATTATATACAAAAATGCTTGTTTGATAAAACCAATAAAATAAAAACAAGTGAATGAATCTTGATGAGCAGTAGGTAGCAAAGCGACAACAGGGGTAGAGATGTCAACGGACCGGCCCGGACCCGGGCCGACGATGACACGACCCGTCTAGTTGAAAAAATTTGACTAGCGGGCCTAGTCTACGGTCCGGCCAGTGGGGTGAGCCGTGTGGGCTGAGACCTCTGGCCTATACTCAAGCCCATGGCCCGGCTAGCCCAACTCTCCTAGCCATGGGCTGCCCGACCGGCCTAATTCAGCCCGAGCGTTTATTATATTTTAAAATTTTTTAAGACAATTTTAAAATTTGTAGTTGTATTTTTTAAAATTCATTTCTACCTAAGTCATTCTAATTAAAATTTTCTTAAGACTAATTCCTTAAATTCTTAATGTAAGTCTTGATATAAGAAATAAGTATACTTTAAATCCTTTTCATCAGTCATCCTTAGAGTGTTATAAGGATATCAATGATATTATATATTCATATTACATAAGTTAATAGTTATAATTAAAATTATGAATTATATTAATTACAAAACTTTAATTTACTTAAATTATTTATTAATTAAGACATTTAATTCAATTAATTAGAAAGTTATATGAAAAGTTAATAAGTTAATAGTTATAGCTAAAATTATGAATCAAATTAACTACAAAACTTTAATTTACCTAAATTATTTATTAATTAGAACATTTAATTTAATTAATTATAAATTTACATGAAAAGTTAATAAGTTAAAAGTTATAGCTAAAATTATGAATTGCATTAATTACAAAACTTTAAATTACTTAAATTATTTATCAATTAGGCCATTTAATTCAATTAATTAGAAATTTGTATGAAAAGTTAATAAGTTAATAGTTATAGTTATAGTTATTAATTATAAAACTTTAATTTACTTAAATTAGTTATTAAATAGGAAATTTGATTCAATTAATTAGAACTTTATATGAAAAGTTAATAAGTTAATAGTTATAGTTAAAATATGAATTACATTAATTACAAATTTTAAATTTACTTAAATTATTTATTAATTATTTTAAGAGAGAATTGATAAAACTAAATTATTACTTTAAATCCTTCTGTCCTTAAAGAGTTGGAGTGTTATAAGTATATCATATACGACATATTCATATTTCATAAAATTAATAAAATTTTCACCTTTCTTTCTTTTTAATATATGTATTATGGGACAATTTTAAAGTCTAACAACATATAATTAATTAATTATGATATAATAAAGTTATTGAGATGGATGTAATGGTATGGTATGATTAATTAGGACATTTAATTCAATTAATTAGATATTTAATTGAAAGTTAATAAGTTAATAGTTATAGTTAAAATTATGAATTACATTAATTACAAAATTTTAATTTACTTAATTAATTTATTAATTATTTTAAGAGAGAATTGATAAAACTAAATTCATGTTTCATAAAATTAATAAAAATTTCACCTTTCTTTCTTTTTAATATATGTATTATATGACAACCTTAAATTATAACAATATATAATTAATTAATTATGATATAATAAAGTTATTGAGGTGTATGTAATGGTATGATTAATTGGGACATTTAATTCAATTAATTAGAAATTTATATGAAAAGTTAATAAGTTAAAAGTTATTACTAAAATTATGAATTACATTAACTACAAATTTTTAATTTGCTTAAATTATTTATTAATTATTTTAATAACATAGTAAAATATGTTTGGGTGGTGGGCGGGTCATGAGCCACGGGCTGGGTTGGTCAGACCGGCCCGTTCATGGTTTAACTGACCACGGCCCATCCACCCTGACCTGTGGTTCGTGCTTTCGTCCAGCCCGTGGCTTGGTTTGATCAGGCTAAACTAGTTGACCACGGGCCAGGTCGGGCCAATATTGACATCTCTATCCATTATAGTCATGCCCTTTTGTTTGCATTCAGTAAGATCGATTTTAGTTGTTGAATTCGAGGTCTGTTAGTGATGAAGAACCAATCTCTGATGTCATTCCAAAGGTCCTGCGCTACCTTCACATGAGAAATAATAGAGTGCAATGAAGGCTCAATGGTATTCCGGATCCACGACACCAACAACGAGATGATTGTCCACCAATCTTTGAGATCTCCTGACTCCTCGTCAGGCTGAGTGATTGTTCCATCAATGAACCCGAACTTCTTCCGAGCTCGCAAGGTTGTTCTAAATGAACTGGCCCATTCGTCGTAGTTTTCTCCTTTCAAGTGAACCTGAGTAATTGAAAGGCCTGGATTATCAAAAGAAGTGATATCATAAGGCGAGATCTTAAAATGCACAGTAAAAGAATTGAATTTGGTGAAGTGTTTTCTCTCATTGATTTCCTCGGATAAATATACAACCAAGTCACCTAAAAAATAGGCAACGATAATCTCTCCTAAAAATCTGCTAACCACCAAAAAGATAGAATGA
This sequence comes from Erythroxylum flavicans, assembly GCA_027576715.1. NCBI lineage: Eukaryota > Viridiplantae > Streptophyta > Magnoliopsida > Malpighiales > Erythroxylaceae > Erythroxylum > Erythroxylum flavicans. Next base: position 8,940,890 of record JANZXP010000002.1, read on the forward strand.
TACAACATTGACACTAACCTTCCTAACAAACGGATATCTACAGATTTATTTTCTAAATAATATTATTCACAATAGTATCAACATTTATTCTTAGTGAGACTTGGATTGTAAAGACGAACTATTCATTTGTCTCTTAATTTTTTAAAATGTGGTTCATTTTCTCATCTCTCATATAATAGTTCAATTTTTTCCACATTGTAAACTATGGTCCAATAACAATGGAAAATCATTATCCTTTTGACTTCTACCTTTTTGGCCTCTTTCTAAGCAAACTATAGATGCCTTAGGTTTAAATCAAAAGTTATAAGTTTTGTGGGATTGAGTCAATTAACAAAATTATTAGACTCAACTTAAAAAAATTTCAAGTTTAAATTTAAGGAATTCAACCTAGTTTAACCCTCTCCAAGCTCACCTAAAAATCAAAATTTTAACCTAAAACCTGAAATTTAATCTTAAAAAACTTGAACTTAAAATTTGATCCAACTTATTGAACATATTGGCTCATTTTCCGAACTTAGATGCTCATGTTTGAGCCTTGTAATTGAAAGAAGGAAACTTGTCAGGTTTTATATAACATATGTACTTGCCTCTGTCATTTCGACGCATTTCACTTAATGGATCTTGTATCTCTCATTTCAATTAACTTTTGCTGTAAGTACGTGATAATGGATTGTGTCCTTTTTAGTGGTGTAAAGTTGGAAACGATCAAAGGAACCTTTCTACTTTTGAAGGCCAAACGCGTTAATTTATGCCCTACATCTAATCGATTTGGTTATAGTTTAGTGAAAGTTATTTAAAGGTATTCTTTATCTTATACATATCTAGACATAAATGATAAATTTCATAGAATAATTGTTGGCCCCGGGTTTCGATATTGATTTTATGGTAACTACGTGCCACCATTGAGATTTACTGGAATTAATAATAAATAGATTTGAGAACTTAGCAATAAAATAAAATATAACATTTAATTTAATTAAAGTTTAGACAAGGAAAATTTGTGGTGGGACTTTTC
>JANZXP010000002.1:8966941-8978072 GCA_027576715.1 Erythroxylum flavicans
TTTAAAAATATTGTGAATTTCATTTACTGGTTCTTATTCTTTTAATGTATGTGATGCCATGTGGAGTTCGATAGTAAGTACACGTAGCGCTCCGTTATCTTAGGTTATGTGTCGGAATGACCTACGGGCGTTCCAATACGTATCCTAGGGTAATGGGGGGTTACATATACTCTACCTCAATTCATACTATACTTTTATTGTAGATATTAAATACCATATTTATGGATAAAAACACCATCATTCATTATAGATAAGTAGAACTTAGACGTTAGGATGGGAATAAAACGAGTGAGTGAATAGAATATCATGCCTCAATAAAAACTATATATGTACTTAATTTATTCAAGGCTACAACTATAAAACAAAAGTTACTAGCATACATTGGAAATAAGTAACAACTTTAGTGAAAAATAGGAATATCATGACTAAGTAGAAATAATACCAAGCATCAATATGATGGCACATATTGATACACTCATGCATAAAAAACTATATCAATTAAAGGTTTTATCTATTATGGTTAAATACAGTCTCGTGTGCTTAACCTTACAGCAAACTATATCCATTAAATTTTTTAGTGAGCACAAATAAATAAACATTCATATGATCAAACAAGTTTGTGTTTCAAATTTTGATGATAAAATGTTAAATACATAGATTGGTACACAACCATGCATAAAAATGTGTTCGTTGAAGGTTTTGTTTAACATAATTTAGTGCATGCCTATTAGGTCAACCGTGTTTTTGTTATATATGTTAGACTGGGAATGTAAAGTACATAGACTAATATAAGATCATATATAAAACTTTAGGTTAAAAGTACATTTTGAACCTTAATGTTTACAATAGAATACAAAACAGACCTTAATGTTTCAAAGCATCCAAATTGAACCCTAAAGTTTTCAAAACATTCAAAATAGAATTTAAATGATTGAAAATTTTAATAACATTAACTGCCCTTTAGTTAAATGTCATATCAATGCTGATGTGATGTTATTTTAATTTTTTAACACAAAGTAGGCCACACTGCCTTATGATAAGTGAGACCCACTATCTAAAATGTATATAAAAAAGAGCAAGTCCTAGTGCCACATGACAGTAGGGCCTACTTTTGGTTAATTTTAAAAAATAATTATGTGGCAGTAGGGCTTATTTTTTTATTTAAAAATAAAAAATAATATCATGCCAACATTAACGTAGAATTTAACTAATGTCGATTAACTCCATCAAAATTTTCATCCACTTAGGGTATGTTTTGAATGTTTTGAAATTTTTATGGTTCAATTTGAATGCTTTAAAACATTAGTCTTTAAGTTATATTATGCTGTAAATGTTGAGATTTAAAATGCACTTTTAGCCTAAAATTGTATCTATTAAAAAAAATTTCTTAAATCAGAGGAGATTCCAATCAATGTCATCTAATAACAAAACATAACTACTATTGGTGAGTTTATTATTTTGAAGAAAAGCAATAAAACAACAAAATAAAATCGTAAACTCAAGAAGATATTTTATGAAGTTGATAAAGAGAAGCTGAAGTTTAAACTGTCATAATAAAGATCAAACTAAGAAAAAAAGAAGATTAAGGCTCATTAAAGTCATTTTACATTTTGCATTATTAATTGTAATCTCAAAGTCTCAAAAGGCATAAACATTTCATTTCACTTTATTATATGAATTTTTTCATTCATCAAATAGAATTGAAGCTTTTAGTTTTAATAGAAAAGCTTCTTGATCTTTGAAACAATCTTTAAAAAACCTTTCAAGAAGTGGTTAAATTATAATTATAGTAAACAAATTAAGTTTGAGAGTTTAAAATTATTAAAATCATTTTTTTGTGGTGATTGGTCATTCTATATAAGTTAGGGGTCGACTATTATAAGTTAGAGTTATTAAATTTGACTTATCAAGAGTTTATTGTATATTAGTCAGTCAATACATCATATTAGTTGACTAATGTGCCTGTTGGTTAATTAATGTTTCAAAAACTAGTGAATTTGTGCATCCAATACTCACTGGTCGACCAATATACTGTACTGGTCCTAGTGCTCTATAACCAGTCATTGTATTGACTAATTAGTACATCAGTGCTTTATAAAGACTAGTTTTTAGGTCTAATGGCTAATGGGGTTGCTAAACCCTATAAATACATGTTTTCTCATTGATTTTAACATTAATAAATACTTAGGGGTGTCTTTTACGCACATTTCGAAGAGTTTCAATCATTTGAGCATCATTATCTCATATTTATATGAGTGAGCTTTTTAGAATTACTAAGTGACAGAGCGAGTTATTTTAAGTTGTAACATTTTGTTGGAGTACTATATTATTGTACCTTCGTTGACTCGATTGGGATTGATGTTCCTCTTTATCTTAGAAAAAGATTGGAAAAGGGTTCCTCTTTGCCGAGAGAGATTGTACAAAGATTATTCTTCACCTTAAAAAAGAATTTTAGTTGAATTTCAAGAAGAGTCTTAGGAGTGGATATAGGCAAGCGTTTTTTATTAAACCCATATAAATAGATTTGCATTCTTTCTTCCCTATCCTCTTTAATTATTATTCAATCACTTGATTGGTTTATGTTAAGTAATCTCTTTATCCTTATTTATATTGATTGTTATTAATTAAGTACATTAGTATAATTTTATTAAATTTTATAAGCACCTAATTCACCACCCTCTTAGATGTCATTAAAGACTAACAAATGGTATCTGAGTGGGTCTGCTAAGCTAGCACTTGTAACAAAATCATATAGTAAGACCTTAATGACATTTTTAGGAGTATCATCATTATTACTTAATCAAGAGGGACGAAGATTTAATAAAGCATCTTCTCTTTAATAGGAATGATTACCTTTATTAGAAACCAAGGATGAAGTTTTTGGTTAAAAGTGTTAACTTATAGGAAATAGTTTCATATGTTCTTTTTATTCCCACAAAAATTGTAGCTAACAAAAAAGGTACTCAAATTAAAGGAAGAATGGGAACCTCAAGATAAGATAATAATTACTTTAAATAATAGGGCCTTACACATCCTATTTTGTGCATTGAGAAGAAGTAAATTCAATACAGTCTCGATGTATAAAATGACTTAGGAAATTTGGCATATTTTAGAAATTTCATATAAAGGACCAAATCAAGTAAAGGAGAGCAAAGTTAACATATGAACACATCAATATGAATTTTTCCAAATGAAGCAAGATGAGAGCATATCTAGCATATACAGTAGATTTATTGATATTATTAATGCTTTCAAAGGTCTTGGAAAGAGTCGAAATGATATGAAAGTTGCTTAGGTCACTTCCAAAAACATGAGAAGCTAAAGTGACGATTATCTAATAAGCCAAAGATCTAATAACACGACCACCGGAGGAACTTGATGGTTCTATTCTTCCACACAAAATGAGACTTTAAGATATGCATGAGGAAATGAAGCTTTCAAAGGAAAAGAATTTAGCATTCAAAGCCTTAAAAGGAGAATTAAACGAAGAGGAAGAGGCATCAACTAATGAAAACGATACAAAGACAATCACAAGAACAAAGAGATAACACAATTTAATCTGAAAATGAGCAATTGGAAGGAGAGATAACTCATGTGTACATTACTAATATAAACAATGATGAGATAACATCCAACTCCAATTCAGGTGATAGTGATACTAATTTGATATACGATGAGCTAGTCAATAGTTTAGAAATCAAAAGTAAGAAAAGGAAGAAATTATGAAGATATTATCTTCCGAACTCAAGGAAATTGAAAAAATAGTTGGATGTATGCATGAATGAGAATGAAAAGATAAAAATTGAATTATATAGCATTAAGGAATCCAAAAATGTGATCGTTACTGATAATCATGACTTAGATGTATTAAGGCATGAAAATGAGACCCTGAAAAAAGAGATTAATGTTCTTAAGGATTTATTATCCAATGCATTAAAAGGAATGAAGAATTGAAAGCATGCTAGGAACTTAAAAGAATTTTTGATGATATGCATAAAATATGATACAACCACGAAAGTGAATCCAATTCTAAAACCACGTTTATTAAAGGAAAACATATACATAGTGAAGAATTATTGCCTAATTCAAAAAATAAGGAGTATCCACATGTAAGCATATACATGCATCTGTTATATCCATTAGGACTTATTCTAAGAGCAAGAATCATGTTTTGTTATATAGATCACAATCTAGTCATAGAGTTCAATACTCTCAGGGAAATAATAAGCATAACTTATATAATAATATCCAAACCCACTCACAATCTTTTAAACCTCAAAGAAACATGCATTAATCCTTCATTCAAAATAGGTATCATACGTATAATCATGGTAGCTCCTTTCACTACCCTAGGAAACAATTCAACACCTTTAATTACTAAAAGAAGATTCCTCATGATTCATAAATATGTAAAATACCAAATCAATTCATTTATGCATTATCATCACTCACATATACAAATTAGTTTGTAGAATTAAGAACAATAATTGTTAGACCCCTAAGTCCTGATAATATAATTGTGTAGGCATTATTGAGTCTTAACCAATGTTTGACACTTGGGATAACGAAATAAGGTAAAAATTTACAAGTAAGCAAGGAAAACGGGTATTGTCAATGAGTTGGCATGCATTCATATACATTGGCAGAAATTTTTGACGAGGTGCAAGATTTAGATATAAGACCAAAAGATAGGTTCAGATGGACTATGAGTTGAAGGTTAGCTGAATCACATGCATAAAGGAGACATATGAGAGCTTTATGGACTTAATGTGTGCTTAAATAGACGAACTATGACTAATGGACTTGACATATGTAAGCATTGGATCGGACCAATGTGCTATGAAAGGCTTTGTACTTGAATGACTTATCATCAATGGATAAAGATCAAGGAGAGGTCTTAGATAATGTAATGGATAAGATCATAGCAAACATACATTAGCTCTAATAATTATATTAGAGGATCATTTGAAGATAGTGGAGTTCTTCATGGATATGACTGTATCTTTTCTAATTAAATGTATCTCTTATCTTATTAGTTATGATGTAGCTAAATCTTATCAGATAGAGTACTATTTAGATGGACGTGTCATTTAATGTGATATAACCTAATAAGGATAAAGGCGATCTATTAAGTTGAGTTCAATTAGGATTCTGAATTAGAAAACCAGAGGTGCCTATAAATGGCATATTTAACACTTGCTCCTAAGAACAAAGATAGAGAGAAGGGAACACATTGAGAGAGATCATTCCTTTATATACTTTTGGAGAAGTAATAAAGGTTGATTTTAACCATAGCTCTTATGTGTTTATTATTGCTTTTGAATATTTATTGTTTATGTAGTATTCTTGTAACAGTGTGAGAGTTAAACAAAGTTTTGGTGGTCAATAATCATGTGAGAAGACTTAAGTTTTTCTTAAATGGACTTAAGTGAGATTGTTGTGCAAAGGAGTACGCACGACTTTAGTATAAGTTTAGTGCCTAAAAAAACCTTTGTAACAGTAGCTTTAATGAACTAATGATGTCATTGACATTTTCATGGAGTTTTAAGTAGCTCAGTTTAAATTTCTTACTCTATGTGTTTGTAGAATTAAGAATAATAATTGTGAACTTTGTGAGTTATTAAGAGATATGATTTTTTTAAAGTTTTTTTTAATATTTATATATGTTGGTTGATGATTAACAGTTTTGACAAAGAATGTGTTACAGTAGGCAGTAAGTTGAAATACATATATACTAGATAAGTTGTGGGTTTCTAATATATGATAAAAATTTAATTAAGAAAATATAATCCGAGAGAATGTATTTCTCATTAGGTTGATTGAAAATATAAGTGATGTGGAGCCTAATAGATTAATGTCTAAAAATTAGCAAGAAAAATATGTTGGATATAATTATAACTATTATAAGAATCAAAAATATATAATAAATATACAATAATAATAAAATGGGTGGAGAGAATATTTAAGAACTCTGGACTGTGTCTACCAAACCTATTTAAGACATTAACTCATAAATCTTAATTTGAAAGAAGATTCACGAGATGTTTCTTTTAATCAAAGGGAGAGAAAAGTTACTATCAGACATCAGTAAATGAATTGTATCGATATTGGACATCTAGAAGCGGTAAATGTCCAAAGAGGTGGATCACTGTAGACGCGTTGAACTGGTCCATCTAGATGAGCTATATTGTCCCATTAACGAATCATATAAGACATCTAGACTAGACATGTCAAGTTTTCAAAAAGCATCCTACCTAATAATAAAGACAGATTATAAGTTAATAAGGCAAATGATATGTGTTCTGAGTTCTTTTGCCACTTCAATCATAGTTAGCCTTTCTTCTCCTAAATCACTGATGAATAAAATTGCAAGACATCTTACAACTTCCAAATACTATTCTTTCCCAAGCCATGGTCCCTCTCCCACTATACATGGATCTATTCCTACCATCTCCTTAAATATGTTATTAACATGAGAACTGTCCATAAATAAATCAAGCTAGCCTTACATGGAAGAAGATAGATACCTACACTTCATTAAATGATAGCCAAAAGCAAGTGGAAGAGACATTAAGCATCTTTATTTAATGGAGTCGAAATTATCATGATTTGAAGCAAGTTGTCGCTGAAAATGTTGAACCAAGTTGAAAGCAGATAACTTCTTCCTTAAATTATCATATAAATGGATCAAAATTTGGTCCAATATAATAGTTTTTGTATAGGTAAAACTCTAGATTTTTATTGTTTTTTTGTTGCCTATAATAGAGTTTATGAAGCCTTATATGTATTATGTGTGTGTTTTGGGATTATATTATAAACTCTTTTCTTCTCTTCTCTCCCTTTCTTTGGTGTGTATCAGTGTTGTGTCTTTTGATATGAAAATGGTATCAGAGCTAGTTAAATCCAGCTCTAGTTTTAAAGCAATTTGTGAAAAAAAATAGAGAAAATGTTCTTATACTTATGAGAGGTGTTCCATTTAAAAGTGAGAGATGTCAAAAAGTTATAATATTATATAGTCAGGTCCCAAATTAGATAGTAATCTTAATTACAATTATTGGGAGATTTTAATGTCTACTCATCTCAAGGCTCACAATAGTTGGAGGCTTGTTGATTTAGGCTTACAAGGAAGAGCTGATGAAAACGCTCAAAGGAAGGACTAGTTGGCATTATCCCAAATTCACCAAGGAGTAGATTATTCAGTTTTTGGCAAAATTGCTAACATTAAAACTACCAAAGAAGCATGGAGTATCTTAAAGCTAGCTTACAAAGGTATATATAAGGCTTAAAAAACTAAATTGCAATCCTTGTATAGAGAATATGAGAGGTATGAAATGTCTAATTCAGAAATTGTTGAACAAAATTTTTCTCATGTTATTAATCTTGTCAACAAGATAAGGTTATATGGAGAAGACATTTCATATAGTAACTTAGTGGAGAAGATTCTACGCACCATTCCTATTAAATTTGACAATGTTATGACTACAATACTAGAGTCACATGATATGGAGACAATGACTAGAGTAGAGTTACAGGGATGCATTGAAAGTCATGTTAACATAGTATTGGAGAAAATAGAAAAGACAACAGAAGAAGCCTTAAAAGGCCAGTGAATTTCAATAATGTTGCAAAATCTAATCATTTTGCAGATAGGAGAGGTCATGGTTTTAATAATGGAGGAAGAGGAGATTTCAGAGGCAGAGGTACAGGAAGTTTTAGAGGAAGAGGTTGTGGCAATAATTTTAATCAGGAGAGAGAAGACAATTTTAGAACATTCACTAAAGGATAGTTTTAAGAGTTTTGTCTCTGGTGTTTGCTATGTTCCTGTTCTTCATCATAATTTACTGAGCATGAGTCAATTATTTGAGAAAGGATATAAAATGCAAATTCATCATGATTTTTATACCTTGATAGTCAAGATTGGAAGATTGATTGCAAAGGCAAAAGTTGCCTTTTAACTATCCATTCACACTAAAAATTCATCATGAAAATTTTGTTTGTTTGAATTTTATGATACCTGATGCAAATTGGATATGATACATATGTTTTAGACATTTTCATTTTTCTAAATTAAATTATCTATCAAGAAATAACTTGTGTTTAGCTTACCTATTGTGAATATTCCTAACCATGTATGTGAGATATATGAGATGGGAAAAAAGCATAGGGATATACTTCTATATGGAAAGTCTTATAGAGCAAAAAAAAGCTACTAAAAATTATGTGTACTATTGAAGTTCCATCCAATAGAGGTAATGGGTATTTTATTACTTTTATTGATGATTTTGGTATAAAGGCCTAGGTGTATTTTCTAAAGCAAAAATCATAAGCTTATGATGCATTTAAATCATTTAAAGCATTTGTAGAAAAGAAAAGTGGTTGCACAATTAAAGCATTAACAACAGATAGAGCTCCAGAGTATCTTGCGTGCATAAGTCTTTAAGCAGTATGGAATTCAACATCAGTTCACCACCAAATACATGCCTCAACAAAATGGAGTAGCGGAAGGAAGAATAGAATTATTATAGACATGGTAAGATGCATGTCAAGATCTAAACAATTTCCTAAAGAATTTTGGGCAGAAGTTGTTGGTTGTGCAATTTATATTTTAAACAGGTGTCCAACAAAAAGCCTTAATCAAAAAACATTTGAGGAAGCTTGGAGCGGAAGGAAACCTTCCATTTGGCATCTTAACATTTTTGGGTGTATTATTTATGCCCATGTACCAGATCAGTTAAAGAAGAAGCTAGATGACAAAAGTGATAAATGTATTTTTATAAACTATAATACAAATTCAAAGGCATATAAATTATACAATCCAAATCAAAAAAGATGATTATTAGATGTGATGTAACTTTTAGTGAGGATGGAATATGAGATTGATCTTCAACTTCTTAAAAATGGTCAGTGGTAATTTCAGAAGCTACAAAGAAGAAAATACTTAGGTAGATTTAGTATCTCAGCCAGAGACATCTAGTAGACCCCAAAGACGTTGTAAGTTACCAGCCAGCTTGGAAGATTATGTGATAGGTACTGATAATGATCTATATGATTAAGAGATTATAAATTCTGCTTTATTTTCATATTATGAACTAGTTAATTATGAGGAGGCATCAAATGTCTTGAAATGAAGGAAAGCCATGGATAAAGAAATATATGCAATTGAAAAGAATGACACATAGGAATTAACTGATTTGCTAGCTAATAAAGAGTCTATAGGAGTAAAATGGGTGTATAAGACAAAGTACAAGCCTAATGGTGAGATTGATTGGTTTAAAGCTAGATTGGTTGCAAAAGGATATAAGCAAAAATCAAGTATTAATTACTTTGAAGTATTTGCTCCTATTGAGAGATTAGATACTATTCGCATTATTATCTCTCTCTTAACTCAAACTAACTGAAAATTTTATCAAATGGATATAAAATCTACTTTTTTAAATGGAACTTTGGAAGAGGAAGTGTATGTTGGTCCCCGATTCTGGAGCCCAACTCTGACGTCATAAAAATGTGTGCTTGTGCTTGTTACTATGCATGGTTATTCCAATTAACCCTCATTAGTCATCCTTGGTTCATCTTCATTCTCTGATACCATAAGTTTCGGGCCCCATTTTCGAATTATTCTTATATTGAGGCAAATATTCTGTGCTCAACAACTGTTGGACCCCAATTCCAGAACCCAACTCCTTTCTCTGATACCAAGACAATAATGGACCCCAATTTCGAAGCCTAACATTTAAGGTCATAAAATGTAAGCATATTATCCTATAGGGTTATTTCAAAGAAACCCTTATTAGCCAACATCCCACAAGGGTGGCGTGCCTACACCAGTCAACTATCAAAAACAAACTCATTTCTCCTATTTTAGAACAAATTTTGGGAAACCTCAAACTGGAATTACAACCTGACTTCTTTAGAACATTTTTTCCCCATTGTCTTAGGTTTCTAATGACACCAAAATCATTCAATTTGGTTCAGAAATATGAACGTTAGGGCCCAAACATTTTCAGACTATTATTAACTGAAATAGTACACTACACCTAAATTCCATCCAGAAATTGAAAGTCTTAAGGACTGAATTAAAATTCAATTCCTTAAGATAATTTGTACCTCTATGTTCCTAGTTTATTTAGAAACAAGAATCATCTCATTTGTAGGTCAGAAAACAAAGTTATGGCCGAAGGAATCAAACAAGGTTTTGTCCCCAATCATATTGAAACTATTTCGGGATAATTGGCATAACTTCCTCTAGAGATATCGAATTAAGGTCATTCTTGGACGGTTTGAAAGAGGACTTATAGATCTACAACTTTTATGAGACCTTGAAGGTATATTCTATCATCAAAAGGGTAAAAATTGGATCAAACAATTCTATCTATAGTGCATAAGAAGATGTTTTATCTACAGTGCATAAGAAGATGTTTTTTCTACAGTGGATAAGAAGATGTTTTGTCTACAGTGCGTAAGAAGATGTTTTTTTCTACAGTGGATAAGAAGATGTTTTGTCTACAGTGCATAAGAAGATGTTTTGTCTACAGTAGATAAGAAGATGTTTCAGTCTACAGTGCATAAGAAGATGTTTTAGCCTACAGTGCATAAGAAGATGTTTTGTCTATAGTGGATAAGAAGATGTTTGTCTACAGTGGATAAGAAGATGTTTCAGCCTATGGTGCATAAGAAGATGTTTCAGTTTATAGTGCATAAGAAGATGATTCAGTCTACAGTGCATAAGAAGATGTATTTCTACTAGGTCTTCCTCACATCACTAAAAGTTCTAAATCACTAACTACACTCTCCATAGCATCTCCACTTATAAAGATCATAACTTTCGACTCCAAAAATTCCATACTATATACCGTTGGAAAGCTAGAAAGATAAGCTATAGCTTTCTAGAAGACAACTTTGTCTAATTTAGCTTAGATCAATACAGTTTTTTTCCTGTAGTCAGAATACAAAATTTACCTCTTTGGAAGACTTAAAATTTGCACTGTGCGAACCTGGAATATCCTAAGCATAGCCATTCAGCTACCAAATTGACTTCATTGAACTATCAAATCTCAACTCATTTGACTCATCACATTCAACTACATCTGATCAGTCATAATTCCTATCTTTCTTTTCCATAACATCTCACTTT
>JANZXP010000002.1:8978172-8994066 GCA_027576715.1 Erythroxylum flavicans
TCTCTATCAAAAGTTATGCTAATCGTTTCATAATGAACTAGAGACATAGAGCTACAATTGTTCTAAAGAAGTCAATTTGTGATTTCACTGTCGGAACTGGTTTTGGCTAGAGAGATCCTATAGAAACAACCTTATAGGATAATACGTTCACGTTTTTGATATTTTTGGATAGTTGGGCTCTGGAAACAGGGTCCAACAACTACCACTTCAGACTTCTTGCCATTCTGAATTTCTTCTAGGAGCTTATTGAATTATGTATCCTATGCTTGTAACTCCCTAACCTTCTCCTTGAGTTTCAGTCTTATTCTGAAAGTAGCAACCATACACTCAGATTCCTCCTGTTTCAAACTTATTCTAAGCTTAGCCATCTCTTCCAATAAAGGGATATGAACTGTCTGAACATGGGCTATTGATGATTTACTACTTAAGGCATCAGCCACTACATTTGCCCTTCCGGGATGATACTCAATCAACAAATCATAATCCTTAATTAGCTTTAACCATCTTCTCTGTCTCAAATTCAGTTCTTTCTGAGTCAATAGATACTTGAGACTTTTGTGATCTGTAAAAATCTTCGTCTGAACTCCATAGAGATAATGTCTCCAAATATTCAAGGCAAAAATCACTACTGTCAATTCCAAATCATGGGTCGGATAATTCAACTCATATGGCTTCAGTTATCGCGACGCTATCACCCTATCTCCCTGCAGCAACACACAACCTAAACCCTTTCTCGAAGCATCACTGCACACTGTACAACCCTCATCTCTAATAGGCAAAATCAAAACTGGAGCACTTGTTAATCTACGCTTGACCTTCTCAAAGCTTTTCTGACATTCCTCACTCTAGATAAATTTCTGATTTTTCCTCAATAACTTAGTCATCAACGTAGCTATCATAGAAAATCCTTCAATGAATCTCCTATAATATCCTGCCAGACCCAAAAAACTCCTTACTTCTGTCACTGTCTTTGGTGCATACCAATTCAACACTACTTTAACCTTCCTCGGATCAATATGTACCCCATCTTTAGAAATCACATATCCAAGGAATATCACCTCTTAAAGCCAAAATTCACATTTGCTGAATTTAGCATAAAGCTCCTTCTCCCTCAATGTCTGCAATACTATTATGAGATGTTCCTCATGTTCCTCTTCACTCTTGGAATAAACCAGAATGTCATCGATAAACACTATAACAAACTGATCCAGATACTCCCTAAAGACTCTATTCATAAAATCCATGAAAGCAGCTGGAGCATTTGTTAAATCAAAAGTCATAACTAGGAACTCGTAATGCCCATACCGTGTCCTGAAGGCTGTCTTATTTACATCAGATTCTCTGATCCTGAGCTGATGATAGCCCAATCGGAGATCAATCTTGGAAAAGAACCTTGCTCCTTGCAGCTGGTCAAACAGATCATCTATTCATGGCAGAGGACACTTATTCTTAATAGTCACCTTGTTGAGTCTTCGGTAATCGATACACATCTGCCATGTTCCATCCTTTTTCTTAACAAACAGAACCGGTTCTCCCCATGGGGACGAACTCGGTCTTATGTACCCCTTCTCTAACAGTTCCTCCAATTGTTCCTTAAGCTCTCTTAACTCAGCTAGAGCCATTCTATATGGTGGTATAAAAATGGGTGCAATTCTGGGAATCAAGTTTATGGCAAACTCGATTTCCCTCACCGGTGGCAAACCAGGTAAGTCCTCTAGGAACACATCAGGAAATTTCCTTACAATTGGAAAATCCTCTAACCTCCCTTCATTCACATCAGCATCCACAACATGCGCTAAGAAGGCTTCACACCCCTTTTTCATCATCCTATCAGCTAGTAAAGCAGAAATAATTATTGACGATGGCACTCTCTTGTCCCCCCTGAAAATCACCTTCTCTCTGTTGCGTAGATCAAATTCCACTTCCTTAAGGCCACAATCCAACTTCGCCTAATACTTCTCCATGACATCCATTCTAAGTATAACATCTAAGCCCTTTAGGTCTAGAGGTAGGAGTTCCACTACCAGTCTAGCACCATCAATGAAAAGTTCACAACCCTTATACACTTTACTGATTATCACATTCCTCCCTAGAAGTGTACTAACAAGCAAAGGACTATTCAAAGGCACTAAATTCATAGTATGCAACATCATACTTGCAGAAACAAATGAATGCGTGGAGCCAGAATCAATTAAAACATATACTTCAAAATTAAGTAACTGAGCCATACCCATGACAACTTTAGGTGCGGCTGCAACTTCCTCCCTTGTCATGGCAAACACCCTTGCCTGTGCTGGACCCCTTGGCCTTCCTGGAGGAATAGCCTTCCTTGCAGCTCCAGAACTGCATACCTTAGTGACTGGTCTGTTTCCCACTGTTTTAGCTCTCCTTAGGGCTTGTAATCGTGACCCCTCATTCCCTGTTACTTGGGGACAGTCCCTAATCATCTGTACATTCTCTCAACAACGAAAGCATACCCCTAATAACTTGAAGCACTTTACCCTGTGTAGCTTCCCACAATGCTCACATTGGGGGTTCATGTTCCTACTCCTCTCCACCTTACTATTGCCTCCTACTATTAAGGCTTGCACTGACATTACCCTTGCTTGCTTGTTCTTAGAAGAGGCACTACTCCCCTCCTCACTCTATGTGCAGGAGCTCTTCACACCCCTCTCAGGTATTGGATCACTCACCTCCTTTTTGGAAAATTGCTCCCTACTCTTCCTTTTCCTGTTCACTTCATATTTGATATTCTCCAGCTTCTCAGCCTGGAGTGCAGCATCTACCAACTACTGGTAGTCACAGAAATTATGGATCAAGACTTTCTCCTTGATCCCCAGATGGAGACCTCCCTTAAACTTACGACACTTGTCTTCCTAATTTGCCACAATGTTAGTCGCATATCTGGAAAGCTGAGTGAACTTCAGTTCATACTCACTCACACTCATCTCCCTCTGTGTGAGATTCAGAAACTCCCTGGCCTTCTCTTGTACATAAACCCTAGAAAGGTACTTCTTCCTGAACACTTCCATAAAATCTCTCTATGACAACATCGGAGGCATAACCTGACTTTAGGGCACTGATTCCTACCAATGAAGTGCGTCACCTTGCAGCAAGTTAACTGCATAATCCAGTTTCTCTTCATCAGAGCACTTCATCTGAAGCAGGACTCTCTCGGTTCTCTTCAACTATGCTTCAGCCTCCTTCGGATTTGTAGTACCATTAAAGTCTACAGCCCATACTTGTGAAGCTTATCATACTTCCCACTCCTCTCCACTAGAGCTGGAACCGACACTTGTGCCCATGGCGTAAGTGAAAGCCTAGGCAAAGGCTTGAAAGAACCGTGAATCAAGAGGGTTTGCTTGAGGAATAGGAGCTGGAGGCGGTGGCACTTCATGCTGCACACTAAGTGCCTCCGAATCAGAAGCAGAATGTGTCCCAGTATCTTGTGGGATATAGGATTCATCCGTGCTCCCTTGGCAGAGTAAGATCGAGTCGTAGCTCCTCGAGTTCTCTTCCGAGGTGGCATTATCACTCCTTCAATATAAAACAATTGAAAACCTTAGTTCATGTTCACGAAAAACAATTTTCAAAGTATACAAAACAGTTCAAATTGCATAAAACAATATCAAATCATGTGAAACAATTTAAAACAATGCAAGTAGTTCATTTAAAACAATGCATGAACACTTCATGTCTCAGCTTACCCATTTCGTGCTTTGGATACTCCTAAACTTGGTCCTACACTTGGACCTCAACCTGTCTCTGATACCACAACTGTTGGGCCCTGATTTCAGAGCCTAACTCTGATGTCATAAAAACATGTGCTTGTGCTTATTAACATGCATGGTTGTTCCAATTAACCCTCACTAGCCAACATCCCACAAGGGTGGTGTGCCCAGACCAGTCAAACATCAAAACAAACTCATTTCTCATATTTCATAATAGATATTGGGAAACCTCAAACTGGAATTACAACTTAACTTCTTCAGAACATTTGTTCCCCATTGTCTTAGGTTTCTAATGACACCAAAATCATTCAATTTGGTTCAGAAATCTGAAACTTAGGGCCCAAATATTTTCAGACTGTTATTAACTGAAACAGTACACTACACCTAAATTCCATCTAGAAATTGAAAGTCTTAGGGACTGAATTAAAATTCAATTCCTTTGGATAATTTGTAGCTCTATGTTTCTAGTTTATTTAGAAATAAGAATCATCTCATTTTAAGGTCGGACAACAAAGTTATGGCCGAAGGCATCAAGCAAGGTTTTGTCCTCAATCATATTGAACCTGTTTCGGTATAATTGACATAACTTCCTCTAGAGATGTCGAATTAAGGTCATTCTTAGACAGTTTGAAAGAGGACTTATAGATATACAACTTTCATGTAGACTTTGAACGTATATTCTGTCATCTAGAGGGTTAAAATTGGACTAGACGATTCTATCTACATTGCATAAGAAGATGTTTTGTCTATAGTGCATAAAAAGACGTTTTATCTACAGTGCATAAGATGATTTTTGTCTACAGTGCGTAAGAAGACGTTTTGTCTACAGTGCGTAAGAAGACGTTTTATCTACAGTGCATAAGAAGATGTTTCAGCCTACAGTGCATAAGAAGATGTTTCAGGCTATAGTGCATAAGAAGATGTTTCAGTCTACAGTGCATAAAAGATGATTCAGTCTACAATGCATAAGAAGATGTATTTCTATTGGATCTTCCTCACATCCCCAAAAGTTCTAAATCACTAACTACACTCTCCAAAGCACCTCCACTTACAAAGATCATAACTTTCAACTCCGATGTCCAAAAATTTCATAATATATACTATTGGAAAGCTAGAAAGATAACTTTCTAGAAGACAACTTTGTCCAATTTAGCTTAGATCAATACAGTTTTTCTCCTGAAGTCAGAACACGAAATTTACCTCTATGAAAGACTTGAAATTTGCAATGTGCGAACTTAGAATATCCTGAGCATAATCATTCAGCTACCAAATTGACTTCATTGAACTCTCAAATCTCAACTCATTTGACTCATCACATTCAACTACATCTGATCGGTCATAATTCCTATCTTTCTTTTCCATAACATCTCACTTATGAGTATATATATATATCAACAATTTATGTTTAAAAACCATCTACTCAAGTTGATAACTTCTTCAAGTATATCTGATTCCAACTTAATATCACCCATACACAACTTATATTTCATTAACATCAAAAGAACAAAGTTTTACAAATCTTTAATGACATTTCAAGCCACAATACATTATCATCTCAAAATCTCAAATTACAAACGATTCTTGAACAAATAAACCTGAAATGTGACTAAAACATTGTGCTTTCCCAAAACCAACCCAAAATACAAAATAAGCAATTTGGAGAAATTCCCTTAGGCTCTTGATCACTTGATCTCTTAGCTAGCACCTGAAGATGGGACGAAAAGGGGGTGAGCTTGAAAGCTCGTAGGTGACAGTTTATAACGGAAAAATAAGCAAAACCTTTGAAAACATTCACTTGTCATAGAAAATTCTCATTGAGTTCATAAAACACATGTTTCTTAATTTCTCATCATATAGTCAAATTCTCAAACTACAAAACATGAATGCATCAAACTTGTTCACATATGATAAGCACATAAGCACATCAGAATGGTTTGGGTGGTCCATAAACAGAACGTACTACACATTTCCCATAAGGGTCCTATGTAGCTATGAACAAAATGTACTAACTCAATCCCACATAATGGTCTTGCATAGCCGTGAACTTATGGGAGTCTATGAAGGAGCTCCATGCCACTAGTGGGCAAGCGGGAGAAGCCTTTAGTCGAAGTGCACTTGACAACAATATGGACCAAACCAAACCCACATAACATGTATTTTGTATCTTGTAAACATATTGCCCAAATTGGCACTTTTCCGAAACTTAATTTTTCATAAATATGAGATATTTCGAAAACATGATTTCATAAACATGTTATCTTTTCAAAAATCACTTTCAAAGTATTTTCATAAATCATTTCCATTTTCATTTCATAAATAAATCACACAATTCATATACCAAACATATAGCACTTTCTCAAAACATTTAAAGAGTAATAAATGCACATTTATGATGCAGTTCAAAGCATTAAACTTCTTTGATTCAAAGAAAACATTAGTGGCTTATTTCCTCTATTATAAACATTTACCCACCTTGATTTCCTTACTTAAAACTTGCTCAAAAATGCCTCTCCTCTTGCTCCTTTTGCCTTTCTTGATTTCGTTCATCAATGGCAAAACCACATTCAATAGGAATCCAATTGAAAATCCCACAAAGTGCAATCACTTAAAATTGGTTCTAGAGTACTTAAACCCATTCATTTTCTAAACTCCATGAACTAAAATTCTTCCAAAAATCCAAAAGATTCATAATGATCTTACCTTGATTCTTCACCAATTGAAGAGATCTTTGGCTCAAATGGAAGCTCTTCTCTTCCTCTACCTTTTTCCCTTCTTGAATAGCCTCAAAATCTCTCTTGAAGGCTAAGAAAATTAAAAACCTAGCTTGTTTTCTCTTCTTTCTCTCCTTCTCTTCTTCTCTTCGTATTCTCTCTCTTCTTCATGACACTCTCTCTTTTTTTCTTCAATTTTCGTTCTTCTTTCTTCTTAAAATGCAAGACCACAATTTCTTTTTCCAATTCTACCCTTAATGAGTCCAAAAAGTCTATTTTACCCTTCCTTATAGGCTTATGTTCTTTTAACCTTAAGTATCTTGCCAAAAACACCCCTTGAACATTCTTATACCCTTAACACTTTAATTCCATTAACCCATGCAATAAATCCTACTAACTTTGACATAATTACATAATTTCAAAATGATTAATCTATCAAAACCTCAAATTTTATTTAAGTCATGCTTATTCATCAAGAAAAAATTTGGGGGCCAACATTTCTCCCCCTCTTAAAAGAATTTCGTCCTCAAAATTCTTACCCTAGTGATCTAGGGGTAGGGGTATGCTTCCTCTTCTGCTCCTTCATTTTCCATTTAATTCATCACTCAAATAATTTCTTTCAAATGACCCTAGTTAATGGATTTAATCAATCCTTCCATGACTTATTCAGATATCTCACTATCTTAACTGTTTCCTCAACATATTTCAAATTACTTACAATTTTCCACTTCCTGTGTCGATAACACCAATATCATATCATATCAATATTTCTTAACATACTCACATATATCACATGACAAATCTAAGACATCTTTCATCAGTAGCATTTCTCATAGTTATTTCATATAAACCAATTCATGTCAGGCTTAGCTAATCCTTTTTCCTAACCTGAGCACACCTTGGCACGGAGATACTCTTAGAGATAATTTATCTTTCACTTAATAATTCACATCAGTGTAATGTTAATACACTTAACTCTTATGTCTATCTCATTATATTCCATACCCTTGGTGTTGATCCACCTAACTCATTTATCTTTTCTTGAATCACTTAATTTCTAATATTGATCAATTTCACTTATCAACGACCTCTCAATCAATTCTAGCCTTCAACCATTTTTAGGCCTTGATCATCACAATATCAAAGCGAATGACTCTTTCTATCATCTAACTCCTCATATAGTATTATAATGAAATCACTATGATAATGATTGTGGTGCTTGAAGTCAAATAGAACTATACATTGATCTCAAGTTCTATAGACTCCAAAATATAAGCTTTAAGCATGTCTTTGATAGTTAAGACCATCAGCAATTCAAACATTCAGTCACTTGATTCTACATTCTTAGCCGCTAAATGTTGTTTTGGCACATTCCTACTTGGATGTATATCATGGGTTGTTATTCATGCTTATCTAACAATCTCTTTGCTCAATCATCTTTATCAATACATATACTTCTTATTTCAATCACAATGTATCATTCTTCCTATTCGAACCCAAAATTCAGATCTATTTTCAATCTCTCAATAAGATTCAAAATTTCTGAATTCTCAATTTGGGCTTGGTTAATCCTTTCATGTGAAACTGATCTTCAATTCCATAGCAAATAGCACTTCGATTTGCCCAAAATTCAACTCCATATTCTATGCTCCTTTTTGCACTAGATTTGATAACCTCAATATCTGAACTCTTGCGGGATTTCTACTTACTGTATCAGATACAGTACTAACTTTACTGGGAAATGCTCATTTGTACAATCATAGTCTTTCAGTACTTCTATCCACTATCTTAGTCTCGTATTCAATTTTCTCAACTCAATAATTACATCAAACTTTAATGATTTGTATATGCATATATATATCCAAGATGTTCCTATACATATACTGTCTCCAAACTTTCAAAGCAATCACTACGATAACAGTTCTAGATCATGTATCGAATAATCAACTCAGAGGACTTTAGTTGTCTCCATGTATATGAAATCACTTTATTATGTTGTATTGGATTTTATCCAAATCTCTTATATAACATCATTGTATATTATAAAATCTCCAAATCCATACGATATAATTAATATCAGTATAAATCCTCAAAATTCTCTTTACATTCATTATTCATACAATTTACACATTTTTCTTCAAGTATTCAACTATTCTTCTCAACTTTTCGAATACCTTTAATATATCATCAAATTTTGCTTGGATCGCTCTAATCTTTAATATCATAGTACGGTCTCGGCAATTGTTAACTTAAACATTTATTATCAAACTCCATGTGCCCCTTGATTAGCTCTCGTAATTCCTTAAATAACTAATTCCTCCATAAGGTAACATTGTCTCACGTTATTTCCAATTTCCCAATTAGCTTCCTTTCTTAAATGATTTTCTCAATTCATTCGATTTCCTATGATTTGACATTGAATTATTCTACTATATGCTCATTCATACTAATTTCTCCACACATTTCAAATTATTTTCCATCTTAACTTCTAGTGTTTGTAATACATTCATCGGGCCAAATTTGTATCTCCCGAATATATTTACACAGAATATAACATGAACCTATATACTCCTCATGTTAGTAATTAATGTCTCCTCAAATTCAGGAATCCACTCATCTAGTTGGATATTTTACATCAAACAAAAATACATACATTCTCAGTAGTATATTCTACCTCTTATGCTTAAGTCTCTGCTAGGGATATGACTCCAATATTCACTTCTGAATCATTACGTATTATTTCCGATTTGTTCTTTCATTGATCATTATTAACATAAACTATCTGATCTGCTTAATCTAATTCAATGAAATTCTTCTTAGAAAGAAAATTTCTTGCTACTATCATTTATACTATTCATGCAATCTTTATCAATCATCTATTATTATCATCACATTATCAGCCATTCTTAATACCTCGGGAAGACCAATTTTTATCGTTCTTATAAGGTCATAACATTCTAATTGCCAAAACTCAACGAAGTAGTAAACATGATTACTGTCGCATATGCTTAGGTGGGTATCATCAAATTCATCCCATTTTGTCCACATATTTATCTCCAACAATTCACCAATTTATATCTTACACAATTGATGCTTTGATCTCCATTGATCCTAGACGATATTTTTCTCTTTATCTTTGAATTCATTTCTCATTGTAACATCATCAACAATCTCAATTCCACTAATATCTTCTTATACCAGATCATAACTCTTATCAAAGCAATTAAACAATCATTCTAACTTCCAAGTTCAACCTTTCAATTCCACTTATGTCTCTATTTCTTCTTACTCAATTCATGAAAATATTTCCACATCCATATCAATTCAAGTACATATCCACAACAAAATTTTCTCACCATATTCACTAACATAATCACAAATACTGGATCTATATCTAACATATCGGACTACGTAATATTTCTTATTTCTAAATATCCACAAACTTTAAATTTCTCGTATAATGAAAGAGTATCGTTTTTCTCACTAATTCTATTAGCCCGAACTCTTAACAATCGCTCTTGCGATTGACACATATTCTGAAAGTTGCCCATGAAAGATCCTAATTCTAGGCTCTGATACCACAACTATTGGGCCCCGATTTCGGAGCCTAACTCTGATGTCATAAAAACGTACGCTTGTGCTTGTTACCATGAATGATTATTCCAATTAACCCTCATTAGTCATCCTCGGTTCATCTTCATTCTCTGATACCATAAGTGTGGGTCCTGTTTCTGAATTATTCTTATATTGAAGCAAATATTCTGTGCTCAACAATTGTTGGACCCCGATTTTGGAACCTAACTCCTTTCTCTGATACCAAGACAATGTTGGACCCCGATTCCAGAGCCTAACATTCGAGGTCATAAAATGTGAGCATATTATCCTATAGGGTTATTTTAAAGAAACCCTCATTAGCCAACATCCCACAAAGGTGGCTTGCCCATACCAGTCAAACATCAAAAATAAACTCATTTCTCCTATTTCATAACAGATGTTGGGAAACCTCAAACTGGAATTACAACTTAACTTCTTCAGAACATTTGTTCCCCATTGTCTTAGGTTTCTAATGACACCAAAATCATTCAATTTGGTTCAGAAATCTGAAACTTAGGGCCCAAATATTTTCAGACTGTTATTAACTGAAACAGTACACTACACCTAAATTCCATCTAGAAATTGAAAGTCTTAGGGACTGAATTAAAATTCAATTCCTTTGGATAATTTGTAGCTCTATGTTTCTAGTTTATTTAGAAATAAGAATCATCTCATTTTAAGGTCGGACAACAAAGTTATGGCCGAAGGCATCAAGCAAGGTTTTGTCCTCAATCATATTGAACCTGTTTCGGTATAATTGACATAACTTCCTCTAGAGATGTCGAATTAAGGTCATTCTTAGACAGTTTGAAAGAGGACTTATAGATATACAACTTTCATGTAGACTTTGAACGTATATTCTGTCATCTAGAGGGTTAAAATTGGACTAGACGATTCTATCTACATTGCATAAGAAGATGTTTTGTCTATAGTGCATAAAAAGACGTTTTATCTACAGTGCATAAGATGATTTTTGTCTACAGTGCGTAAGAAGACGTTTTGTCTACAGTGCGTAAGAAGACGTTTTATCTACAGTGCATAAGAAGATGTTTCAGCCTACAGTGCATAAGAAGATGTTTCAGGCTATAGTGCATAAGAAGATGTTTCAGTCTACAGTGCATAAAAGATGATTCAGTCTACAATGCATAAGAAGATGTATTTCTATTGGATCTTCCTCACATCCCCAAAAGTTCTAAATCACTAACTACACTCTCCAAAGCACCTCCACTTACAAAGATCATAACTTTCAACTCCGATGTCCAAAAATTTCATAATATATACTATTGGAAAGCTAGAAAGATAACTTTCTAGAAGACAACTTTGTCCAATTTAGCTTAGATCAATACAGTTTTTCTCCTGAAGTCAGAACACGAAATTTACCTCTATGAAAGACTTGAAATTTGCAATGTGCGAACTTAGAATATCCTGAGCATAATCATTCAGCTACCAAATTGACTTCATTGAACTCTCAAATCTCAACTCATTTGACTCATCACATTCAACTACATCTGATCGGTCATAATTCCTATCTTTCTTTTCCATAACATCTCACTTATGAGTATATATATATATCAACAATTTATGTTTAAAAACCATCTACTCAAGTTGATAACTTCTTCAAGTATATCTGATTCCAACTTAATATCACCCATACACAACTTATATTTCATTAACATCAAAAGAACAAAGTTTTACAAATCTTTAATGACATTTCAAGCCACAATACATTATCATCTCAAAATCTCAAATTACAAACGATTCTTGAACAAATAAACCTGAAATGTGACTAAAACATTGTGCTTTCCCAAAACCAACCCAAAATACAAAATAAGCAATTTGGAGAAATTCCCTTAGGCTCTTGATCACTTGATCTCTTAGCTAGCACCTGAAGATGGGACGAAAAGGGGGTGAGCTTGAAAGCTCGTAGGTGACAGTTTATAACGGAAAAATAAGCAAAACCTTTGAAAACATTCACTTGTCATAGAAAATTCTCATTGAGTTCATAAAACACATGTTTCTTAATTTCTCATCATATAGTCAAATTCTCAAACTACAAAACATGAATGCATCAAACTTGTTCACATATGATAAGCACATAAGCACATCAGAATGGTTTGGGTGGTCCATAAACAGAACGTACTACACATTTCCCATAAGGGTCCTATGTAGCTATGAACAAAATGTACTAACTCAATCCCACATAATGGTCTTGCATAGCCGTGAACTTATGGGAGTCTATGAAGGAGCTCCATGCCACTAGTGGGCAAGCGGGAGAAGCCTTTAGTCGAAGTGCACTTGACAACAATATGGACCAAACCAAACCCACATAACATGTATTTTGTATCTTGTAAACATATTGCCCAAATTGGCACTTTTCCGAAACTTAATTTTTCATAAATATGAGATATTTCGAAAACATGATTTCATAAACATGTTATCTTTTCAAAAATCACTTTCAAAGTATTTTCATAAATCATTTCCATTTTCATTTCATAAATAAATCACACAATTCATATACCAAACATATAGCACTTTCTCAAAACATTTAAAGAGTAATAAATGCATATTTATGATGCAGTTCAAAGCATTAAACTTCTTTGATTCAAAGAAAACATTAGTGGTTTATTTCCTCTATTATAAACATGTCCCCACCTTGATTTTCTTACTTAAAACTTACTCAAAAATGCCTCTCCTCTTGCTCCTTTTGCCTTTCTTGATTTCGTTCATCAATGGCAAAACCCCATTCAATAGCAATCCAATTGAAAATCCCACAAAGCACAATCACTTAAAACTAATTCTAGAATACTTAAACCCATTCATTTTCTAAACTCCATGAGCTAAAATCCTTCCAAAAATCTAAAAGATTCAAAATGATCTTACCTTAATTCTTCACCAATTGAAAAGATCTTTGGCTCAAATGGAAGCTCTTCTCTTCCTCTGCCTTTTTCCCTTCTTAAACAGCCTCAAAATCTCTCTTGAAGGCTAAGAAAATTAAAACCCTAGCTTGTTTTCTCTTCTTTCTCTTCTTCTCTTTGTATTTCTCTCTCTTCTTCATGACACTCTCTCTTTTTTTCTTCAATTTTAGTTCTTGTCTCTTCTTAAAATGCAAGACCATAATTTCTTCTTCCAATTCTACCCTTAATGAGTCCAAAAAGTCCATTTTACCCTTCCTTATAGGCTTATGTTCTTTTAACCTTAAGTGTCTTGCCAAAAACACCCCTTGAACATTCTTATACCCTTATTACTTTAATTCCATTAACCTATGCAATAAATCCTAATAACTTTGACATAATTACATAATTTCAAAATGATTAATCTATCAAAACCTTAAATTTTATTTAATTCATGCTTATTCATCAAGAGGGTATGAAATTAGAGGAAAAGAAGACAAAGTTTACGGTTTGAAAAAAAGCACTGTATGGATTGAAACAGGCACTAAGAGTATGGTGCAAAAGAATTAATTCATACTTCATGAAGCAAGATTTTAAAAATGTCCTTTTGAGCATACTTTATATGTTAAATTTTTTCAGCTTGGTGATATTTTAATTGTGTGTCTTTATATTAATGACCTAATTTTTACCGTAAATAACTCAAAGATGATTGAAGAATTTAGGGAGGCTATGGTAAAATTATTTGACATGACAGACTTGGGTTTAATGTCTTATTTTCTTATAATAGAGGTGATTCAATAAGATGATGGAATTTTTATTTCCCAAAGGAAATATGCAAATGATGATGGAGAATTCGAAACTAGCTCCCACCCCAATTGAAGAGAGATTGAAACAACTAAAAGAAGGCAAGGAAATCTATAAATTCAACTTACTACAAGAGTTTAATTGGAAGTCTGAGGTAATTTAACTGCAACCAGACCAGATATAGTTTTTGGAGTTAGATTATTTAGTAGATTCATGGAGGAACCTCGTACTTGTCATTATAAGGAGTAAAGAAGGATTTTTTAGTATATCAAAGGTACTTTGAATGAAGAAATTTTTTATGCAAATATCAATTATGTGAATCTTGTAGGATACACAGATAGTGATTGGGGTGGAGATGTAGAAATAAGAACAAGCACATCAGGGTATGTT
Source organism: Erythroxylum flavicans (assembly GCA_027576715.1). Taxonomy (NCBI): domain Eukaryota; kingdom Viridiplantae; phylum Streptophyta; class Magnoliopsida; order Malpighiales; family Erythroxylaceae; genus Erythroxylum; species Erythroxylum flavicans. Next base: position 8,992,294 of record JANZXP010000002.1, read on the forward strand.
TTTCATCTTGGCACTAATGCAATATCGCGGTCTTCAAAGAAACAACCCATGATTGCGTTATCTACAATTTAGGCAAAATATATTACAGCAACTAGCTGTGCTACACAGGTAGTATGGCTAAGAAGAATGCTTGAAGTACTACATCAAAAACAAGATGCTCCAATAGAATTATTATGTGATAATAAGTCCGCAATAGCACTGTGCAAAAATCCAATTTTTCCTGGGCAGTCCAAGAACATAAACATTCGGTTTCACAAAATTCGCAAGCTAGTAACTGAAAAGAAAGTAGTGATTAATTATTGTCACACTGAATAACAATTTGCTAATATTTTTACTAATCACTAAAGTTTGAGTTGTTTTGCAAAATAAAGAAATTGTTGGAAATGATAAATTTCTACCAGCTTAATTATTTAAGGGAGGCAATGCTAATAAATAAATCAAGTTAGCGTGGAAGAAGATAGATACATGCACTTCATTAAATGATAGCCAAGAGCAAGTGGAAGAGACATCAAGCATCTTCAATTAATGAAGCCGAAATCATCATGATTTGAAGGAAGTTGTAGCCGAAAATGTTGAACCAAGTTGAAAAGACCTTAAGCTATCATTGGACCAAAATTTTAGTCCAATAGAATAACTGCTTATATAACTAAACTCTAGATTTTTATTGTTTATTGGTTGCCTATAAAAGAGTGAATGAAGCCTTATATGTGTCGTGTGTGTGTTTTGGGATTATATTATAAACTCTCTTCTTCTCTTACCTCCTTTTTGCTGTGTGTGAGTGTTGTTTCTTTTGACATCAAGAACAATAAGATGGTATCTGGCCGGTTAAAAGCACAAACAGAAACACACCAAAACTATAAACAACGCTATTCTCTTTAAAATAACCTGTTTCCAAGGATTCGGGTGCAATGAATCCAAATGTTACTGCCACAATCTCCTTTACATGGGATTTACCTTCAGGAATAAACACAGAGAGTGAAGAATTAGACAGTTTGCCTCTGTCATGTTCATCCAACAACACATTGGAGGGTTTAATATCTCTATGAACAATGGGCCTTTGGAATGCAGTGTGGAGATACATCACCACATTTGCTATGTCCACTGCAATCTTCAACCTTGTTTTCCATGGAATAGGCTGAAACTGAGCATCTTCTTGGTCGTGAATACGTTCTGCCAGCGTTTTATCTCTAGCAGATTCAAAAATCAGAATTGGACAATGTGTTTCCAGGCAGCATCCCAACAATTTCAAGACATTTCTGTGCACACTCATTCCTGATGAATACACGATATCGTTGAAGGCGAATCGCTCCTCATTCAAGTCTGTGGAACTTCTTGACAATTATTGGGTGAACCTGATGGGATCCCTTGTGCAAATGATACAGGCCATCTTTCTTTATAATTTTCTGCTCATCACAGTTTGCTGTTGTTGTTTTTAGTTCTTCTATTGAGCAGTTATAGATAGGACTAGACTTACCGTCACAAAAGGCGACCGATTTCTCCAGTAGCAAGCTTCCGTTGACCATGCATGTTTTCCACTTTTAGATTCCGATTCCGAGTTCTTTTTTATGCTGAAACATGCCATTGTCTTATCCATCTACCACATCTCTAATAAGCGATTATTTGAAGCTGGAATACCTCGTAAGTTAAAGAGAGGTCCTAAGATATTAATGTTGGTTTATGCCCTACAGCCAATCGTTTTGGTTGTATTTTAGTGACAAATTATTTAAAGGCATTATTTATCTTGTACATGTTTAGATGTATATGATAAAGTCC
>JANZXP010000002.1:8994166-9004750 GCA_027576715.1 Erythroxylum flavicans
GAATAAGGTACGAATTAAATTTCGCTTTATTATGATTCGTGTTAATCATTTTATAGAATTAAATAGATCTTAGTTTTTGGGAAATCAAAAGTCACGAAAAAGTTTCCTGATTATTCCGCTGCGGTCGGATCAGATCCAGACCCGATTTCCCAACAATTAAATCACATTGTGAAGTCCATTTATGTGGCTGGTTTTACTGTTGGAGACAAGAATAGAAGCAAAGCATAACAGAGGAAGGAGAAATATGACAGCCTTTGTGTATATGGATCAAGACTATCAACTTTTCATTACATAAACTTGCATATAAAAAATATAATCACTTCTTGGTCATGTCCTAATCACCCAAAATATCTTATATTGACCAAATAAACAAGTAATAACAACCTTAAAATATGATATTCCGTCTGTTGTCTGTAACAAAGACAAAAGGATTCAACTCATTCCGGTAACATTTGAGTATTCTTTAAACTAATGGTTCGGATAACTAAAATTGATTAATTAAACATGTAGAATAGATGAAAAAGAGTTGGGAAACTGATTTATTTGAATCATCCCCCGGACCATGAATGTGTTGTACTGGTGGCGACTGAACGGGCTCTAGTCCCTAAGGCACAAGTTAGAATATTCTAATTCAATTAAATTTATTTTGATCTATTAATTTTGAACCAATTTTATAATTGATCAGATTTTGTAAAAAATTTAAATATAAATTCAAATCAGAACTTTTTTTTATTATGGGTATTCAGAATCAGAACATTGCTGCAACTTACTCCAACGTAGGTTGAAGTCCTTATATTTTATTGTTTAATGCTTGAAAAGATTAGTTATAACATGCAATATAGCATGATCCACTTCAATTTCTCCAGCAACGACACCTTGTAGCTACTGTTTTATTGGTGAAACATGGGCTGACTTATTGTATTCTTCAAGTACAGCTTCATACTTGCTCCATTCTTGAATGATCTCTTATCCAACATCAAACTAACTTGTTTGCATGTTGATTGATCCAGTTACTTGATGATCAAGCATACAAAAGCATCAAAAACATGGCTTACAGGTCACATACACACGTTGGCAGTATTTCCAAATATAATTCAATTTCAATCTCTTACTGAAGTTACTGCGCTCTAAAACTTGACGGTAAATATTCCTCCTGATTTCATGTCCTCTAGTAAAACGTTGCACGAATCTGCTCTGACCCATCTGATCTTGAAAGTTTCTCTTTCCGTTACGATTCCCTGCTTCCTCATGAATTTCCATAACCCGCAGCCTCAGCTCCCTGATCGGACAAATAACAAAGTTCGTGTTAGAAGATGTGCTAGTACTTGAATAATCCAAATCAGCAAGCATGCATATTAATTTATTTTCTTACGTTTGGCTTACTTTTCCAATCCTATATATCATGTTGTCAGTTGAAACCAGTTCACTTGATTTTCTTGGTCCGTCATTGGCTGTATTAGTTTCATTGGTACTGTCCATATATATCTTAAACCAAAATTGACTTAACTGAAAGAGAGAATATATTTGGGTTGGTTCTCACCAAAATGTTGATAACTTGACATATCTAATATGCATTATGCTAATCATTTGCCAAGAGAAACCGAACCAATACCAATCAATAGACACACTTGTTCAGGAAAAGCAAAACAACCAAAACTTCTTATATATAAAAATAACAAAGTGTTGCTAATTTAGATGCAATTAAGTACAAATGATTGGCAATCATGAATCAACCATTGAACTATAAAAAGACAAAAGAGTTGACAAACATAGAGATAAAAAGCAGAGGAGTTCAATTCTTTTCTCTTCTTTCTCCACCAACTTCTTTTGGTTTGTTTTCCTCTCAACACAAAAATTCAAGAAGATATACATCAAGAATATCTATATTCGGTGTGTCCATAAAGTTCCAAGAACACATTTCCACAGGGTATTTTGTTCTGCTTTTTTCTCGTATTTCCTTTGTTTAGTACTCTTTTGTCGTGTCTCTTTATAGTTTCTGTTTCTGCAGTTAGCTGGCAAGTAACGGCAATAAACGAACTCTGCATGATCCAATCTTTTAATGATAATGTAGCAGGAAGAATCATACGCGTTCCGCTACCAATTCCTTTTGTTCTAAAGATTTTCTTCAAGTGTGTCAGGAACAACATTAAAAAGATTTCATTTTCTAATAATCTTGGCTCTTTTAGCCTTTTCTATTTCCTATTTTTCGTTTTTTAGTAAAATAATGTCATTTTTTATGGTTATCGAGTCCTTAACATACGGATAAATAATTAGAGTAAATCTAGTTATGGGTTATATATCATTCAGAACAGTGACCCTGATTTGTAATTTTCTTGGTGTTGCCTCTTGGGGGATACAAGATTATGTTCTTGTTAGTTTTCCTTGACTTTTTACTTCTTGTGTTCGTTGCTGTTCCAGAGAAAGAAAGAAAAAAGATGGGGGATGCAACTATAGAACAATATTGGTGCCACGTATGCTGTAGAGTGGTGATCCCAGTAACAGATGCTGAGATCAAGTGCCCCTTGTGTGAAAGTGGATTCGTGGAAGAAATAGGCGACACAAGAGAGCTTAACAACAATGCCATTGATCAACTAGGATCAGAACGTACATTGTCACGTTGGGCTCCCATCTTACTTGGGTTGATGGGTGGTTTGACCCCTTCTGGAGCTCGTGTCATGGCTCAAGAACGTATTACCAACAACAGTCCACCACAGGAAGATGATGTACTAGAGAGGAATTTTGAGTCAATGTTTAGGCAAAGGAGAAGAAGGAACTCAGCTTCCATTGTGCGTGTGTTACAAGATCTTCAGACCGGATCACAACGTAATGTGAACAATATTGTGGAGAGTAGTAATAATAATAATAATAATCGCAGCAGCAGTAACAGTAGCAATGGTAGTAGTGTGATTTTAGTCAATCCTTTATATGAAGATGCCTTAGTTCTGCCAAGTCCTTATGACATGAACCGATCTGGAAATCCAACTCAAAGTCTTGCTAGTTCTTTTGCTGACTATCTATTTGGTCCTGGTCTAGAGTTGTTGCTGAGGCATCTGTCAGAGAATGATCCTAACCGATACGGGACGCCTCCTGCCCAGAAAGAAGCAGTTATAGCAATGCCAAATGTTACCATTGAAGAGAATTTGCAGTGTCCCGTATGCCTGGAGGAATTTGTGGTTGGAGATGAAGCAAAGGAGATGCCATGCAAACACAAATTCCATGGTGAATGTATTCTTCCTTGGCTAGAACTACACAGCTCCTGCCCAGTTTGCAGGTTCCAAATGCCCATTGACGACTCGAAGACCGAAACCAATTCGTTAAGAATTAGGCAAGAGAGGATGGGGAATACTGATGCTAGAACTGATGATGGAGTGGGAGATGGACAGGAGACAAGAGAGAACAGAAGAGGGCATATGATCCCCATTTCATGGCCATTTGATGGTTTATTTTCTCTGCCAGGATCTCAGAGTAGTGGGAGCTCTAATTCAGCTTCCTCTGCTGAAACAAGGCCGGGAAGTTCTGCTCACACAGACGAAACTTGAAGAAATTTGCATATATAAAACTGATGATTTTGTTTGATTTATGCATTTTAAATTTGAACTTTCATTCAAACAAATGGGTGTCTTGTCGCTGTTAATCTGTAATATGCGTGCTTACAATTTGATTGATGTATTCATCTGAGAAATCTTTTTGTATTCGAGATATAATGGCTCCTAAATGAAATTTGTTTTTTCATTAAATGATAGATATGAGTTGAAAATTTGACAGAACTCACAAACATCTTCCCCCATAATATCAGTTTCTTACTGAAAATTGCCCTTCCACAACAGTAAGATTAAGGCAGAAACCATTGTCATCTCCTTTCATCCTTTGATCGCGACTCTTTTTAGGAAAAGTTGAACCTTCGTCTATTATATCAACTATAAGGAAAATTTTTGACATGAAAAAACACCAATAGTTCATGAAGAAAAAGGTGATGCTATGTATTAAAAACTATAACAAATTCAACGCAGGCCCATCACAAAAATTATGATGATGCATTTAACTTTTCTAACCAAAAATGCCTGCCAGTCATCACTGCACGTTCAAAATCTTGATCACAGAAGCGTTGTCCATCTTGTGCAGTACCACAACTGAGTCTCCTGGTCTGCAAAGTCCCTTCTGTTTTGCATACTGTAAGGTGTTCTCTATGATTTCGTCTGTCGACTCGGCATGTGAAGCTTTTAGAGAAACTGACGCTAAAACAGGAGCCAGACCTCTGTAAATAAGGCTATGCCTGGCAGGATATTCAGCGCTGCTTGACCATTCAAACAAATCAGTTTTTACCTCTGGAACAACCACAGACAAAATTGGCACACTTGGTCGGTACTTGGAAATCAGCTTTGCTGTGGTTCCACCTCTGGTTAGGACTAGGATAAAGGCTGCTCCAATGCTGTTTGCTGTCTTCACTGCTGAAGAAGCCAGACTCTCTAGAGGGCTCATAGGGACAGGAGCATTTTCTATAATTCTCTTGTAAAGCTCTCTGTAATCAATGAAGTTCTCAGCCTCGACACAAATTTTTGCCATGGTTTGAACAGCAATTTCAGGATGCGCTCCAGCTGCAGTTTCTCCACTAAGCATCACACAGTCAGTGCCATCAAGGACTGCATTTGCAACATCAGTAGCTTCTGCTCGAGTAGGTCTTCGAGACTTGATCATGGACTCCAACATTTGAGTTGCTGTAACTACAGGCTTTCCTAGCATGTTGGATTTTTGTATCATCATCTTTTGAGCTAGGAATATCTTTTCAATTGGGATCTCCATTCCCAGATCACCTCGTGCCACCATAAATGCATCTGAATTTGCAAGAATTTCATCAAAATTCAAGACACCTTCTTGATTTTCAACCTGTCAAATCAGAGACAGAAAAAGGTTAATTGAATTATGTTGTCTCTGGGAATTTAACTTGGTTAAAAAAATCACCAATCTACTTTTCTTTGATTTACCAACTTATCAGATAGAGTTTATTTGCTACTTTTTATGATTTCGAAGGCAATATATTGAAGTCAATTTATTCAGGACTAACAGAAGAGGCGTGATCCGTTAGATAGCTCTTTAATCCAACTAAGCTCGAAGTTCCAGAACCAGAAGTTTACCTTTGACATGAGAATGATCTTCTTTGCATGCTCTCCAAGCAAATTTCTGACTTCCACCAGATCCGAACCTTTGCGAACAAAAGACAATGCAATAATGTCAATATCGTTTGGGATTCCCCATTGCATAATATCCTCTTTATCCTTGTCTGTCAAGGTAGGGAGATCCACAATAACTCCTGGAAGATTGACATTCTTCTTCTCACCCAAAACAGCAGAGTTTTCACAGCAGCAGCGGACTAAGCCCAATTCCTTGTCACAAGCCAAAACCCTCAATGAAACTGTGCCATCAGAACATAAGATGACACTTCCTGGTTTTACATCTTGAGCCAGCTTCTTGTAACTCATGCATATCATGTTTTCATCACCCTTTAAGCTATAGTCAGTAGAGATGACAATCTCCTGCCCCTGCTTGAGTTCTATGGGCTTTCCATCCTTCAAGAATCCAGTACGAATTTCTGGTCCCTGTAATATTTTTAATTGCAGAGATTATTACCAGTCAGGACCCTCTGCAATGACCAGAATTGTTAAAGACGTGAACAATATTCAAACATGATCTTTACACCACCTTTTCGTGGTACAAAATTCGGATGAGAATTCCATAACAGAAACCACAGGAAGGCAGTGAACTCTGTATGGGGGAACCAATTCCTACTCTATACAAGAATAATGTCAGTTTATCTCCATATTGGATTAGAAATAATGGGCAGACATATCCTGCGCTACAAAACTATTTTATTCTTCAAAAACTCAAAAGTGAACTCTGGAGGACATAAACAGGCAAGAACTTAATCCTAGAGCACCTAAAGTAACTTATATTCGCTTCTTGATGTATCTCTTTCCATGTGCATTGATTGCTTTACAGTACCAAGACTGAAGTTTATACCGAGAATGATGCTTTGAGAAAGAGGTTCCTACAGAGAGCATCTTATTCACAAAGATTTAAAGAACGCACCAAAATTAATGGACTAAAAAAATGGTTCTTGTCTTGTGCCAGTTATCTTACTCGACAAATAACCTATTTCGTTGACCAAACTAATTACTGTTCTTTTCCCCTAGGACCATCATAACTAGAGCTAAAGAACACCTTTTGAATATGGATTCAATCCAAGCTATTCTGACTTCAATTCAGGAGATTTTCGTACCTTACTAACATAAATTGGGGATTCAGAACTACTTGCAGTATCCTATCATTTGCAAGGTAACTTACTTGATTAAAGAAACAAACACCATTCAACCAAATTGCATTCTAACATAAACAACATAGTAAAACACATGAAAACAAGACGCTTGGAAAAAAAAAACATCAAGCCTCAAATATAAACGGAAAAAATAAAAAATCTCAAAGCTCTAGGTACAGGAAATTTATATGAAGGGCATAATCAAAATTCTGTAACAAAAAAGTGAAAACAATCTTATCACAAAGTAACAAAAAAACAAGAGAAAAAGGGGTTACTTTGGTATCCAGCATAACAGCACAGAGAATGCCGGTGTTGTTCATGGCAATCCTGAGATTGTCAAGCGTCGCTTGATGATAATCATGAGCTCCATGCGAGAAGTTGAAGCGAGCAACGTTCATGCCAGCCCTCAAAAGCTTCTCTATCACGTCAACAGACCTCGACTGAGGCCCCAAAGTGCACACTATCTTTGTCTTAGGCCGACCCTGATCGACCACCATAGACGAACCTTGTCCTCCCAATACTATCTGCATCTTCGTGTATTTTTTTATTTTTTTACGTTCTGACAAAGCAAGAAAGACGATACAACACTGATTAGGCAGTGCTATATATATTTATATTGCTACCTTGCAGAACCTACAAAACAAAGTTTACAAGATCCTGTTACTCTGACCGGGTTGCTAAGGTTTTACATATATATATAGGGTTTAACGTGTTGAGTCCTACAAGGATACAAGTTCGACCCAATCTATTTTCTTGGGGACTACTGTACCAAATAGAATTATACATATAATAACAACTGTCATCCTTCTTTAGTCAACTGACAATAACCTTGAATTTGGGCGGTAGTAGACTTTATTCGAAACATTGAAGGACACTTTCTAATTTGCCATTAAGTTTTAGGCGAAGTTTGAATTTAGAGATTTGTGCAATGCCATACGAACTTGATTAGTATTAAAAAGGACCAAAATGAAATATATATATGATAAAATAAGCGGATTGGGGAGGGATTTTTTTATTTTACATAAATTATTAATCCCTCGTTTTTCTTCACATTTTTGGTTAGTAAAGCTCCGTTTGATTTTTTTATTATAATATTTAGTTTTCATTTCTTATTTTTAATTTAAAATTTTAAAATAAAAATACAGGCTTACGTAATTATTAATATCTAATAATTAAATATTATATAAAACTTAAAGATACAGTATTTTTAAGAATAAATAGATTAAATAAATTTTATTTTAATATCTTATATATTTTATATTTTATATTTTATTAAAATAAATAATTTAGTAATAAAAATTTTATTCATAAATTAATATATTTTTAATTATTAAAGCAAATTTAGTTAAAATTTATATATTTTGAAGATAGTTTTAATTTAAATTAATTTTAAAAAATTAGTTATTAAATTTTGACTTAAATTATTAACTTAAATTATTTATAATTAATTAAATTATTTATATTTGTTATTAATAATTAATTATTAAATTATATTATAAAAGAGGAACAAAAACATAAAACAAAAATTAATTATTACTAGTTTTATACTTTATGTAAATTGAAAGAAATCAAATCCAAAAAAAGAAACTAACAACTCAAACAAACATAATTATTTACTGAATTTATAAAATTATTTTAGTTACACTTCTGTTTATGAGTTACGCGCCTTTTTATTATTGATTTTAATTTTCCATCTATCAATCTCAAAATTTTTAAATATATATATATTTAAGGATAACTCTTTAAATAAATTAAATTTTGTATGCACATTTATCTATGAATTGAGGCTGAAACTTTTAGTTTCCTTTATATATATAGATAAATAGATGGATGGATAGGTTTTGTTGTGTTTATATTAATTTTATAGTTCAAAGAAAGAAAAGTGGCATATGTAAGACTATTGTGTTTAAGGCTTCTCTTAATAGACATAATGGTTAATACTTTTAATCTTAAATAGTGGCGATCGGCATCGTGTTCCCCTCCCAGGATCATCCGATAATCATTCCCCCATCGGTTCCTCTCTTGTTCTCAAAGCTTTGTTGGGTTCTAGAAACTAAATTGATACCGTATTTTAATATGTGAAATAGTATCAAATGTATATAATTTAATAAAAAATGATTCATCCATAATTTGAATTCTTTAAACTATATAATTTTATAAAATAATTATATTTAAATTACCTGAAACCAAGTGGAAAACACTAAAATTCTAATTCTAGATGCCAAACATATCCTAAATTCTGCTTCGACTTGCAAGGACCGTTCATTCACTTGGCCATACATAGTCGTGAGACTTTAGATTTGGCTTGCTTTAAAGTGATTAAACCATATTTTCAGGGAAACTTAATTTGTGCAATTATTTTTAAACCAATAGCGATCAACGGCTTCATGAATACACGGTTTTGAAAGAAGATGGCTAAATGCGTGAAAAACAAGCACGTCTCGGTTCCACTCTTATAATCCAAAATTTTTTAGATTTCATTTTATTAGATCGGGTCCTCTTACAAAGTTAATTGTTTTCAATAAAAATTAATATTATAATCCATATTGTTAAATAAATTATTAAAATTAATTTACACTTCATTTTTAATATTTGAATTTTTATTTTATATTAAATATAGAAATATTTTCATTTTATTAATAAATATTAATAACTCTAACATATTATTTACAATTAAATTGACTTTTTATTTTTTTGAGATACATGAAATTAAAATAAAAATGTTACGTAATACTTTAAATTATAATTAAAGAGAAATTTCGTATTTAAAATCTCATTTTTCTTTTAGACATATTTGGCAAGAATCTATCAAGTTAAAAGTTATTTTAAGAGAAATATATGTAACAAATATGGATCAAATTCCTTTCCTAGGGCTTTTCTTCTGGGAGCAACTCTGAGCGGCCGTTGTCTTCTCTTCTCGTCGAAATTTCTTGCAGTGATCTGTCACATCAGTTGACATTACACGGTCTGTAAGCCTTCCTCCATGCCATCTTTCCTCTATTTTCGTCAGGTCCATGGGACGTTTCATCTCTTACATGCATTGTCCCCTTTGCTTAACATTTTCTTGAATTACTGTTCCTATTAATATATTTATGACCCATATAGTCGTCTGTTTCGTTCCTATCTGCTGTTTCTACTTTTGTTTGCTTCTGTTTCATAGCTTACAGGTCTTGTCTTCGGTCAAGTCTGGATTTATTCGAATATTTGGGTTCTTACTTTGTGTGGGTTATGTTCTATCACTTAGGGTTTCTTTGGCTTAGGTTTAGGGTTTGTTTAGGTTCGTGGTGGTTTTTTTACATGCATAGTTCATCTGAGGGAGATCATATCTGATATAGATGAATCAATCGAGAGGCTCTGTGCTAAACTTGTGCTTCAAAGCTCAATCGATGAATCGATTGTGGTGTCGGATCATATGGGTAATAATTTGGAAGATGATTTTTACCTTGCTATCAAATTGATTTCTCCTAGAGTGATAGCTTATGGGGAGCTTTTATATAATCTGCGGCAGATGTGGAATACGAAGAACCCCTGGTCGTCCAATCCATGGGGGGATAATGTATTATTGGTGAAGTTCCACAATTTGGCTGACATGCGACGTATCCAGAATGGTTTCCCATGGATCTTGGGGAAGTATATGTTTGCATACTCACATGTCTCGGATGCTTTTAAGATCAGTAATATCAACTTTCATTTATGTCCTTTTTGGATTCAAATCCATGATCTACCTTTGGGTTTGATGAATCAGCAATTGGCGGAGGTGGTTGGGAATTCTGTTGGAAAATTTATCACATCCGATGCCGATAGGGAGGGCGCGCTCATGAATAAAGCTCTTCGAATTAGAGTGGATATAGACATCACGAAGGCTTTGAGGAAGACTATTAGTATCAACTTTAAAGGAGTTCATTACACATGCCCAATCATGTATGCGAAGCTTGCGGAATTTTGCTACTATTGTGGTATTATAGGGTAAGATACGTTTGATGCTAAGTTAGTTTTGGAAGGTTCCGGTGTAAAGCTGGAGAGTTATGGAAACTATCTCAGAGCTCCTCCACATTCTATTACCTCCCCTCCTCCCTTTGTAGGAGATAAACCCAGATCCTATTTTAACTCCTCTCCACCACAGCCTCGTTCGCCTATCCACCAACAACCTAGAAATTCTTATATCCCTCCTCATCGGCATTCAAATGTTCTAAGTGTAGATGCACTATCTGACCATCAGTCCCCTAAAGAATCAAATCCTCATGATCAGGACCATCATTATCCATCAGATTCAG
>JANZXP010000002.1:9004850-9015457 GCA_027576715.1 Erythroxylum flavicans
AGTAAACATAGCAAATGAAATAAGTGCATCTAAGTATAGAAAGAGACATAAAGGCACTTAATATAAAAGACATGGGTAAAAGGTAATTTGTTCGTTTTGATATGCACGTACTTCTGTGATTTGGCCATATCATGGTATGTAGACCTTGAAATTAGATAATTTTAATTTGAGATTAAACTAGAGACATAGATCTAAAACTTTAATGAAGGAACCAAAATTTTATTGTGTCTCTAAGATTTTTCAATTCTATCTTGAAATTAAGTTATGGATGTTGTCCCTTTTTTCAAACAACCTGTAGTGTTTTTAGTATAAATCCCAAAATAATTAACCAAATTGCATGAAATTTATTCCATTAGAAAATTAAAACATAGGGAAATTAAATTAATTGATAAGGTTATAGGCCAATATGGGAGGTAAGGAAGAAGAAGGACCAAGATGCAATTTTTCTAAAGTTAACATATGGACCAATTGGATAAAGGCATGTGTGGCCAATAATAATAAAGAATGTGTGTCTAATAGGAATTAATCACATTATTATCTCAAAAACAGGCCATTCTTCCCTCTCAGCATCATCCCTCCCTTATCCCCCCTTCTCTCGTGTTAGATGTGATAGAGAACCCCATTTTGTCTTCCACAGTCAGTCATATTCCCCCGAGTTCCCCATTGTCTGGTTCCATGATTGCCCCATTAAGCCCGTTTCTAAAAAAAGTTCCGATAATATGGGATTCTGTTGGTGGAGAAAGAGCAAGCTGTTGTAATAGAAGGTGAGGCCGTACCTCTAGAGGAAGAGGAAAGAGTCGTTGTTCAGCACCATTTCAAGAATTAGAATATTCTTCTGTTAGGGCAAAAAGGAAGCTTTCTATAGTGGAGCTAGATTCGAAAGAGAGAGAAGTATCTTTGCAAAAGAAATGTAAATCAGCTGTCACTAGTACCATGGATACCAATTCGATGGAAGTCGAGCAAAACTCATTCAACTTGGCAACAATGGCGGAGGTTGGCACGGAGGTCCAACCCCACCAAGCCCAATGAGTATCATAAGTTGGAACTGTTAGGGGCTAGGTAATCCCCTAGCAGTTCAGGAACTGCGTGAACATGTTTACGCAAAAAGTCCTCTTTTAATCTTTTTGTCGGAAACTAAATATTGCTTATGGGATTTTCAAAGATTGAAGCTACAACTTGGTTATTTTGGAATTTTAGTGGAATCAGATGGTAGGTCATGTGGTCTAGGCTTATTGTGGAAACAAGATGTAAATGTTCAACTCGATACTTATTCAAACAGATTTATAAATGCAAATGTAAAGTTGATGGGTACTACTTTCCATTTTATCGACGTTTATGGAGAGCCAAATGTGGGACGTCGAAGGGAGGCCTGGAGTCGATTGACGTCTATCCATACGAATCCAAATCTTCATTGGCTATGCATAGGAGATTTTAATGAAGTTCTGTCTCAGTCAGAATTTCAGGGTGCACACTTACGGGCTTTATGGCAGATTGAAGCTTTTTGGAACTTCATCAATATTTGCTCTTTAGATGATATGGGTTACGTAGGTGAGAAGTTCACATGGAGTGGCTTAATTCAATCCCTAAATACCCAACGGGCCCGGTTGGATAGATCCCTCTCTAATATCCGATTGTGGGACTTCTTCAAATGGCATAGAGTAACACACTGCCATACTCACTTTTCAGATCACTCTTTGCTTCATATTAAGTTTGCTACTTCTGTGCCAATTCCCATGTCCTTCTGTCACAAGCGTCCGTTCCATTTCAAAGCCCTTTGGATTATGTTGGAATGTGTGGGTATTGTGGAGCAATCTTGGCAATCAGGTCGAGATATTCCAGAGAGGCTAGCTTCATGTGCTTCAAATCTTCTGGCTTGGGGGGGGGGGGTAAAGAGGTCAACAAAAACAAGGAATTGATCAAAGAATTGAAATCCAAGACAGTGGCCCTAGAGAAAGGATTAATTATCGAGGATGTCCATTTGTAGTTGATGAGACTGAAAATTGAGTTGGAAGGTATATTAGAAAAAGAGGATATAAAGTGGAGGCAGAGGAGTAAGCAGCATTGGTATAGGGCGGGGGATCGGAATACAAAGTTTTTCCACGCTTATGCCAGTAAGAGGCAAGATGTTAATCTTATTACCTCGTTCAGGGATCAGAATGGGGTTAGTTGTGAGCGTCCAGAAGATATTGAGAAGGTAATTCTAGAGTACTATGGTCACCTATTCACTAGCTCGATGCCTAGCCCAGAGTTAACCCAACAAGCTTTAAGACGTATCCAATGCAAAGTCACAGATGCCATGAATACTCACCTTAATCTACCTTACTCCGAAGCTGAGGTCATTTGAGCATTGAAGTAGATGCACCCCTACAAATCTCCAGGACCTGACGGTATAAGCCCTATCTTTTATCAAAAATTCTGGCATATTGTTGGTTCTGATGTGTCTGCTTGCATCCTTAATTTTTTGAATAACAAATCCTTTCTCCCAAGTCTAAATAAAAAGTTTGTTGTCCTCATCCTAAAGTCCAAATCCCCTGATACTACCACCCAATTCAGGCCTATCTCTTTATACAACATAGTTTATAAGCTTGCCTTTAAGGTCCTAGCCAATAGATTTAGACTTATTCTTCCAACTATTATTTCTAAGTCACAGTCAGCTTTTATCCCTGGGCGGTTGATTACAGACAATGTGCTGTTGGCATATGAGACTCATCACCACTTGAAATCCAAGACGAGGGGTAAGTGCGGCCTTTTGTCTCTAAAGTTGGATATGAGTAAAGCGTTTGATAGGGTGGAGTGGTCATTTGTTTGTGAAGTCATGCGTGCTTTCGGATTTTCGCCTCATTTTATTGAGCTTGTTCATATTTTTCTATCTACAGTCTCCTTTTCATTCTTGTTTAATGGGTCTGAGTGTGGACAGCTAACACCACAAAAAGGAATAAGGCAAGGGGATCATTTGTCCCCATACTTATTCATCTTGTGTTCGGAGGTATTTTCTTGTATATTGCTGGATTTACAGGCATGCAGATGCATTCGAGGCATTTCTATAGCACGAAATAGTCTGCACATCTTGCATTTATTCTTTGCAGATGATACATTATTGTTTGTTCAAGCCAATGCTCAAGAAGCTGAGCAAATTTGGTTTACATTGAATCTATATGAGCAAGCTTCAAGCTAGCGCATCAACTTGGAGAAGTCGGGAATTGTCTTTAGTTCAAACACTCCTTTGACAGTGAGGAATTCCATCTCTCATTTCTTGGGACTTTCAGAAGTGGCAAATCGTGGGAAATACTTAGGTCTGCCTTCTGTTCTGGGATGGAATAAGAAGGAAATCTTTAGTACGTTGAAGGATAAGATGTGGAAAAGGATAAATGGTGGAAGGAAAAGCACCTTTCGAAGGCAAGAAAGGAATTGCTCATAAAGTTAGTTGTCCAAGCTATTCCAGCATATATTATAAGTTGCTTTAGATTACCGGACAATGTCCTTTGGGAATTGCAACATCTCACGACTGCCTTTTGGTGGGGAGATGATGGAGATAAGAGGAAAGCGAGATGTGTTTCATGGAAAAGTATATCGAAGAGTAAGTTTCATGGAGGCCTCGGGTTTAGGGACGTTTGATGTTATAATCAAGTACTTCTAAGCAAACAAGCTTGGCGATTGCTCATTAATCCGTCTTCCTTGTTAGCCTGTGTATTGAAAGCTCGTTATCACCCCAGTGTGGATTTTTTTCGATGTACTTCCAGTAGCAAACACTCATGGCATTGGAGGAGTATTCTATATCGTAAGAAACTCATTGATGGTAGTTGTGGCAAAAGGATTTTCAATGGCAAGAGTACAAGTATTTGGACTGATTCTTGGCTGCCATTACCCCATTTCCGTATTTACTTAACTCCAAGGATATTGCCATCATATAGTACAGTGAGTGAACTAATAGACTATGGGACGTCATCGTGGAATGATGAGCTTCTTTCTCAAGTTTTCCCGTCCTCCGTAGTGCAGCAGATTATGTCTATTCCTTTGGGTGATACTAAGTCTGAGGATTGTTGGATATGGAGGCATTCTAAGTCGGGGCGTCATACGGTTATATCTGTATATTACTTAGCTTTATCCTAGGATATCTTAGGTCCGAGTGAGACTGATGTTGGGAGAATTAAGATGTGGAAGAGACTTTGGAGTCTCAAATTGCCTCCCAAGATCATTCATTATCTTTGGAGGTTTGCAACAAATTCCTTGGCCACTGAAGTTAATCTTCATCGAAGAAATATGTTACCAAACCCTGTGTGTGTTTTGTGTTCGGCCTTGTCTTCGACGTCGGTGCACACGTTGCTCACATGCCCATTTCAAATGCAGATTTGGCAAGCATCTGGTTTGCATCTTCTTATCACTGATTTGGATTTAGAAGACTCAAGCTGTTGGCTGCTCAAGATGTTAATCACTTGGGACACAGAGCTGTTTCAATTCTTTGCTTTCTTATCATACACAAGTTGGCATCGCAGAAATGTGCTGCTGTTTGATCACTCATCCTCTTCATCTTAGGATGTCGTGGTTGCGACTACAGTGTGGATGAACGATTGGCGTGGCTGCTTTGGTGCAGATCCCATCCCAAGCTGCAGCTCATAGCCGTGCATTTAAGCCCCTAGGACAGGTACCTTAAGTATTTATTTTGATGGGTCTGTTTCAGTCCGTAACATAATGGCTGGTATTGGTGTGATTGTGGTGTCAGCTGCTGGAGAGTTTCTGTTTGCGCAAGCTAAGAAGTGGGAGGGAATCGTTGATCCCCATGCTGCTGAGATGGGGGCTTTGCGTTTGGCTCTAGAACTTGCCCGTGAGCGGAAGTTTGAGGTTGGGCAGGTGATTGGGGACTCCCTTTCAACCATTTTAATTGTCACTAGAGAAGAAGATTGCCCGGTCTCTTTGATGCCTATTTATTTAGATATTAAAATGTTAATGTAAGGTCTGCCTCGCCTTATCCCACATTGATTCCGTAGATCCTGTAATAGTTATGCGCATTCTATCGTTTCATATGCGAAATCCTATAACGAACATATCGCCTCTTGGGGATCCCCCCCCGGATTGGTTGTTATTCAGTACTGACTGATTCCAATTAATATATGCCTTTTTAAAAAAAAGTTATTTTAAGAGAGAGAAGCTCAAGACGTGGGAAGCTTGACCGAAGAAAACAAGATTCGAGTCTTTGATCCTATATTTTTAACAAATTCCAAAAGATTTGGACGATATTATAGAAAACTAACAGTGATTCAATATCAAGATTAGTAAAAATAGATTTTTTACAATCCTTTTATCATTTTTTATTGAATAACTTAAAAATTTTGATTACAAACAAAAGAATTTAAGTATACATTTTTAACACTATCTACAAAACAAAACAAACAGAACTCAACACTTAGAGAGAAAAACGCAGGAGCATTAGCTCACCTTCCTCCTTTATTTCTTATTAAATTCTAATTATAATTAAAGTCTAGCTCTGATTAATTTTTTCAATAAAATCAACTGTCTCCTATTTAATCTCTTAAATTTCTTAAACTTTACAATTAAATTCAACTTAATTTGAATTGATTTTCTATTTTTAATTGTTTTTTATGTGTGACTCATTAAGTTTTTAATATGTCGATAATGATTGTAAATTACAATTATAATTCATAATTAAAATTAGATAAATTAAAATTTCTCTTAATTTATCTTTAATTCTATAATTAAATAATTTATAATTATAGATCAAGGTTGACATTTAATAATATGTTACGATCACCCAAATATTAAAAATATCAAAGTGATTTAACTCAACATGTTCATACATGATTATGATATATAATTTAATCATTTTTGTTATCAAATATTCTAATTAGAAACATAACATTGATTTAGTATCTAGTCTTTTAAATTCAATCATATTCGTCCTTGCTAATTAGTAATTTATTTATAATTAATAATTGAAAATTCATTTTTGAATCTCAATTTACTTTGGTCAGAGAATTATTAAAATCATTACTAATAAAAAACAATGTAATATTCTCTCTCTAATTACTTTAGAGTGATGAATTATTAATTAACTTACTCGTCTATCTCCATATGATTCACACTATATCTAAGTAATACGACTGAGCTACCCTAAATAGAATATGTCATAACTAGCATCAAAATATAATAATTCCTACGTGAGATACTTAGGTAATCTAAAATTTAAAGAACAACTATACAATCATCATAACGAGAAAATCTACAAACACATAAGTAATATTTTATTTGAGATCCTAATAATCGAGTCAGTTCAGTACCTTATTTTCTAATAAGCACTCACACTTTCATTTAAGTATCTTCACACTTTAATTTATGAGATCAATTACTTTCGTCATAAGAAAGAAACATAATTTGCGATAATTTTACCATTTTATCAATATTTTATCTTAATGAAACTAAAAATATGAATAATTTAGAAATAATACATAAATGCAAATTGAATTTCATAATTATGATCCCATCATAATTTTAATTATGAAATAATTATTTTAGAAATTTTAGGATATACACCAACATATATGATACAGAAAAACTCACGAAATTTGGAGGTATTAGTTTATGAAAAACTCAGGAATTCTATAGGTGTTAGTTTGTAGCCTATAACTAATTGATTGATTTTATTATATTTTATATATTAATCACCTTATAAAATTTTAGGTAATCTTGATTTTTAAGAAATCAAATGAAAAGATTTAAAGTTAATTTGCTATATGCAGGATCAAGTCTCGCGTGATTTCTCACCAAACGAAAGAGCAAAAAATGAATTATGACAAATTTAAATTGATGAGTCAAGATTCCGGGAATTTGGAGGTCATGCTTGTAAATATAATTGTTGAGGATTCTGCTTCATGGTGTTAGCAAAGATGAGAATGAGAAGCACCCACATGAAGGCGAAACCCACGCTACACTACCAAATCTGAAGAGAGAAGCACCCACGCAAGCTTCTCTCTTCAGTTCCAATGGAAGTGGCAACAATACCAGATTTGAAGAGAGAAGCACTCACGCGAGAAGCAAGCGACCCACAACAGAAGCAAGTGGCGACCTAGATCTAATGAGAGAACGATGACACCCTCGTGAGCTCTATAGCAAGTGACTACCCAGACTTGATGAGAGCTCCATAGCAAATCCAAAGCTAACGACGACACCCACGTGAGCTCCATACCAGCTTTAGAGCCAGAGGTGACCCAGATCTGAAGCAAGTGGTGACACCTATAAGACCCACGACTCCATAACAACGTCTATGGTGCTAGGTCCTGTTACTACTGATGATGTTGAGCTACCTATTCAAGCTGTGGAGGAGTTTCATGCTCTCTTGAGTGAAGCACAAAGAATTGAACTTGTAGATGGCATTGGCATTGGCGGTTCTGGAGTATCTAAGTCCTATGGTCCTCCCCAATTACTAGTGCGTGGAGCAAAAAACTTCAATTCCAGCAACACAAGGTACAAATGAAACATTAACCTGATGTTATAAAGGATGGCATTGTTTGTCCCCCACTTGAACTCCTACAAGCGGGGGACAGAGCATGGTCGAATGCACTGGTAGGATAATTCTGGAGCAAACGTCATACATTTTCAATTATCAAGGCTTGGGCTAGTGCACGGTGGAATAAATAAGGTTTGGAGAAAACTCTACTTACTGATGATGACATGATTATTTTCAAATTTGCTTATGATGGTAATCTGAATGAAATAATTGAAATGGGTCCTTAGCATATCAGGAGACAACCTATGTTCCTACAGAAGTGGAAGTCAGGCTTGCATTTAATAGGGAATGTGTTGAAGTTTTTCCAATTGGATACATTTTTATAATTTACTGCTTGAATTGTGGATAGCGGAAGGGTTAAGTTTTATTGCTAGTTCCTTTGGTAAATTGTTGAGTAAGGATGCACAGACATCAGGTATGGATAGGATAGGTATGCAAAAATACGCATAGAGGTGAGTCAAAAGGTTACACTATCAAATTGTCTTCCAATTATGCAACTTAGTAAATCTGGGGAGAGGATGAAAGGAGAAATACAACTATCTTACCCCGTGGAAGCCACACAATCCTATCAAGAAATAGGTTCCAACTAGGAAGAGGTACAAAACAGGTTAGCAAGAGGAGTTTTGGGGATTAAACAGTCAACAGTCAAAGTTGATGGCAGTAATGGAGTTCAGTGAGAGGTTCATGAGCAGCCTATCCAAATTCCTCCAATTGAGAGGGACACAAGGGAGAATCTTAAAGATCAAGGAGATCCTAGTTTTGAGAGTTTGAAGTTGGCAAAGTATCCTAGTATTGTTGATGCAAAGCAAAGTAAGACAACTGGATGTTGAAAAAGAGAGAGGGCCAGTACATTGTAAAAGTTTGGACCAAACACAAATCATTGAGGAGCAAAGAGCTAGGAGTACCATAGTGGTTACTCATTAGAATGAGATTTCTGACGCAATGTAAGAACAGACAACTATGGATAACTCTAGTGTAGACAATATGGAGAGTCTGGATAGTGGAGTAGATCACTTCACCTCACAATATTTGGAGCAATGTTAAATATATTGAGCCAACATGTTGACTCCATTACCAACTATTCGACAAATTGAGACTTCTAAGGTTAGGTCGGAGTATGAAGAACATATAGCAATGGTAAACTCCAGTGATAACTGTGAGGCAAGTCAGGGGACTGGGGTTATCATCTCTTGAATGCAGAACATCCTGAGGCAGATCACATCTTAGCATTGAATTGTAATTCTTCTATTTATGCGACAATAGTTTCCCTTCGAGAAAGTAGTTTAGACTTGGCAGCCAAGGACTGTGATTCCCCATCAGCTACAGCCTAAGTCCTTGACATTCCAAGAAATTTTTATGAGCAATTCAAAACTGCAAAAAGAAAATCAGCAAGGAAGAGAAAGAAAAATCTCAAATACTAACAATAAAGGATTAAAAAATATTTTGACATGCAATATTCAGTCTATTATTTCCATGGAGTTGAATAGAAATGAAACATAAATAGTGCCTATAGTTGTTTCTTTTTGTTATCTATCTTACAGACATACATGCTGCCTTACCTAGGGAGATTTTTAGTCATATTGTAATATGATGGTAGGCTTAATGCCTTGAACTCATTGTAATGTTAAAATTTTTTATTGTTTTATTATTAAGTATATAAAATTAGTAAATATTAATTCTATTAAATATTATTGTATTTGATTTAATATTTTTCTTTTTAATCATATATTTGTGGATAAGGGAACACCCTTGAAAATAGTGACCAAATTGATTCATGGCATGCAAAAGGACCACAACAAGCATTGAGCTGTGATTCTATGTTGCAAGTAATGTGCTCTAGTCGATGATAACTTTATAAGGATTTATTATTTTTGTTATGTCCTTTGCTGAAACTGTATGAACAACGTATTAATTAGTTTAAAATGATAAATGCAAAAGTTGTGACTTTCGCTAAGTAAGGTTCAAAAAGGAAAAGAAACGAAATAGGGCGGTGAAATTTCAAACCCCCGTCACAAAGGTTGTGTATATCGTGTGTACCCCACTTATTAATATGATCAAACATGGCCACAATTATCAATAGCATGGCCAACGGGCCCTTATGTTTGTGATACTCCCCACGTACTGAGAGATTAAAAGCGACTACAAGATAGACGCAACCTTTGTGATGTTTGGAATCGCCAAAAGCCACCATTGTTTTGGCAAAATCAATAACCCCACTTAGCCCTTGGATGTGCCAACTTCGCAATCCAAGTCAGTCTGCGATCAGATTTTAGAATTATGAATAGGGTAATCTGTGATGGATAATAGGTATTTGGGTTGTAGGGTATGGTTATGGTCATTTAGATTGAGTCATGAATGTGCTTAGTTGTTCTTGTACTCGAACGTTTGTATGTTATGGACAACAAAAATTTTGTTAACTAAACCAATAAATTACTAATGAAATTAATATTTTGAATTAAGTTGTTAAGGTTTTAAAAGTTAGTAATTTAATTCAAAATTTTAAAAACTTAAACATTGTATGAAAAATTTTCAAAAAGTTAGATACATTAGAATTGATTATTCTGACAAAATATTATGCTATCACATAATCATCTATATATTACCTATCGTAGGAAGTCATTTATTTGATACCTCAATATTAAGTAAGACGGTTCAATAATTGTAAAATACAAAGTAGATGATATTGGGTATGGTTTGGGTCATTTAGATTAAGTTATGAGTATGTCTAGTTGACAACTGTTCTTTTTGATAGTTTATGCCCTTGCAGCCAATTAATTTTGGTTGTAAATTTATTTGTATGACATTATCATTATTCAGTAAAGGCCATTCTTTATCTTTGTATATTTGTTAATTATTTAATTATTAATCATAAAGATAAAATCCGTGAAATAATTATTATGCAATTAGAAATTATAATGCGATTATAATTATGAGATTCGAATTGCAAGTTTTATATTATTCTTAAAATGTTCCTAGTCGTAATTTCATCAAGATAGGGTATTGATGAAATTGTTAGACTAGCACATGTTTGTTTCTTTCTTATGAAGAAAGTAATTGATCTCATAAATTAAAGTGTGGAGACACTTAA
>JANZXP010000002.1:9020706-9033148 GCA_027576715.1 Erythroxylum flavicans
ATAATCTCAATCTAACCACAAATCAATTGCATTTTTCCATTATTTACCAACAATAACACATATAAACAACAAATAAATCAATAATTACACGAAAAAACCGCAAATATCAACAATAATCAAGCAAGATTTCATCACCAAACACGTACGTTTAACACTAAAAACATGCTTTTTTTTGGAGAAATAATACACTCATTAGAGAGTTTACCTCAAACAACGCACGCTGAGTAAGAAAACAATCAAAAAACGGCCGAAAAATGCTAGAGAATGGGTCGAAAAATAGAAAATATCACGAGGATAGAAGAAGAATTCTGCGCAGGGGGAGGGGAGGGGCGGTGCGCGACTTAAAGGCACCGGATTACTGACGAAATGCACATTCCGTCGGTAATGTAGGTTTCCATAGTCGTCCTCACGACGCAACTTGTCGACATTTACCAACGGAATATAAAATTTTGTCACTAAAAGAGCGGTAATTTGTGGTGTTGGAAACTCAAATACTGACAGAATACTAATTCCGTCAGTAATCTAGGTTAAACTTGCCGACATTTACTGACGGAATACAAATTTCGTCGCTAAAAGAGCGGTAATTCTTGGCGGTCGAAAGTTAAATACTGACAGAACACTAATTCTGTCGGTATTCTACGATTTATATCGTCGTCTTTAACAAAACGACGATCCAAGTTATCGACAGTTACCGACGAACAACGATTTCTGTTGCTAATGTTCGTGTGGAATCACCGACGGGATACATATTCCGTCGGTGATTCAAGTTTATCACTCGTCTTCATCCAAACGACGACGTTTGGTTACCCAAATGGATATGATTTACTGACGGAATGTCTATTCCTTCGGTATTTAAGTTTCCTAGTTATCTTTTTACAACAGTTTCCTGTTGCGATGGAACATAAATTATGTCGCTAAATCAAGTTGCTTAACAATCTTACAACAGTCCTGCATTTATTGCCGATGGAAGTTCCTACTCCATCGGTAAATATACAAATGGAAATAATTCCGTCGGTATATTTTCGAAGCAATCAAATTGCGGGAACAGTTCCTGTAATTTTTACTGACGCCGTAGGCTTAGTCGTCACTATATGCCGTCGAAGATTTTGTGCGAAATTCCTTCCCTCCAGTTTTGCCGACAGATTTGTTTTTCCGTCGCTATATTCCAAAACAATGCCGTATTTACTGACAAATTTTGTAGTTCCATCGATAAATAGCATTGACTTTGTTTCTGTCGGTAATATTCCGCTGCTATTCAGTGATTTTCTTGTAGTGCTAGTTTATTCATGAGAACTTGTGCTTAATATTCTTGAGTATATGTGTGATGATTTTGTGTTCTTGGTTTATATCCATGAATGCCGAATTGTGTATACATGAATTTAATCTAGAATTTGTTCTTGTTAGCACGTTTTATTTGCTAAATTAATCATCTTAGGTTGGAGTTTCCACTTGGTTAATGCTAGTAGCTTAAACTTGTTAAAATTCATTCTAGTTTTGGTTTTAACTTGTTTGGATCAAAAACTTTGATTTTGTCAATGCATTCGAGTTTTGATTGATAGAATTAAGACATTAAACCATTGATCTTAATGCTTTACTTTGATTCTTGATGCATTGTTGTTCAAGTGGTGCCAAATTTTTTTTCTGGCCAACATTGATTTCTTCTCAATATTTAATTATGTATTTATAGTGTTTTAGGTAAAAAAAAAATTGTAGCTAATAATTTACATTGTCTACGGTTCAAGTAAATGTCGCCTAAAATTTTCTATAACAGAGAATTTGCAACATATGTGGTGACGATTTAAAAATATTACTAATATAATGGACGACATTTTTTGACAAATTGACTAAAGCTAATTTATTGTAGTGTCGTAATACTCCAATAACTTTTTTTCGAAACTATTTTTTCGTACAGCAATAATCAAAACAATTGCCATTGGTTAGCTGAAACTTGTAGTCCTGTCCAAATTGTGCTACAACGGAACTAATTTATTTATTATTTACGTACTTATTGAAGGTTGAGATGCCACAATAACGATTCTAGAGTCGTTTAAGGCCAATTTTGACAACTTTACACGAAAATGAACACACATGAAGTAACTGTAGCTTTCACAGTTATTCTTTGAATATTCTTTTCTTTTTATTCTATTTTTGTTTCTGGTTCCTTGCATATTCTCTACCTAGTAGGACAGCAACATAAATATACAATTACAACCCTGCCAATGATTTTTATTCTGTATGCGAGTTTCTTCATTAACTAAAGTGGGATAGACAATTCGTGCAAATGCACGTCCCTTTCTGACAGAAAAGGAATTTGTGGGAAGGATCAAAGATCATGAGAAGAAAGATGCAGTTTGGACCAGAAAAGCAGAAGCAAGTAAGTCCACTAGTTCTGCTGTATTTCTCATATAAACAACTTGGCTTGCCAAAAAAAACGGCCGAGAATATATGCATGAAGCTGACCCCTTGACTATTGGTGAAAGTATATCGGAAGAGTTAGAAAAAGAAGAAGAAATGAGTGAGCGTAAAGTAGTATTTGTGTTTGTACTTACGCCAGGAACTACTTCCAGAACGTTAACTATGAAATGGATGGCTTAAGGTGGATGTGGGCTACTTTGTAAAAGAAACTTTCAAAAGTAAAATATATGAGTTTATTTTTATGATTTTTATAAAAAAATTTAAATAAATTTCTAATAGTTATAAGTTAATAAATACTCTATATTTTATTTAGGCATGATTTAATAATAAACTGTCTAAAATTTTTCTTATAATATAAACAAATATTTATGATTAATATCTTATCCATTCAAAACATTTATTCTGCCGTGACAAAATAAAATAAAGGTGGTATGTAGTTGTCTTTTTTGAATTTATATATTATCTTGTTTTTTTAAAAACTAAACATTTTAAAATTTAAAAGTATTCAATTACAAAATTACATTTTCTGTATTCTTAAATTGCAAGTAAAATTCTTGTATGCTCAACGAGGGAATTGTTAGTTCCTTATTGATAGATATCGACGAAAGATAAATTATTGGATTAATTAAAAAATTTAAACCTTATTTAATTTTATGATGATAGTTCAAACTTAAAAAGTAGCATTAAAATAAATGTTACATTAGTATTTTTACTACATGATTGTCACATATAAATTTTATTTTTTAATGAATTAAAAATATTTAAATAATTATACACTCCTTCGAATGTTTTATTTCATAATTATTTTAGTATGTCTAATATTTTTAATTATTAATTAATTAAATTTATATGTGACAATTACGTGACAAAAATACCAATTTGACTTGGCAAACATTAATGATAAATTTAACGTTAGACTATTTTTGCTAAATAATAAAAGTTTGAGTTTTTTAATACTATTTTTAAAGTTTAAATTGAGTGAAGTTTATGATTTTTTTATAATTAACCTATTAATTAATGGCTTGTTATTTCGGATTCACTGTTCCTTCTTCTTCCTAAATTAAAGCAGAAAACACAACCATTGTGAGACTGAAAAAATAGTTTAATATATAAAAATGATTTAATATGTAGAATAAGAAATTAGGTTATTTGAAAAAAGCATTTAAAAGACACTCTTTTGCAAACTATAGCGCTAAGAGGGGTTTTATTTATTTATTTATTTTACTTTGAAAAAGCATAAAATCGTCTCTCTTTTTTGTAAATATATATTTCTCTTGAACAAGGAAGAAAAGAATGCGTATAATCCTCCCTAAACTAGTCATCAGTTATACTTATCTATATATTAAAGCTAATACAAAAAGAAAAACCGTTATAGAATGTCATATATCATGTAGGATTCTGTTCAATTTGTAATTTGGTAACATGACTGACCACTTATCATAAATTATTCTTTCCACTACTCACACATATTTTTGTTTGTGGATGGGGGGAGGTGCTGCTGAAGAATGAGAGGCGGCAACTGGAGCAGGAATTGCCATGCTTGGGTCTAGCCTTGCCTTTATAGGAATCATATTCTTCCCAAAGTGGCCGACTTTGTACATCGCGACTGCACACTTGTGAACATCAGGGCCGTTCATTAGACTCAAATTGGTTAGAATGTGCCCCCCACAATCAAAGTTTTGTGTATCTTTTCAAGAGCTAATGAGATATTTTAGAATGGAAGCAGGAATATCCCATCAGAGTGCAAAATCTTAACGTACGTTAGGTCATGTTAGGGACAGGAATTGTATGAACTAAAAACTGTTGAACATGAGCTTCCATAGTTGGATAGGCAGCAGTACCAGAACCAATGAGTGCTTAAAGAAGCAGTTGTGACAGTGAGTCTCATATATACGAAATAGACCTAAGAAGTCTCTAAACATGGCAATATTCTCATCTCACCTTATAAGGACACAACAGTAATGATGAATGTCCAAGAGGCATCTAACTAAATATATATGCAAAAGGGGAAAAGATGGGTGGGAGGAACCCATTTTTAGTGGCCTTGGGTGGAGAGGAATAAATAAATTCTTGACTTGGGAATATGACTCATTGGCCTTACTTTGAGCTAAGATTCTGACATTCTCATTCTGTAGAATCTGTAACAGCTTTTCTTTTCTTCCTCTCTTAAAGCTTTTTCCATGGGAATACATTCCGTGATCATTTCTCACTTTCTTCTAGTTCATCCAATGCTCATATCGTAACTGTGGTCAACAAAATGCATCCGGTCCACATCTAACACGTATAATCCCTTCCCCATGATTGACTAGGTCATGAATATGATTCTATTACTTAATTGTGTTTCTCCTTGCAAGGAAATTTATACCTGCAGAGAATCCACTAAAGCAAACGTAAGTACAAGGAAAGAACAAACGTCCAAGTCCTCTCTTCCAAAGTGGAGAATATCATCCATAGAGCAAGGAATAACAGTTAGATAACAGATAAAGAAAACTTTAAATATTCCCCTGTACAGTACAACCCCAAGCGCCAGAGCAAGAAAGTGACAGAAAGAAAGACTCCTCATGCAGAAACACTTATATAAGCAGATTTGGCAACATCAGTGTAAAGGTTAGTACTTCACATGTACTATTATAGCTAGGAAAGTCCTTGAGACATGAAGTGAGAGTTAATAATTCTGTGCTTATTCCGTTTTCGGCCATTCTTCAACTCCTTATTAGACTATCTAATGATTATACAAATCAATGCAAGAAGTACAGTCAAAGTTGTTATAGAAGGATGAACTGGATTTGATGAAGCAACCATTATATAATTAACTAATACACATAGTGGAATTTGTATTTCTTCACCGATTGATTACTTATCAAGAAAGAGGAATACAAAAAGTTGGCAGGTTTTAACCACTAATTTACACTCTTGGTTTCTCAATGTGCTGCATTGATCATCATGGGATGCTCAACCAATGTATGGTGTTTCGGTAGCATCATCCATGCCTGTTATTCTAAAGTTGTACTGTCACAGTGTTTATGCAATGATGAGTTACAGTCATTTCCATGTCTTCCTTAGCTATTTATGACATCACGCTGTTCCTAGCCGAAACTCGAAAGAGGTAATACTGAGTTTGCAGGTAATTTGTTCTTCTAACTTGCATGGTGCACAATCATATGCATCTTCTGCGATTTATTCCCATCCACATGCAGCCTAACTGTTTAAGAATACCACTTTAGTACTTTACGTAAAAGGCTTTTCCACAGATTCTCACAAACTTAGAAAAAATATCCTCGCATATCAGAATCAAATGATCTTCCTAAAAAGGCCAATTGCAACTAATATGAAGATTCTGTTCAAGGAATAAAAATTTTCATTTACAATTTGGTCAAATGACTTCTCATAGTTTCTATGGAGTATGGAAATTAGTTGTTTTAGACCTCTCTATAGATGGGAATCGACATAGAAGATATGTCCTTAATGTTGTCTCTGGTGTGTGGGTTTAATAATAAGTTGGCAGATTTATTCTCCATATAACTCAATATACGAGTTGCTGTTGATTATAGAGATATTATTCTTTGCATTTTTATATAGGTATAGCATAATTCTTGATGATCAACTCAAGAACAAATCCTTCATTTTGCATTGCAAAATAGAACAGCATAAGCATCAAGAACATGCAGTTGACACATATCTAGCTTTTACAAATGCAAATCCACAAAACAAAACCTATTATTTATATCATTCCAATTATTAGTTAAAAAGAAACCTACTGAGGAGATGCAGAACGCTAACTGTTATACTGCTAGAGGCTAAAGACAAAATTTAGTGACTGCACTTGGAGGAGAAGACATGAATTAACAACATATTTCTATTCCTTCAGAAAAACTGTTAATGTGTGCAACACTTGTAGGAGCAGACATGAATTTACAGCATATTTCTATTCCTTCAGAAAAACTGCTAATGTGTGCAAGAAAATAAAAGACTATCTGTTTCTCCGATGCACAGATATTCCATTTTATCTGCAAACTCAAATAAAATTGCAAAGAACAGCATGCAAGAGATAATCAGTTTTGTGCAATGGCCATGTAACAAGTTTATACACTTATATGAAATAATAATAAATAAAGTAGTATAAGTGTGTGGATTTATACAAAAGAATCTGAACAAATATAGGAGTCAAGGGCAAGAGGCCATCTCCAGGGCAAGACTTGTCGTGTCCTTCCTCCAAGAGAAGTATGGAAGCAAGTACAATCGTCTTTTTTAGGGTTTAAAGGGGTCCCAGATGCTTAGGATTCATCTGTGAGTGGCCGGATGTCTTATGCCAATAGAACAATAAGAAAGACTTGGACCCCTTCTTTGATTTTATATATATTGTGTGGGCTGAATAAGTTCCAAACTTACTGAAGGAGACAAAAGAGAATGTGTTCCTTATTCCATACCTTGCCTCCAAACAATGTCCAACGACAAGCATTTTCCAACAGTAAATTGATATAATTCCAATGATTCCAGGTGCTCTGGTCAACAATCTTCTTTGTCCTCCAAAACTAGTTTGCTAAAACAATGTTTTTGGGTCTCTATCAGCTCTCATTTTGTTGAATATAACATTCAGTTAAGTTCCATTTATAGCACCTTTACATTCACCATGCACTTTGACAACGGAAACAACCGATTCCCACAGGCCATGGTGATGGACCAGGATAGATATATATCCATACATATAAGAAATCTGAGGATCTTCCATGAGAATGAGAGAGGGTGATCAAGCAGGTCTCAATACAACTGAGAAAGTGGATTCCCTAAACCCAAGTCAGAAAAATTCCTCTCATATCCTGGAATAAGATTCTTGCTTTTGCCAGACGAAAAAATACCATTGCACTCAACTTAAAAGAAAAAGGCTTTTGGTGGATCAATTCCAGTATCTAATGCAAGCGTGAGCATGTTTTGGAAGGGAAAATTTGCAAAGGAATTCAATTAGGTAGAAACTATCTTAGAATAGAAAGTAAAGTTAAGAGAGGAGAGGCCCCACAGTTAAGAAAGTGGGAAGGACAATATCTGTGTTGAAGTTACCGTGAATATTGGATTGGGTCAGGCAAATTCCTTGGCTCTGTTCAAGATTCTATGCCTCACGTATGACCACTCACCCGCCTGTGTATCCTTTATAAAAGCCATGCTGCGGTCCTTTGGTCTATGAGCATTTTCCAAGGCAAAAAAGCAATATCCGTAGTAGTTATAGAAAAGTTTCTGCTTAGAAATATCAGGACGTGGATTGTATCGAAGATTATTGCATTATCAAGTTTCAAGATTTTAGGGAGCAAAAGATTGGATCGAGAGGTAAAAGAAGGCATCAACTTGAACGGACAAACACTGATTTTGATCACAATTAGGCGTTGTTAGGGCTTATCCATCAGAAGTTGCATTTCTCGGAGGAGACATGTTCCATCATCACCAACATCAAGCAAAGAACATACACTCTTCTTCCAGAATGTCAATCCCTCCTGAGAGGCATTTGTTCTTGCAAGGTGGGAATGGCCCTGGTGATTCTGGACTCGTCCTCTCAACAGATGCAAAGCCTCGATTAAAATGGACACCTGATCTTCATGAGAGATTTGTAGAAGCTGTCAATCAGCTTGGAGGAGCAGACAGTGAGTATACAAGACGCTTGAAGTATCATGCAACATAACAGTGCATGTAACGCTGAATCCATCATATATGCTTAACTATCTCTTTCACTTGCAGAGGCTACACCAAAAACTGTTATGAAGCTAATGGGAATTCATGGACTTACCTTGTACCACCTCAAGAGTCATCTTCAGGTAAATTTTGTTGTACTTAAAGAGTGCTATAGAGTGGGTGTATTTTATGTCTCATATGAAAATTAATGCATGTAAAGTGCTAAATCTAATTTTTGGACTAGCAGAAATACAGGCTCAGCAAAAATCTTCAGGGACAAGCTAACGGTGGAAGCAACAAAATTGGTACGAGAACCTTGCCATTTCCCTAAAGCTTTCATCTAATAATAGGAACAAGAATGATACACGTCATGTTACACAGGTACTGTCGCCGTGGCAGCTGATAGAATTTCAGAAGCAAATAGAACTCAGATGAACAATTTAAGCATTGGCTCCCCATCAAACAAGTACGTTGACTCCATATGCTTTACGTTCAATTCAAATATTTTCAAATTGCAGAATATTATTTATGCAATTGTGTAACACTACGATGGATATTTTAAATCCAGAGGTTTACAGATAAGTGAAGCCCTACAGATTCAAATTGAAGTCCAGAGAAGGCTGCATGAGCAACTAGAGGTGCGTCAGATTTAAAATAATAATAATAATTAAAGAGTCTTCTTCTACATATATCATAGAAATTTGTCAATGTAAGCGCTAGTTCTTGCTCAACACTTCATCTACCATGAATTGACAAAGGTCACTCTTGCTTGGAGGAGAAGTCCTCTAAAATGTCTAAAAGAAAACATAAATACCTAGTCAAAGCACATGGATCCTGCCTCTTTTGATGTTTCGTATCAAGTTGCATATCTGAAGATAAAAGAAATCCTTGTAGGTTGATTCTGAAGTAGCAAATGTCTTCGTTATAAAAGAACAAGCTCACTGATTTGGTAAGTTGTACAAGATAAAATGTCCAACATCAATAATATTCTTGAAATTTCAAGACAAACTAATAGACTTGATGTCGACAAAGTATTTCTTAGAACGCTTGTTTTTGACGTAATATGTGGTTGGAGATGTAAGGATTATAGATCTGATAATTTGTTTCAATTGTTCAAGGTCCAGCGGCATTTACAGCTGCGCATAGAGGCTCAGGGAAAGTATCTGCAGGCAGTACTAGAGAAGGCCCAAGAAACACTTGGAAGGCAAAACCTGGGTACAGTGGGGCTTGAAGCAGCAAAAGTTCAACTCTCTGAGCTGGTGTCCAAGGTGTCCACTCAATGCCTGAATTCCACATTTTCCGAGTTGAAAGAACTGCAGGGTTTATGTCCCCAGCAGGCACAGACAAACCAACCCACCGACTGCTCAATGGACAGTTGCCTGACCTCTTGCGAAGGGTCTCAAAAGGAACAAGAAATACACACAACCGGAATGGGGTTGAGGCCGTACAATGGCAATCCATTCTTGGAGCCAAAAGAGATAACAGAACAGCACATACTTCAGCAGGCTGAACTCAAATGGGCTGAAGACTTGAAAGATGACAAAATGTTTCTTGCTCCAATAGGACACAGTGCAGAAAGGAGAACGTATTTAGCAGAAAGAAGTTGCAGTGATTTATCCATGAGTGTGGGACTCCATGCAGAAAGAGTGAACCAGAACAGTATTTTCCCTGAGGGAAGACTTCGTGGAACGAATGAGGATGACAATTTCCAAGACCAGACAAACAAAAGGCCAGACTCAACGAAGCTAGAGGAAGAGAAATTGACACCAGGGTATAGGCTTCCTTTCTTTGCAACAAAACTAGACCTCAATTCACGTGGAGAAATCGAAGCTGCGTCCAGTTGCAAACAGCTCGACTTGAATGGTTTTAGCTGGAACTGAAGATCGTTGATTTCTACTAGACAACATCAAATTCAGGAGACAGGACATCTAATTACAAGTATACTTTCAAGGAGAAGGACCTGCCCCCTTGCTAAGGGCATGTGACCAAGGAACAATCGGTTCAACCTCAAAAGAATAAGTTGCACCGACAAATGCTAGCTTCCGTTAGAACTATATATGTAAATCAATCTAAGAGGTGCACTTTTTGCTTATTTCTATGCCATTAGGATTTCATAAATTACGAGTCTAAAAAATGAAGACTTTCGTCCAGTTGGGTGAATTTTGAAAGCTTATTCCACTCCAAAACAAACTGAATTCCGTCACTAAAGGTCCTGCTCGGTTCCACGTATTGCCTGAAAAATATGTTCTTTGTCCCTGGCACAGAATTACTGAGCAATAAGTGTTGCAAAATTAGTTTACAGGAATAATAGTTACAGACCAGGTCTGAAGAACAGGATAAAGGGGCAACAAACAACATAACTCTCCATTCTTTCATCTTTCCCTTGATAAAACTTGATATTCCTATAAAGCAGAAGGGCTGTTGCATCGAGAATGCAAGAAAAGGGGAAAAAAACAATAAAATGGTTGGCTACCACAACCTATAATTTAGGACCTACCTATGTTATTCCAAAATAATCCACACATTTTAACCCTAATTTTCCCCTTCCTTCGTGTAAGTTTTTTTCTCTAACATTTTTTCCCAACTGATTATCTTATCCACCTATGTGGCTCTGTTCCTTTAACACGACAGCAACCTCGTTCATGTCTTAAGTTTTAAAACCATTGGTCTTGACTCATTGATTAGTGTGTATGTCACTAACATTCTATTTCATTTTCATCATCAATAATCAGATATGGAAAATTCAGGGAAACTGAGAAGAGGCATATACCATTACGTTTAAGCATGCATTGGTTTTTTTTTTGGTTTGAAAAGTGGGGCAGAACCCAATGCATTAAAGAAATAAAGAGTTACACATAACATAATCAGAGTACGTTGGCCCCTATAACATCACCAAAAATCAAATACTCAATCTCGCGAGGACAATTGTGCAACCAATGCACCCTCAAAAGGTAACCCAATGCAATATTAGCTAGTCGATCCGCGTATTGGTTAGCTTCTCTACAAATATGTTACACTTCCACCTACCATTCTCTACGTATAAGTCTGAAAATATCTCTGAATAATGCATAATTCAACCCTCTTGGGCTTTTACCCGTTTAGAGCATAGTTGTAACTGTTAAAGAATCCAGTTGCAGTCGGACTCATCGATAACCCTTCTCCCACTCGATTTGCGGACGAACCTTCACTGCCCATAGTTCAAGCATTACGCAAGGTTTCCGTCATGTTTAAACTGAGAAGAGGTGTTTTTGTTTTGTTTATTTCATTTTTCTTTTATATTACAATGTTGCGGTGTTTCCCATATATTATTATTGTCTTCTAATCTTGCAATTTTTAAAGCGGTCCTACTGCTCCTGCATTCAATTCAAGAAAATTGTTTTTGTATGTACTATATTTGTTTTTTATAAATATAGGACACATCTTATTGCTCTTCAATAAATAAATAATTTTATTTCCCTTTTTTAACTGTATGTTTAGCTTAAAAGTTTATGCCTTCTCATATGAGATACTGCTTACTGAAATTTGGAAACGATTTATCCTCTACGCATTTTTTGGATTTGCATGGAGCTATTTAACCAAAAGGCTAATATCAATGACACACTACAACAGAGAAGGGTTTCGGTGAGAAATATAACATCTTAAAA
Source organism: Erythroxylum flavicans (assembly GCA_027576715.1). Taxonomy (NCBI): domain Eukaryota; kingdom Viridiplantae; phylum Streptophyta; class Magnoliopsida; order Malpighiales; family Erythroxylaceae; genus Erythroxylum; species Erythroxylum flavicans. The sequence goes on from JANZXP010000002.1 coordinate 9,032,424, forward strand.
GAAACAAAATAGTCGCAAAAAGTGTATAGCAACGAAAAAATTATCTACAAATGGTCGCAAAAGCTTGGTAGTAAAAAATTATCTACAACATTTTAAAAGAATCGTCACCCAAAAGAAGATTTTGTTACGATTATCCCTTCATCGATAATAAGAACAGTCGACAAGAGAAGAAATAGTCGCTGATCACTTATTGCCACGTTTAATTTTGGTGGATAAAGGTAATTAGTTTTGTTGACGTAGACGTACACTACAAGAAAACAGCACAAAAAATGTCGCAAAATGTGGTGCAGGCAAAAGGTTTTTACGACGTTTTCGGAAAAACGTCACAAAAAACACTGACATTCTATGATGTTTTTAAAAACGTCACTGAAAGATTGGACTTTCCGTGACATTTTTGGAAATGTCACGGAAAGTCACATTCAGCGACGATTTCTGGAAACGTCACTGAAAGTCAGTGTTTTCTGTGACGTTTTTCCGAAAACATCGCTGAAAGCATTCCACGACGTTTTTCTTTTATTTATTATTTTTTCATTTTTTGAAAATAACTTTAATTTAATAATTGTGTTTTATTAAATTAAAAAATAAATTAATAATTTCTATATTACTTCATCCTCAAGAACTTTTTCATCCCAAGGAAGTTCTTCTTTATCTATAGTCAACTAGTTCAATATAATATGCAATACCATGCTTTTGATCCAATCCTCTTTGGAATGTGTTTCTTCAAA
>JANZXP010000002.1:9052840-9064334 GCA_027576715.1 Erythroxylum flavicans
AATATGCTCTAATCTTGTCGATTTTCACAACAATTGGTATCAGAGCGAGGTGAGAAAATTACGATGAATTTTTTCGTGTAATCAGTTCGGAGTTCTGGTGAGCACAATAAAAGTTGGTGAATAGTAATCACAAAAGGTGACAACTGTTTATGCATTTATTTTTTCATTAAACTGTGCAGTTAATGTAGTTCAAGTATACATGACTATTTAAGTGCACGTTACTATTCATATATACGCATACTCAGAGTAAGCTCCCTGGCTTGGACAAGACATTTAGTTCATGTTGCTATTCCTAGTTCTAGAGGGGAATACGCTCGATGGAATAATTTCTTAGACGTATATTGCACCCTCAAAGATTCGGCCCACTTTTTACAGGTCAGTGGAATCTTTATGCTCAAAATCCCGATTCAAGGATTCATTTATTTGGTACCTCCCAAGGAGCAAGAACTGCCATTCTAACCCTTCTCAGGGGGTTCCATCCACAAACACAAAGTCTATGGCTGACCAACTATTCACATATACGGGTACTGTTCATACATACAAGTACTATTCACGTGAAATAGTGTGAGCTAAATTCTGTTCGTGATAGAAGCAATGGCAGCAAAATTTGAGATTGAAAGGTTCAATGGAAGTAATTTCTCACTGTAGAAGCTGAAGATAAAGGCAATCTTGAGGAAAGATAATTGTCTAGGCTAAATATACATCGTATGTATGTTGTTTAGTTCGTCGATTTTTTTGATTTGTAAAGCTATTAATTAATTAAATCTGAGATCATATCCAGGTTATTGATTAATAAGGGTTAATTCAAATATATGTTTTGGTTAACTAAACATAAGAGAAAATAGGTAAAGAAATTTACCACAACGAATGCTTAACTGTTAAATTGGTTATTTTTAGTATCGATGATTAACGCAAGTTCAATAATGAAGGAGATTGGAAGCCAAGATTCATTCTTATTGATTGTTAGATTATCATTATTTTGCTCTTTGTTAATTTTCAATTTCGTATTCCATTTAAATTCTTTTTAACTCGCAATTTAAAAACCCCCCTTTTATTTAATTTGTTTCAAGCTCGTAAATTCTTTACCGTTAAGATTCCTCGTGGGAACGATATCTACTTACCACTACTACATTAAATTGTATTAACGGAAGTGATTTCTTTTGAATTTAGTTACAGGCGATAGCAGTACCAATTGGATGGAGTAATAATTCATAAAAGGATAATGATTATATTTTGTTATATTACTAATGACTTTATATGATATAGTCATATGTATTAAATGAAATAATGTTTTAAAAATTTAAAAAGTTCAAATTGTTTAAATCTAAATAGAAATTAAGCATTGAGAATGTCAAGGCACTTTGATGAGATCATTGTAGAGAGTTTTAAATTTTCAGTTATCTATACGGAATGAGATTCTCTGGTGAATACCTTTACAACTAAATTCATAAGAGTACAAATTTATGTAAGGAGGAAAATACGATATGAGATATTGTAGGATGCAATATTATTTCTTCTATAATAATGCCTAGTATAATGACTTCACCTCCAGTAGTTCCAATTAAATCAATTAATAAAATTTCATATTAGATGTGAAACGCTAAGTCTTTGAAAGATCAAAGTTAATGATTTAAGGATGTGATACTTAACTGAAGCATGTATTATCTAATAATTTTAAAACTAAATTGGGTAATAAAAGGTTATGAGATATCTAAAAGGTTGGATATAATCTTACATATCGATTGAAAGAATTGTTTATTTCAATGTACACTTACAGCATAATGGTTCTCAATATAAGTAGTAGGAGTAAGATGAAATTTGAAAGGTTTAAATCTCATGACAACACATCAAACTAGAACTAACGTCTTTGATGATACATTTGATGTATAGTTGAAAGGCTACGAGACGTTGAAAGATTCACTTTCATGATGAATTCAAAGAGTTGTTTTGGAAATGATTGTGAATTTATCATGTCTACAAGAAGATTAGTGGGAGTATAGTTGTTGTCTTCGGTGAGAGCATGTGGAGGCATATTGCTTATAGAGAACAACAATTTTAACTTTCAATTGTTGAACATTTATTTTTCCAAGCACAACTCTTATTGGATATGAAAATATAACAACTTAATTATAGGAATTAAATCTGTAGAGCTAAGTTGGAAGTTGTTCACCTATTTTAAGTCTAAGTACATAGATAATGAGATACAGATATTTAGTATTTGAGATATCATATTCTTGTGAAGTATTAAAGATACCCATTATTCTATGTATGAGTCGATATTTCAGTTCAAGGAGTAAGGGTATTTACTTTAGAAGTAAATCCTAATTATGATTTATTTTACTTAGAATAATATCATTTTAAGATTGGAAATGTTCCAATGTAGCAATGGTTGCTAATTAAGCCATAATATATTTTTCATTTAGTGGAAATGGTTAATTAGATCAATAAGTACTTTAGTGAACTTGATATAATTCCTTACATTGTCTAAGGCAGTAATGTACTGTGGAACAATAGAGCCATTGGGCATGTCAAAGGAGCTAAGATCTCATCAAAGATTCAAGGATGTATTTATTGAAAATTTCTTAATTATGATGATAATAAGATGGAAGATGCAAGATTTAAGCAAACACTTACTATAAAAAATCTTGTAAAATTATCTCATTAAGCCACTATCCTAGCAGTAGCATGATCGTCATATGGTGATATAATATATGATACTTAAAAATGATTGGCTTAGTGCAAGTGTGAGGTTGTTAGTTTATCCCCTACAACTAATCCTTTTAGTTATAGTTTAGTGATCATTATTTAAAAGTATTCTTTATCTTGTACATGTTTAGATGTATATGATAAAGTCCATAGGATAATTATACATTGAAAAATGAAATTATAATTATGTGATTCATATAACATTTATGTATTATCCCTATATTATTCCTAGTCATTGTTCTATTAAGACTAGACATTAATAAAATGTAAAAAGGCTAGCACACATTATGTTTTTTCTTATGAAGGAAGTAGTTGATATTATAGGTTAAAGTATAGAAATACTTAAATAAATGTGCAGGTGTTTGTTAGAGAATAAGTTCACTTAACTGACCCATCATGAGAAATCCATTTCAAACATTACTTGTATGTCTATGGAAATTCTCATTGTGATAATTGTATAAGTGATCATTTGATTTGACATCTCCAAAGTTATCTTCTATAGGAATTGCTATATTTTTATACTACTTATGACCAATTCTAATCATAGGCCATTCAATTAGTAGTCATTAGAAGCAGTCTGAATTATATGGAGGTAGTTTTGTGATCAAGATAAGATTCATCACCCTAAAGTAATTAGGAAGAATGTTTTGTTATTCTCGATTAGTATTTGATTTGGGAAATCCTTAGCCAAGGTGGAATGATGCCTTGTAAATATTTTACAAATGTTATTAATTAAATCAATAGCTAATGGCAGAGAACTAATATGATTGAACTCAAAAAGAGTAAACATTAATTCCATGCTCTGTATAATCAGAATATTGTATGATGAAAGGATTGAATTATACGAAAAAATCATACATAGAAAGGTTAGTCAAAACTACTTTAACATTCCTAAATATTCAGGTGGTTATGATGCGTTGGTAGACGCCAATCTTGATCTATGATTATAAATTGTTTAATTGGAGAATTAAAGATAAATTAAAATAAGTTTTAATTTATCTAATTTTAATTATGAATTAGAATTAGAATTATAATTTATATTCATTTTCAACAAATTTAGGAATTTAATGGATCTCACATAAAGAACAGGTTGAAGAGAGCAAAGATATTTTAATCAAGTTGGACTTGATTGTAAAGTTTAAGAAACTTTATGATTAAATATGAGATATTTAGTAAATAAGGATCAATATAAGATACTGTATCTTATTTGGGCATAATTGATATTTAATTAGAATTATTTGTAATTGTAATTAAAGTTTAATTGAAATTAGAATTTAATTTCAAATAAATTACTAAAATGTCCAAAACCAATTATAACTAGGCTTAAGCTTTAATGGAGATAACGTTTGTTGCTTAACCCTCTCTGTAAGAGTTACAGAGTTCTCTCAATCTGTTTTGTGGATACTGTTAGAGGCCACACTCGTGCGGCTACAGTGATTGAGATGGATCTGTTTTGGAAACAGTTCGAGGGATACACAAGATTATGATCAAGCTTTGTAATAAGTTACAAATTAAGATTCATACTTTATTATAATTTATGTGTTAATCATTTTATAAAATTAGAGTGATCTTAGTTTTTGAGAAATCAAAATATGAAAAAGTTTTGTAATTATTTCATTGCAATTGAGATTAGATCCTATCTTAATTTTCCAATAAATATCATGACGTAACGTTTAATATTTCCAAAGTAGTCAGTTAATAGGGAGTTTGCGACAGTTTTGAAGAAGATTTACTTAACTTCCTTAAGAATAACAAATAAAAACTATAATAGATAATGAAAACAGTTGGTTATGCAAATATGCCACCAAGTATATAATTTCAAACATCAACCACAAGTAATTGTTATGTAATTACCGCTTCACTTAATCCACTAGAGAGTTAAGTGCTTTGACTTGGATAAAGCACTTCTAACTTTTGATTTGTAAAAAATTGTAGCACCGATTTCCCTTACCAATTATATGTTTTAAGTTTACCCTAATTTGATTGAATTGCAGCAAACAAATATGGTGTTTATAAGAATAAGGTATGATCATTATAAAAAAACAGACTTTTGGCGACGTTTTAATATCCCTTATTTTGTGGTGAATACAAATAAATTAGAAGAAATATGCACTACAAGACAAATGAAGTTTAGCGACGGACATTATCGACGGAAATCCTACACATTTCGTCGGTAAGCTAAGTTAGCAACGAAATTTACCAACAGATTAAGGCATCGGAGAAATGGCCTTAGGTAATAATTTGCGACGAATCACAAAATGTCCATTGCAAATTTATCGACAGACATTTTGTATAACTGTTGGTGAATATACCGACAATTATTTCGTGTTGTCTTCGGTCAGTAAAGTTATCGACAGAATTGCTTATTCCGTCAGTAAGTTAATTACAATGTTATCGATGATTATTAGTTATCCGTCGATAAATCTAATAGATTTTACTGATAACTTTGTTTTTTCGTTGGTAAATTTACTAAAACTATTTTTTTAAATTTCCTTATATTAAATTTTATTTGATGATCTTATGGTTGAAGCATAATTTAAACAGTTGTGAGTTATCTGTTGATAATATTTTGATTTGTTTCTACATTTAATTTGTTAAAACAAAAAGTTGATTGATGATATAAAGTAAAATTTATTTTAATTGATAAAAATTTATTTTGTACATAATAAGTATTTGTAATTTATACGAAACGATTACAAGTATGTTATTCATTTGGTAACCGTGAATGCTCTGATTGCTACGATGAGGTGCTACGCCTTCTCTTCAACCAATCCACCTCATTATGGAGCTGAATTATGTACTCCATCGACTATTACAACTGAGTTGCCAATGTCTATATTGTGCCCCGAAGCTCATGGACTTCATTAGGTATAGGCCGCCTACTAGATGCTGCTGTATTGGATGTGGAGGATTGCGAATAACATGTGATTGTAAATGAACATAAGCCGAATATCCTTCAATGACTATCCCTACTACCTACTCATGAAGATATGTTTGATTCTCATCAACATCTTCAGACTGTTGAGACTGTCATTGAATGCTTTCTTATACTTGGTCCTATCAAAAGGCAATGTTTATGTTAGTAGGTGATAATTATTAAGCATTAATATTAAAACATAAATTTCATATACATTTAGTTCTCTATATCGGGCATTGACGAAGGTCACACTGTCATACTTCTTAGTGAGTGTGCAAAAAAAGCTGACGAGGTGTAGGCTTCGTGCCCATAGACTTTTCTTGTATCAGAATAAAATGTTATAAGTGAACTATAATTTATAAAAATTTCGACAGAATTTTCTCTATTTTTATGATATTTACCCCTTGTTGAATAAAGAAAATAACTCAATAACACAGCCACATATGGACCAAACATATATAACGTTATCATTCTTCATAATACACATATTTTTATTCCAAAATTCACACATCAAATTAAATTGAAATACACCAAAGTAAAAAAATCAGAATATAAATGTAAAGTGTAGATACTTACAAGTCTCTCTGCATGCTCGCGGTGGGTAATAGATGCTCCAGTATGTATGGGAAGACTCTCTCTTCTTGGTCCTCCATGTCTGTTGGTAGAATTACACTTTGAAATGGACATTGCCTCGGGTGATGTCCAATACTGCTGCCAACGAGTCCATATTTGTTCAGAAATATAAGGCAGTCGTACACTAGTCTTGTGTATCATACCAACAAAGTCTCGATAACATATACGTGCTCGTCTTCCCATACTTTATAAATAACCGCGTCAAATTCAAAATCCCCAAAAAATTTCTTTCTGAAACAAAAGGAAAAACATACGATAAAGTACTTATAATGTAATAATATTTATCTAATTAATGTATAAAAACCAATTAAAAAATAAAAAAATATTTTTTTGTACCTCAGACTCCTGATAGTAAAATACCTTTGTCGCCTGAGAGACATTCTTCCATATATATCCCTCAAGATCAATCTTCTTCTTAAATTTGGATGTCATGTTTCTCGAGCACGGTCCAGACGGAAACAACCTAATATAAAAGCAATTAATTTTATATCATTTTTAAATTTAAACCTATAACTTAATTATAAACATATGGTGTTTCATGTGTTTTCACTTACAGATTGTTGACAATTGTGATGTAAGTTCTTCCATCAGCTCCCTCAGCTCTAGGCTGGAGGCTGCCTCCTTCATCTGCATCATTTTTCCCTGATATCTCTGTCGGTATAGGGGTGGTGGATGGTGTAGTAGCAAGTACGGAAGGTGATGCCTCATCTGCAAGTGTAGTAGCTAGAGGTATAGAATTTGATTCGGTTGTAGCTACAGAATGTGATGTTTCACCTAGACAGTAACAGGCTCTAAATTGTGGCCTAAACCTTGGTCGCATCATATTTTGTTTTCTTTTTGGTGGCATATTTCAACCTGAAATTCATCTTTGATTGAATATTCCAGAAATATAATAATTTCAATTCAATATTTTACACAATATATTGAAAAGGAAATAATTGATTTTTTGAATATAATATTCTATTACAAGCACAAATTAATCACTATCAGCAATTAATTGTAAATCAAAATCATCATCATCTTCTTTTTCTAAAGAATTAGAATCAAACTTAAGCTCCTTTTAAGATCTCTCGCCCTCCTCATCCCCTCTAGATGAAATTTCAACATATTCATTATTTGGATCGTTCAAAGGTTCATTCTCGTCATATGTAACAGATGCATTTATTTCTTAAATATCTTCCATAAAATGCTTCACTTTTAATTCTCTGTTCTACTTTTCCATGTGATTCACAAACACCTCTAGGTTTAACTTTGCAAATGGCCAACCAATCTGACTTATCTCGTTGTAAGATGGGAAAAGGAACATAATACACCTGGATCACTTACATTGTCAACACGAAAGGTTTAAATTGTCTAAATCTTCTTCGTTTGTTGATTTCAACTAGATTGTATCGGTTATGCAATTTTATACCAATATTTAGAATTGGATCAAACTAGTCACACTTAAATATCACACTTCGTTTTATTGGCAATGCAGGGTACTCAATTTCAAGTATCTCAATAATTTTAATATAATAATCCATCAATTCTCCCTATATGCAAACTTCACTATTTACTGTTGCCATGCTATGACCATGATATTCTGTATGATATTTGTATCCATTAACAAAATACACCAGATACGATTTAACAGTTCGCAAAGGTCCCTTCACAGGATCACATATGAACTTATTCTCTATTAAATTTTCTAAGGCCTACACGAAAGAAATTATCATATTAAACAGTATAATGTCAATTGAACACTTTAATGTTATGATTCAATCAGTTCAATAATTGTAAGTGAAAACTTCTATATTTCTCGAACCATTGTGGAAAGTGTCTTCTAACTTCTTTGTTGATATCATCCTTTGTTTTGTCAAGCGTTAACTCACGTAACCATTTCTTGTATAATCTAAAAATATTATTATGTATTTTAGTTGTGAATAATACTAAATTTCAAAACCCAAATAATCAATTTTAATTTACTGCACAAAAGGTTGAACCTCTTGACAGTTCAATAAAATGTAACTATGGGTAGCTCAATTTCTTCCTCTGTTAACATTCTTCTTATTGAACGTCCATATGTTCGTCCAAGATTTGTGAAAATAGATAAATTACCATAATCATCACTCGTTCCTCCCCTATCGTCATTACGAGGAACTTTTCTTTCTCTTGTGTGAACATGCGGCTCACAATAATGTGAACAAAATGTAATAACTTCCTCTACAAAATAAGCATTACATATCGAACCTTCAACTCTAGCCTTATTTTTGACATTTTTCTTCAAGAGATGCAAATATCTATATTGGTGAATAGGGTTATTATAATTTAGTTATTAAAATATTTTATTACTTCAATTACAATCATTTTTGTTGAATTACCTCTCAAATGGATACATCCATTGATATTTAACTGGATCGGCAAGTTTAACCTCGTATGCCAAATGCACAGGTACATGCTCCATATAGTCAAAGAAGCTTGGAGGAAAAATCCCTTTTAATTTGCATAACATTACTGGAATTTTCTTTTCTAGTTTTTCCATTTCAACCAACTTGATTTCAGATGATATTAAGCTTTTGAAAAACAAACTTATTATGTTATAACTTTCTAAACCTTATTCGGTTGCAACTTCGAAATGTAATTAGAATTAGCCTTTGCATAAACACATTACATTTCATCCCAAATAATTTGTACTTCCTCATGTCCACATACCTTGCCAAGTTTAAAACATAACCATCAGGAAACTTTAGACTTTTCAACAATTCACACAAATTTTCCTTTTATTTTTTGTCCAAAATGTAACATGCTTTCAAATATTTACTAGTGTGAAGATCTTTATGTAACTCATTCCTTATACAAAAAAGTTTCAAATCATCTCGTGATTTTGCATTGTCTTTTGTCCTCCCTTCAATGTTCATTATGGTATTAAACAAATTATCAAAAATATTTTTTTCAATATGCATCACATCCCCATTATTACGTATCAAATTAGTTTTCCAATACGGTAAATCCCAAAAGATGCTTTGTTTTCTCCAACCAAAGTTTTTACTAATTTTTGTATTAACTTTATCAGCTTCAAATTCTGTAACTTTCAGTAACCCTAATTCATCAATCTCCTGCAATATCTCTTCACCATCTTTGTGAGGGGGAGAAGGTGTTTGTACCATCCTATTCTTAATGAAATTTTGTTTATTGCATCTAAATTGATGATCTGAAGGAAGAAATTTTTTGTGTTTGTCAAACAAATATGTTTTACCCCCGTTTAGAAGATAAAATGCATCATAATCATTGCCACAATAAGGATAAGACAATTTTCCTGCTGTGCCCCATTTGGACAATAGAGCATATGTCGAAAAATCACTAATGGTCCATATCAAAGCTGCTCTCTAACATAAAATTTTGTTTTAGAGACACATCATATGTCTCAATACCATATTCCCAAAGATGCTACAATTTAGATATCAATGGTTGTAAGAATACATCAATTTTATGCTTTTGATTTGTAGGCCCTGACACAATCACTGTCAAGAATGTATATGCCTCATTCATACACATCCATGGAGGTAAATTATAAGGAGTAATTATGATTGGCCATGATGAATATTATTGGCTGGATTGACCAGAAGGATGGAATCCATCCATCGATGATCCCAACCTAACATTTCAACTTTCAGCTATAAACTCATAATGGGTGTTATTGAAATGTTTTCATACCAGTACATCTGATGGATGACCTCATTATTTCATCTTCTTGTTCATGTTCATTATGCCATCTCATATGAGATACAATAACATTAGAAGCATATAGTCTTTGAAGTCTCAGAGTTAGTGGGAAATAACACATTTTCTTCTAGGGTACTAATTTCTATTTCATAGAACACTTTCTAAGCTTGAACCTAGATTGACCATAAAATTTGCAATCTTATAAATTAATCTTTTCAAAAGGTAAACCAAGACCCCTAATAAGTTTCTTTATATTGTAAAAACTATCAACAATTATATGATCAGGAAGCAATGATTCATTATACCATCCAAGAATTATATCAAAACTACAATCAGAAATATGCCCTTTGGACTTTATGTTTAGGATTCAAGCAATTGAAGACAATTGAGTCATTGTCTCACAATTTGGCCATAATTCATGGTTAGCTAAGTGTAGTAAGTCAAAAAATTGTTTTATATATAGGTTTGGTTCTTCTTCAAGATTTTCTATATTTTCCTGAAAGGTACAACCGGCTACATCATAAACCATTTGCATGTAAGGATTTTCATTTGCATCCACATTATTTGTTCTAAATCCAATCCCCTTTTAAACTCATCCATATTCACGGATGAGTGTACTTCATTACCCCTTGAGGTGCTACAAATCAATGGCTCCCTATGTCGTGTCCATTCAAAATAATTTGGCACAAACCCTTTTCTCAGCAAAAGCCCATTCACTTCATCAATAGGAAGGAAACAAATATTTTTGCACTTTTTACATGGAAATCTAATCTTTGGGTCATCCATATATGCAGGTTGAGAACATACATAATGAATAAAAGCTTCAACTCCCTCAACAAACTCAAGATTAATAAAACCATCAGGTGTTAATCGTCTATACATCCAAGATCTATCAACATTAATCATTTATGCAAAACTGTTAATTTAAAAGAGTTATTTCATAGTTAGTATCCTTCATGTCTCTTAAGTTTATAGAACATCTATTCTTTACACGACATCCCCTAAGTATTAATCAATCGAATTAATCACCCACAATTGATTTCAATACTATCGTATGTGGCATTGTTTACACCTATGAATCAAGAAAACAAGTTCTTGCTGTGACTCCTAGGTTTGTGGAATATTTCACCGATAAGTCTCACGTGAGCTGCATCATGAGTTTCCAGCCTATATACTGTCCTAGGGGTTTATTATGCAAAGAACTGTTTTGTCTAGTAATCGTATGAATTTCTTATGTTAATACTAAGTTTGCATTAATCACATAGAAGTTGAAGTATTTATGTTTGAATTAATCACCTACAATCGATTTCAATACTACGGTACGTGACATTATTTACACCTATGAATCAAGAAAGCAAGTTCTTGCTGTGACTCCTAAGCTCATAGAATTTTTCACCGATAAGCCTCACAAGAGCTACATCATGAGTTTCCAGCATATATACCGTTATGCAAACAATTATCTTGTCTATAAAACGTATGAATTTCTTGTGTTAATACTAAGTTTGCATTAATCACATCGAAGTTGAAGTATTAATC
>JANZXP010000002.1:9084251-9102456 GCA_027576715.1 Erythroxylum flavicans
ATTTGGAAGAGCGGTCAGTTCAGTGGCTGTGATTGAGACGGACAGTGATGGCTTTAAAATTCTTTTCAACCCTTTTTACTAATATCCTTGTATAGAGTTACGAATTAGGCGGGTTTGAATTCAAATTTCAAATTTGATTATTCAAAATAAATTAGTCAGATTAAATTTAAATTTAGCAATTTTAATTTTACTAGAAGGGATTGAATTTGAGTTCTGATTACAAAATTTACTTTTAAGTTTGACCTGGTCGAGTTCAAATTCATATAGTTTAGACAATAGTTACGGATATTTTAAAATTTAGATTAAAAATTAAATCGATAAAATAAGAGATTTAAAAGTTTTAACTGGTATTAAAAATTAAATAAATTTAAAGAATTTAAAATATGATTGAAAGAGAATATCTTTATTTATCGAAGAATTTAAAGTTTAATTGAAAAAAAATTATTAAATAAATATTAATTATCTTATTTTAATTTATAAAAATTTATTCATTTATAAAATTGATCAATTAATTAATAAATTGGTCAAATTTTAATAATAAAAGTTATTAAAAATTAACTGAACAAAAAAGTAAACTAAAAAATAAAATAATTTAAAAATTTTACAATTAAGCTGATAAAATAAGTTAGAATATTTTTAATCCTTAACGAAGATCAGCCAATTCAACGTGACAATAAGTTGTAGTTGATTCTTCAACAAAATTGAACTCATCGATCATCTCTCTCTCCTTGTTCCTACTTTTATTTGTCAGCATTCCCTACATTCAAAGACACAATCTAGGAATTAGAGAAAAGAATCAAATTCAAATTCCAATTAGAGGGAAAAATGAAACGTTCCACTAATTAACCTATCATCATCCTATTTCTAAAATTGACTAAGCACTTTACATCTCAATGGCTCCATTTTTGACTTATCTTCTTCCCCCTCTATCCCCCGTCCCTATTCTATGACCTGAAAAAATGAATTTAAAGCCGGCCTGAACTCTAGACAGAGACGATAACAAAGGGGCCATAGTGCATACCGTTAGATCCATCCATGCTGCCGTCCACCTTACTTGTCTCCAGAGCAGGAATCACCACATTTGTTTTTCTCAAATCAATTTCCATTCTATTGAAGGTTGCATGTTTTTTAAAGCATCAGATACTTGTAGCTCTGATTCAATCCTATTTCTGCCTCCAAAATATGTCATTTTATGTATAAATAAATATAAAATGATGTCATTTTTTAATAAAAATAAGATTGGAATAGAAAAACTGACTCAGACAAACTGAAATTGTGTCCAGATTTGATCTTCCTACAAATGTTGTCTTAAATTGGCAGGGGAGACTGCAATGGTGGAGATGGTTAATCATACTTAATCGTGAAAGTTAGTCGGGCGAAGGGGGACCCATTTTATAAAGTTTGGTCTAACAACTTACCAACCACCAACCACGACCAGGTGACATGTCGGTTAATCGATAAATATATGATTTACCTAAATTTTGTTTTTTGTCATTTGGGTAAATGTTTGTGGAATGTAACTACACAATGCAAAGATTTGAAAATAGAAAGATAAGATTGCCCTTTATCTAGTTGCTGCTTGTCCTGCAGGTGTCTACGACTACAATCTTAGGCACTTGGAACATAATAAATTAATAAATTTATAACTTATACAAGACAAGGGTCCTGTTAGGCAATCATTAAATTGCATGAGTTATTAGTTGTTTGCTCACAACATATTAATATAGTTGATTTGATCAACTGATACAATCAGCTCTTTATTTAAAGATATTTGCTAAAATTAAATATTTAGTATTAGTTATATATGTATAAAATAACTTATAAGTACATAATTTAAAAAAAGATTTATAAGAATATAAATATTATATTTTAGTATTTCTTTAAATATTTTTATGAGAATTTAAATAGAACAAAAGAAGTCAACACTATCATTTCAAAGTTAAAAAAAAGATTATATAATTTGATATTAATTTAATTTCAAAATTTTAAATTAAAAATATTAAATTTAAATAATAAACTTATTATCCCTATCTCTTTAAGTAATTTATAATAACTCTTGGATATAATAATCTTTTAACCCATTGATTTCTCATCCGTTGGTAAATTGAGTTCAATTTTCCAATTCAGTTAACTGATTATCAAATATAATTACCAACGGTTTGACATAATCAAATAAAACCGTAATCAAATAACTTAAATCTTTCAGATCCGCAAAAAAAATGACTAATAAGTTATTTATTAAATAAGGCCTAACACAAGTAACTTAGAAAAACTAAAAAAGATTAGGAAAAGAAGAGAGGAGATCAGTACACGTAAAATAATAACAAAAGAGGAAAGAAGTTATGTGAGAATCAATTGGCTCAATAATATAAGTGAAATGAAAGTGGGCCTCACTAGTTGCTTCGGTCCATCATCTTATCCAGTCAGGGATTGCCAAAATCTACGTAATGTTATTACATAATTTCAAAGGGATATGTCCCACAATTAATGTTATTTAATGAAAAATCTTAGTCAGCACAAACTAATCACAACTAACCTAAATTTCAGAATCTGACATCCAACCTTTTCCTGTACTCAATAAAGAGATTGGTTCAGTAGCAAGTTCAGCTTCAGGTTAAGTTACGTATCATCACATCAAAAGGGCCAAATTTCCCCCTTTTTCCTACTTCTTTTTCGTCAACGAAACTACAGTGAATGAAAATTTAAAGCACATATTTTCTCATCTTTGTTTGGACTCGACAACTAGTTGGAATTGGCAAACGGACGTATCCGAAGAAACTACTCAGAATCATATTGGCAGGAATATCCAATAGGTACTATATATTGAACTCGCTTTGATAAAACAAGGAATCATCTACGCTGCTAGCTAAACTTTTCAACTCTCTAATGAGTAGACTCAAATCTTTGCTACAATGAGATTCTTTCTGAAGCCATTCCTATCCTGATTAGGAATGGAAGACAGAAGAGCTATTAGCCATTCTCATTTCCATTACCTTCTTGTGAGAATTGGAGTGTAAATAGCTCACAAAAGTAGGACTTTTGGCTGGTCTATACTCTGGCAACAACCTGCCTGACTTGTACCTCACACCACATGCATTGCACAGCGTCTTTGGACCCATTGGTCCAGCCCTCCACTGTGGAGTCTTTTGTGTTAGGCAATGGGTGCATCTTCTTGATTGCTGCCCATTATTATTTTCCAACGTGCCAATGTTGTCCTTGCTACCTCTACTCACTATTGTAGCCTTCTCTTCATCTTTCTCAACATCCATTTCCACCTTCCCCGTTCCTCCTTGCACTTCACTATCTTCTGCTCTGTTTCTATCTTCATTCCTGGGAATAATGAGTTCACTATCAGCTAACCAATATGTTTGCTGCAGCAAAGGAGGGTCTGAGCTTGGAAAGTTAACAGTTTGATTGTTGCCATAACACCAACTACTTAGGGGGTTTCTTGTCTTGGCATTTTTGACCCTTTTTCTCTTGCTTCTTGCCTTGCCGGGGATTATAAATTTCTCCAACGAAGGTGGATTCTGTTGAGAGGGTTTTGGTGTTGTGTCTGTGCTTTGAACAAAATTTGTATTGGGTACTGGTAGGCAATTTCCTGTGCTGGATAAGCAGTCCTCCACAAACATAGACAACCATTCCAACCGAACATCCACTTCCTGTATCAACCAAAGCCCAGATACATTAAGTCTACGGTAATGGGAGAGACAAAGTAAATATTACATAGATAAGACCATAAAAGCATTCTATTAAGCAAATATTATAAGGTTCAATGGGGTACAAAAGCTAGTTATGGAGAATGTAGCCAAAATTCTGGCAGACCAGAGAACAAGCAAAGATTAGAAGGATAAGGAACCAAGGAAAGAACCAGGAGAAGACCCCACTTTGGTTGGAATGCAGAAGTATTAGAAACGAAACGAAAGATAAGAAATTGATGGTGCCAGAAACCAGAACTCAGTTAAGCCTTCAAATGGTAACAAGCAGACAAGTGAAACATGAGTCCACACAATAGAAAACGAACGAAAGGGCAAAACCAACCGTGTTTTGAGCAGAAAAAAGGTCATCAAGTGGACTAGTGGTGGCTGTCAAAGCAGCACCAAATTTAGAACATGGAAGAGGAGATGCAAGAAGCTGTTCTTGCTGGTGAGAGTAGTCAACTGGAACTGTCACATTCCGGCAGAAGTCCATGGCAGAGCTAGGACCAAAAACCCAACAAGAAAAACGAGAGAGAAATTGGGAGAAAAAGAAAGAAAGCAGAAGAAAATGTATAGGTTGCTAGGCTATGTCGACTCTCAAGTGTGGCCCCTTATGGTCTGGGTTTCTGTCGGCAGATAAAGCTAAAGGAACAACCAAAGTTAATAATAGTCACCATTACAATTGCCTATAGCCCAAGTATCACTCACCACTTCTTTTTATCTGTCTAATAATCATTCTGCACTAATTACTGCAGCCTCATGTATATACACAGCCTCTCTACCCATTTTTTCTCCTCTCAACTAAGTATTTCGTTGGTTTTAGTTTCGAGGAGCAGTCATTATCATTTGCAAAGTAAAATAGAATCAAGCACCGCATGTTCAAAAGAAAAAAAGAAAACGAGTTAGTAACGACAACAGAAATGAAAAATGATAACTTGGTGGAAAGAGTTTACTTTGTCTTGATCTTGTGAAAGTTTAAATGGAAAACGCGGGTTTTGAGTGCATATGTGTAGACGCGGTGCTTGGTTGTGGTCCACAACTTGTGCTAGCTCTCTTAGGCCTGTCAAAAGGACTACTCTCTTTCTGTCTCTCGGTGTATGTAGATCAAACTCTACTAATATTAGCTCTGTAGAAAACTGATAGATTCTTTCTGTAGATGAAAGTAAATTATTCAGAGCAGGTTGATCAAGCTACTCAACCTTTTCAAGAAACGGATTCTGTTTAGACAAGGGAACAGTACTGACCAGCTTAAGCTAATGACTTTAATGATCCCTTTAAAGATTGCATTACTTTGTCTAAATCGACAGATTCGTGATTCCAATGTGGAAATTTCAGTAAATTAATTTAATCGCAACACCATTCGAAAGGCAGTCATCACAATACAACGTTGCAGACTCAATACTTTCATGTTTCAAATGCCAAAGCAAATCGATTGATTCAACATTCCAAGGCAGTAAATATGAGTCTGTTGTCTGGATACACATACGCGTGCGCGTGTACACGACATTGATTGCCTGGTAAAACCATTTCTTGTTTAACTAATCTGGAATTTGGAATCTGTAACTCTGAATACTGGTATTATTCTGGTATGCTAGACACCAATGATGAAGCTTGAAGCCGTACATATAATAGCCCCACACTGATAATTTTCCTACAGCTTTGAGACTGTCTATATCATAGCCCTCGTCATCATTTGCGCATCCTACAGTGGTAAACGTTACTGTCCAAATTGAAAAGGGCTTGTGAACTCTTTGAAATCAGGAACTTTGCTCCCGTCGACATAGCTCTTTTCTGGCTCAATCTGCCTCATGTGGATTGCACACCGACGCTTGGCTCAATAAACAGTACCATTAATCATTCCGTTTTAGTTGGGATCAAGTGAGAAGGGAAAGTTTAGGCGTATTTGGAACTTTTCATGACTTTTTAACTTGTCTTTTTCTTGTTTTCTTTCCCCTTTGGGTGTGAAATAGCTGTTTGTGAGTCAGATAACTCATTCATGCATGAATTTTGGGAAAGAAAAAGAGATAAGAAAGAAAACAAAAGAGTATGGTGGAGCAAAATAGTTTCTTGTGAATTTCTTATGAGGATTCGCACCCGTTGTCGTCAACGTTGTTTAACAGGTCCTACTCTTGTAGCGGGCGATGACTACTGGGGGTTATTTCCCAATCCCCACACAGGCATCAATTAGTTTAATCTTTTGAAACCGAGTAAAAAGAACTCATATTTGAATTTTGAACAAGAAAACTCATTCCCCAACAAGAACGAGATGGCAGGAACTTTGAATGCGTGGCTAAGAACGTTTATTATTTAAAATAACGGTATTGGTGACAGTCATCCCAAGTGCCTATGCTGGTTTTTAAGTAGGGCACGTTGAGCAATTATTGTAAGACAAAGGATATCAATAATTGTGACTACAAGAAGAAAATGTGTCCTCCAGGATAAAGAATATGCATAACATTGTCTACATGCATGCCAAAATAGTCCACACATCACAAAGCCCTCAAGCTTCATCTCCATCCCTAAATTCAGGGTAGAAAAAAAATTGGTGGACCAAAGAAGTTGGGATAATCTTAATCTGTGCCGTTCTGTCATTTACATGTATCAAGTACCTCAAACTTACTAACATCAATGGATGATGCAAGAGACGGCCAAAAAGACCGGTGGATGATTAATAATCAAGAGATCAACATCTAGAATCAAGGCCAAAAGATGTGAACTAAAGAAAAAGCAGTACTTTTTTCTTATACATCTAGTGAAGTCATGCCACTTCCAAACTCCTGATTACTTCTGCTGAGGCTTAAAAATGGTAAGAACTCATCATGCAATACTGATTGCACCTAAATTTCAGGGAACCACATATCAAGAAAGTAGCAATGGCCTGATAGCCTACCACTAAGAATCTGACACACACTTTGCTGCTCATGGTCATGGACCACCGTTCATATTTCTCCCCCAATCTGTAGCAACCGAATGGGTCTATCATAATACACCGTCAACTTTTTATACAATAAATTTTGGGTCGATATATGCCAGCTATGGCAGGGGATGTCTATTCATTGTTATACCAATCAATCACATGCAGAATCATTCTGTTTTGATCTTCCTCTAGTCTAACGCATCAAGCTCTATGAAAATATAGATTATACTTTGCGTAACTTTCAAATATACATAGCTACTCCCATTCTGAAGACTAACTAGGACAAATTCAGTCAAGTTTGTATCGAAACATAACTAGAGTAAATTAAGTTGACCCTTGAAGCATGACAAGAAGAGCATAGAATATACCAATAATTAAATAATACGAGAGAATTTATACTATACACAGGTTGATCAAACCAAAGGGAGAAAAAACTAACCACCCACATTGGTTACAAAAAGTTCGGTCCCATTTTCTTTTTTCTCCCTTCATCATTTAATCATTAAATTGCCACCATAAGACTCGGGCCCTGAGACAGAATGTACCCGCATGATAATATACACATGCTATTGAAGTTGGATGTCACTCGGACAATAGATATTGACGCCACTCTTCAGGTGTACCGTTTCTCTTCCGCAACATCCTTAGGGCCGAACTGGTTAGGGGTATGGCAAGAATCTCGTAGTCTTTTGGAGCCTGTGAAACCAACGTTAAGTTACACTTTTTAGCAAGACATCTGACTTCATTCAACACATAATATGTTTTCTCGTTCTTAGAGTTGATAATCATTTCCGGTCATGATCCCTACTATTTGCTTCCAAATATATATTTCAGCTCTTAAAGAGATCATACTGTGCCTCTTAAAAATTTAATCTTTGGAAGATCAGAATATAAATTTAATGTACCTTGGGAACCTTTATCAGCTTCATATTTGCTTCCATCAGCGTTTTCTGACCCTTTTTCGAGTTGCATTTGGCACAAGCAGCAACCTATTTACGATTTACGATAACCAGCAATACTTAGAAGCTGCAACGGTTTGGAAGAAGGGAAGAGTTCATCATGTTATAGCTTTGTTGCAGATTCAGTAACCTAGGCCCATGTCATTTCCCCCCAAAATTCGGAAGAACAACCTTCCTTCAAAGTTAATTCTTCCTTAATGCCTTTGTGGTACTAAGAGTAATGAATACTAGTGGGTTCTATAAAGACAATTTTCTAACGTCATTCTGTTCTAACCCAGAATTCAATGGAAATTGCAGTTGTTCCATTTCTCAAGGTCACTATATCTAGCAAGTCAAAATAATGGCTAACCCTTCTTTCACAATGAAAGTGAAGAGCAACATTATAACTTTTCTAATACACCCGTTGGTTCAGTCTCACTTGATTCTTTTAGTGACCCCTTACCTTATTTTAGCCATCTTTAAAGCCATAAAAAAGGGTATAGATGTAGGAGAAAAATCTCTAAGGTCAATACAAACTTGATGGATCAATAAATGCACCAAAAACAGCAGAGGTACCTACGATGCTAGATGATTTGACAGAAAGGATTCAAAATTACTGATGATAAGCAATCAGTATTTCATAACTCCACTGAACAGTTCCAATAAGTTCACATGATTAAATAAAAGAACAAGCTATAATCCTGCAGTCAATTGGTTGAACACTTTTCTGCATATGATGTGTTCTCAGAGAAATATCTTCCATGTTTTACTAAAATAATTTCTTCTTCTCTGTACACCAGAAACAAACGGTAAATAGAATAAAATACATATCAAACCGTTCTCACCAGATTTTCCCATTTCCATTCTCCTCCTCGTGCAATTGGCAGCACATGATCAATGGTCAAATTCTCACGAGCAGAACAATACCTATTAAGAAAGGAAAATTATCTTCAATAAAAAGAAAACAACAGCAATGAAGCACGTGAATCTGTAGCCATGAAAGCTTAATACTAAAACAGCAATCTTCTGAAGAGATCTCAACCACAATCAGGCTTTAGATGCGGAAATAAAATTGGAAATGGACAACAAGGGGGGATCAAGTATTTCATTGACCTGATACATATCTTCATGTGCCCCACAACCCTTTCTGTTTGCAGCAGACAAATTCTGGAATCTAGGGGACTTTTTCAAGTCTAGCTTATTGTACAACTTGAATAACACTAGCTCTACACCTCCAACGTTCAATCCTATTTTTCCATCTTTTTCTTTTCGGTCTCTGGTCTTATTCTAGCCAGCTTCCATTTTAACTTAGGTCTATATGTGGCACAGGTATACCGAGATCCTTCCAGCTATCTAAAGTTCCATTAAGCTTCAAAAATGATGCTCTTTGTTTGGTATTATGATGCACTCTGCAGACACCTCTTAATTGTTTTTGTTGCTCCGCATGAAAAATATACAAGAACATACAGAAAAAACACAGAGAATCTTTAACAATTCACATCTTTTAATTGATTCAAGGAATAAGAATTACACCATAGGGGGGTCACTTACTGACAAGTATAGTTGTCTCGATATAAGACATTCTTCCTACTCAGGTTGCTTTTAATTCTTCTCCTCTTAAAAACCTGCAGTAGATTTGGGACCTGAAATCAGAGAAGGAGAAGGTACATTTAGGAATCAAGCAAAAATAAAACAAGCTATATTGGAATTGCAAGTGGGACGTCCAGGAAAATACAGATAATCAAGGCTTCTCAATTACATACTCTTAAAACAGCTGGTATGTAGAAGGATCCACTAGGGGATTTTACAGTCTGGTCATAATATTCCAGCACATCCGCCTGGAAAGTATCAAGAATTTCAGTAAGTACTGGGAAAATATAGGGTCAAAGTGATGCATCCAATTTCTTTTTAAGGAATAATATTTAGTTAAAACTAATCACGTTAACAAGCTTTCCAAGCGTTGAACACATAGTGCAAAATTACCATGAAGTGTGAATAAAGAACTGAGAAGCAAATATAAGCCTAAAGACATCGAAATACACATTGACATCTGAAATTGATAAACAAGGAAAATTAACCTTCTCCATGAACTCCAAACATATAGCACGCTTCCAGCATACAACGTTGACTGGCCTGGTGCAGGACAACAAGAATTAAATTTACAAACTATGTCTGTGAAAGTCTCAAATAAATGAAAAATCAAGCATTGAAAAGAAAATGGGGAACCAGTTAAATATAACTCAGAGAACAAAAACATAGGTAATTCATACCCCTCTTTCCAAATAAAGGAGGTAGGTATCCTACTACCGAAATGCATGTTATGTTAGATGCATCCAACTGGCAAGACTTGGCAAAAAGAACCAAGCTGTTTCGTGCATACCATCTTTTTCACACGTAAATAGTTGAACCGCAAGTCATCTACAATGTCATCTGTATTCTGTTCTACCTATTCACCTCTATTTTGCTGAGATGGAAACTCAACTTTAATCAGCTGCACCCTAATGCTAGCTTCCCAGGAGCTCTTCATCCTTATCTTTATCCTGATAATCTTTATTTCCATTCTTTGTTTACCATTATTTTTGTACATCTATTTACTCATCTGTGACTGAAGAAGGGAGGGGGAAACACCTAAACTATCAAAGATATAAAAATTCTCACAGTACATCTGCAATTTGCCACTGATGATTTCACCTAATTTAGTGATTTGACCTCATCCCAAATATTAATTCCAGCCGTATAAAACTACCACTGTTGTCTAGTATGTCAGTCTTCATTGGTCTTCTGTACTCTAGTTCAAATCAATAACCTAAACCAAATATCTTTTTGCTGAGTGTTTGTCTCTTCTCACAACTGTCCATTTTCGCCGACAACCAACTCTCAACTCCCACTCTACACTCACTTAAAAAACATAAATGTTGAATGAAAACAAAAAAGAAACAGAAATACCAAATGCACAAGCTTTAGTAACCGTACGCTCCAGACAATACGATTATATACACCTGTTACTTCATAAATCCGACTGACGAATACCTTAACAAGCCAACTGTAGAAAACGATTTCATGATACTATCCAGATGACTAACATATGACGAAATCTCATCCAATAAGCTAGCATCCCTTACAAAGCAGCAATAGGTCTTAAAAATAGAAAACTCCATCTTCTAGACTAAGAGAACAAGTCAATCAAATTTGATACAAGAAAAAAAGATATGGAAATGACCTGTAAGCAATATCTAAGACTAGGCCTCTAAAGCAAGCCAAGTTATCATTCTCAAACTCATCATCACTATCATCGCTCATATCCTCCTCACTCGCATTGTAACTAGCTTTTGCGTAGAAACGCCCGGAGATCCCACTCAGAGAAGAAGCATAGAGCCGCGTGGCAGAACCGAAAAGGCCGAACTTTCCCTTGTGGAGAAGCTTAAATGATCTCGACCCACTAACAAAAGCATTGCAAAGAAGCTTACAGTGAACTCCATCACTGTTAAGAAGCAACTTGGAGCGACCCTGTGCAATGAACAGACCCATCAACTTCGGCTTTGGTCCTCCAAGTTAGTTACTGTATGTAGGGTCTGGAGTCTGGAGTCTGGACTTTGTACGATTTTGTACAAGGGCGATGTGCATAAACGAAAGGAGTGTCTTTTACAGACGCAAAAGAAGGAAAATATCAAGGGAAAAAATGGCTCGCGGAAAAAATCGTTGCCACATGTTATCGCTTCTTTTTCTTGGACTTCCGAATATCTCTTTTCCGTGTTCGGTCGGAAGTTTTCAATTTTACAAACTTGCCATCGTATATAATTTATCATCTTCATCGTTGTTATTAATATTATTATTAACATTTATCAAGGAAAGTATCGTTGGCTTCCCTTTCTACCTATCCTCGGTTACATGTTTTCCCCTGCGTATGATTTCTTCTATCTGTTTGATTCTCTTTTTGTTAAATATTGTGTTTCCTATGCATATTTGTGAGACTCCCTTCAAGGATACTGTTGGTAATTTCTTTCTTGCTTCTCGGTCACCTTCACACCTCTTTAATGCTACTTCTTTACTCCTGTTGATCTTCACATAAGCACTCGCAGTCGTCTGGTAATTGCAATCGGCAAGTAACTATAACAATTCACTATGGAAGAATCATTGTAATAGTGAAGGAATACATACTGAGAGGCGAAGATCATCAACAAAATGAAAGTTGTTCTTTTCGTTATTTAAAGAATTTGTTCGAACATCCTTTACAAATAAGTACACCAATGACAGCTTATTCAGTACATAATTAACTTGCCTATATTGCCCCCCACTGGTCTCGGAAAAGGAGCAAATCTACTCAAGCTTGCTAGTTGGATGTCTGTTTATAACTTAAAAAATTCCATATTTAAAACAATACAATAAATATTACTGGCCAAAATTGAAGTAAGATCCTTAACATGAAAATAGTAGTCCAGAAGAAGTCTCCGCCACTTTTAAACAAGTGCATGCCTTGTGAACCATGTTCGTAAGTGTCATCGGCTTCCCCACAACTTACATAACATGACTAGTCATACACTGAATAAAAATTATTCCATTTCCATTAAATACCCGAGGTGATAGGATAAAGAGATCTCACAAATTTCCCCAGGACACAAGAACACAGGATCAAAGACCCGCAATAAAATGCCAGCATGTCATCAATATTCACATTCGACTTCACCTAATACATGAAGACCCACAACAGCTTTACCACCATTTTGATGGCATATCTGCAACCAACCACCAAATATATCAAATACCAAAAGCAAGATTTATGCACATCAATCTGACAGAAGGAAATAACCACATTAGCAAGATAACAGGGAAAAGAAAAGCAAAGGGTGTTTTTTTTCTATGATAAAGAAAAACGTACCACTGTTGAACCTTCCTGAACTCTGTAAGAACAGGGTATATGTTTTCAAACGCTGTGTATGTTTCATCTCTTACCTAAGATGTCAAACAAGAAAAGTTCGTCAACTAGTTCAATCGACAACCACTATGCACTAGAAACATAAATAATAACTCACCTTGGCTCCAGTGATAACTATTTTTCTAGAGATAAATATAAGGAGCACAATTTTTGGCTGTTTTATGTGATATATCAGACCTAGAAATAGTTAAGGCTCATATTGCAAGAATAAAATCCACAAGTAATAAAGATGTGATTAACGGTCATACTTACAATCATATTGAGACTAACTTGAGTTAATGGCCAGTACTTACACTGGAAAAGGCATCGTGGGAGTAAGCAAGATCTTCAAGTCTTATAGGAAACTTAACATTATAGGAGCCCACTATGTTTTGAATCTTGAAGTCCTGGTTGTTAAAAAGAAAAGATATAAACAAAAAGATAAACCTAATTGGGCATTTATCTTCTTCTTTTTTTTTTGGCAGGGGAGTTGAAGGAGAGATTTGAAACCTTGAATTTGGCAGGAAAACCTAGCTTTTGAATTATTCGTGCATACTAGAAGAAAATAATCCCATGTCAGATAGATACATATCCATGAACAAGAGAAAGCAAAACATCCAAAAGTAGGTATTTACCTTTCTTGCTGCCAGCTTTGACTGTTGTTCACTTTTGGCACCAGTGCACACCTAAAACAAAAACGAAACAAACTCTTTCAGGTAAACATCAAGTAAATAAACATAAATTTATTAAAAATAAATCCAAATCACGTTCAACCAGCACTCTTTCCCAGGAACTGCAAGAAACATCACAAGGACTTACCATCTTGCCTGAGGCAAAAATCAAAGCTGTAGTTTTTGGCTCCCTTATCCTCATAATGACAGCAGCAAAACGCTGCACTCACATTAAAAGCATGCTAAGAAATGACGTGAACATGGAAAAGAAGTGACTGTGTATGGGTAAACTTTTACATACCTTAGGATTGTATTCTGCATTACGGGCTTGCAATGCTATTTGCTTAAGATCGAGCTTGCAATCCAAGTTTACAGTTGATACGATATTCCTAGAAGAATACAGCTCAGAAACCAATTAAGGATCGTACTCTGCAAACTCACATAGGTTATCCGAATTTCCTTATAGCATTTCTATGGAAGAACAGAAAAGAGAAAAACATGATACAATTGGGTCGTGAAATGCAAAATTTTGACCTAGGGCTTAAAGGGAAAAACAAAAAACTTTCTTAGAGAAGGAGGTTAAGCAGATGGTTGTATGAAATGTCGTGCGTTACTAAACCTAAAGGCACACAAATTTCCGATAAAACAAAATTTGACTGAAATTTCATTTTTCCAGGCCACACATGAACGATATAAGACAGTATAATTTTCTAAGCTCATAATCCACAAAATCAAGAGGCTAAAATCATGTCGCCCAATTAAGATGAAACAAACCCTAAATTCCAGAATTGAAATAAACAAGCCAAAGAAGAGAGCGACAAGAACCAACCAGGAAATAAAAGGAAAGCGAAGAATCGAAACGAAATCTCGGAGAAGAGAGACTTACTGAAGAGTGGGAACGATACCAGAAGGATGCTTGGAAAGATCAACAGGTTGGCTACCCTCTAAGCCTGATTGTTCTGCCATATACAAGAAAGCCTGCAAATTCTAGGGATCGGGATTTGAAATTAGGGCTTGCCTGAAGGCAATTTTGGAGGGGAAGAGGGAGAGAGTGGAACTTTAGATTTGAATACGAGGTTATTTTATACGAGGAAGAAAGCTGGTAAGAAAGGCTGTAAATAAAGAGCTTCCACACGCACACACTCAGTTTTTATTTCTTTTTCTTTTTCTTTTTTTCTTGTCGAAAACATTTTTAAAATTTATATCTACCTTCTCAAAATAAAAAAAAAGATAGCAATAGGAAGGAAAGGGTTAAGCTCAGGTCACGCCTAGCTGAGCCCGACCCATGAAGTGGGCTGTCCGCGGCTCATTTATGACTCGAGAAGTTATCGGGTATGTTGGATTACGCTTTTTTTTATTTATTTAACAAAATGATATTATTTTATAAATTTTTTAATTACGAGTTAAATCAAACTAGGTTAAAATTGGCATCTCCATCAAACAAAAAGAACTTACAACTTAGAACTCGATTTCGATTGTTTCATTACGCAAACTCCTTTGTAATTTTCTTTCTTTTCAAATCAAAGAAACGCAGCAATTAAAGGCAGTTCTAATGAAATCCCTATCCTACTGAACAAGTTTGATTTCTCAACCACCATATAAATTTATTCTCGTCCTCGTGGGTATTAGGTCGGTAGTTGGGTATACATTCAGCCGATATCTCTTCATCCCTTCTGTCGAATTTCTAATCTTGGTCCTGTTTGAGAACTAATAGATTTCATTACTAGTTGATTTCTATCAGTAATTAGTTACTATCATATTAATATAGTTAATTTAACCAACGGATAACATCAATTATTTATTTAAAATTATTTGATAAAAGTAACTATTTAGTATTAACTGTTTATATATAAAATGACTTATAAAGACATGAATTAAAATTTTTTTACAAAAAATAGGTATTATATCTTAATATTTTTTTAATATTCTTATCAATATTTATGTTTATGTTTCAATTTACTTCAGTCAAGGAGTCAAAATTAAATAAATTAAAACATATTTATCTATGTTTAAAATAAAAAATAATTATTTAAATTAATGTTAGATCCTAAACTAAAAAATTTTAATAATTAATGAGCATAAAACTTATTTTTAATTATATGAAAATGTAATCCCTTAATAAATTAGCCTTATCATATAAATAAAACTTAAAAAATATTTTTAATAATTTTATCTATTAAAATTAACATTACAATAATTTTTTTAAACATAATAACTATTTGTATAAATATTTTGATGTTTAAAATAATAAATATAATGAATGTGACTTGAAACTGTCCTGCAAAACCCAATCTTGGAATCTAACATTATAGAAAATTTTGGTTGGTATAAAATAATTTGCTAGTTGTTGCTATATTGTATAATACCAAATCCAATGATAATTATTTTATTTAATTAAAAAATTAAATAATTTTAAAAAATAATGATATCGATATAAAACACAAAATTTTATTAAAGAAAAAATTTCAATTTGGTTTAGTTTTTGAATAAACCATAGTATTTTTTGACTGAATTTATACTTTATGTTTATTGTTTCCATCTCTTTCTCTCTCCTCTTTTATTTTGTAATTTGTAATAACTTTTAGACACAATCGTCTTTTCGTCCCTTAATTTCTCAATTGCTATAGCAAAATGCTCCTCATAAAAATATTTTAAAAAATAATAAATTGAGTTTAATCCGCTAATTCAATCAATTAATTATTAAACATGATTATCAACAATTTCATATAGTCAGACAATCAAATACCTTTCTAAAAATATAGTTGATCAATCATTTATCAAAGAAATCCTTTGCTTCGCTACCTTCACCTAGAGTCGAGGGGAATTCGTAATCTTTGCCGTGTCATGTTATCAACCCAGAACCAAGGAGAATTCCCAATTAATGATTGATGGATCAACTCTCATTTCCTCAACATTTGAACAAGACTCCAGAAACTGTTTCTTCTTTCATTTAGTACTGGTTGACCCATTTCATCCAAAAAGTTTCCTTGTCACCGCTTATTCTCCAATTACATTACTTTAGTTGCTTTAATTATCGTTAAATATTGGTAGTTATAATCTTAAGTTTGTTCACAAGTGTAATCATTCACTTCCCAATTATAAAGGAAGCCTTATCATTGAAGTATAAATTATTTGTTTTCTGCCAATATCAAACTCTCGTGATAGAAAATGACTTGACTTTAATTTCATTAAGTTATGTAGAACAAATACAAGATAGATAATCCTTTAGATTTTTTTTTTGTTGGTACCATTTATTCCTCAATCAAACAGAGATAGAATATGAACAAAAATCCATCAAACATGGCCTCCATTAACATCAATAGCCTGCCCATTAATCCACTCACCCGCGTCTGTAGCCAAGAACCCAACTACAGGAGCCACATCCTTGGTCTCACCAAGCCTCCCAAACGGGCACTGTTCGATCAGTGCTTTAATATCCTCTTCTCTCCTACCAGTCAAGAACATTTCTGTAGCAGTAGGTCCCGGAGCCACGCAGTTTGCTGTGATGTTCGTCCCCTTCAGCTCCTTTGCCAGAATCTTTGTCAACGCCTCCACAGCTGCTTTGGTCGCCGTGTATGTTGCCGTGTTGGGCTTCAGTGAACGTACCAGTGAGGAAGATAGTAGTATGATTCTTCCTCCACCCCCTCGTTTTATACGATTCACCCCCTCTTTGCAGCATAAGAACGTTCCTCTGCAGTTCACACTGAAACGGCAGAAGCACATAGTTTAAGTATTAGCAAAAGTAACAAAGATGGCAAACTAGTAAATGGTTTTCTACGCGTTTGCCTGAAAACACGATCAAAATCCTCCAGAGAAGTATTGACTATGGATGGCTTCTTGGTATCGACTATGGCAGCAGAATTGACGAGCACATGAACCTGTGTCCCGAAAATTCTCTCAGCCTCATCAAAAAGTAGCTTAATATGAGCAGGTTCTGATACATCGGCCTGCACCACAATTGCTCGTGGGGTATTACCGTCTCCGTGGGAAGGATATGTAGAGTTGATATCGTTGGCCACAAGATTAGCTTGGTCCTTGTTTGAGATGTAATTGACCACTACTTTAGCACCAAGAGAGGCCAAGTGGATAACTATGGCTTTGCCGATGCCCCGAGAGGAGCCAGTGACTATGGCCACCCGGTCTTTCAATGGAAGAGGCATGTGACTTGGTGGGTTGGCTGTGGTGTTCGTGGCTATTGTTGCTGTTGGAGATAATGAAAGTCCACAGGTACTTTTCGGCTTTATCTGCGGGGCAGTTTACCAGAGAGCGGAGTATTTATTCTTAGCATCAACTTCCATTGACATCATCTATTACGTCAATATCTTTAATTTGCCTTTCTTTTTTGATTTTTTTTCTGAATTCTTTTGGCGGAACCTTCAAAACTGAACATACACTTACCTATACGTCTTGTCACTTTGCATTTACTAATGTTAAGGCTTCATTTCGCCTGGATACACGGAGTAAAGATGAAGTAACCATTCACACTGATATATTTTTAGGACTTAATTCAGAATCATTTACGTTCATTTTACGTTCATCTATAATTGGCTTATCATATTTTGGCATTATTTGGAGTGACGTAAAATGCATAAATAAAATAAATAGACTCGAATTGCACTGTTTTTTAGTTTCTGACAGACTTGACTTTTAGTTATTGTAAGATTTTTATTTCGAGATTGGTTTAGCTAAAAATTCTGAAATTTTATACTTAAATTCTTGACTTATTGAAAGATTTTTGAGACCAATTGCAGATTTTTCTGAGTTGAGACTCGGGAGAAATAAATTCCCAAAAGTTGCGTCAGATTCTAGATCGCTAGAATGACCTTTTGACGATGTTTCAATCATAACTTTTTACTCAAATGGTGAAATTCGGTGATTCAAGTCTCAGATTGAAGCTAACTCAAAGAAAAAGCTACTGATAAAATTTGAGCTCCTAAATTGTCACCATTTGGCTATTATGCATTGTCGAAATTGACCTAGATAAATTGGCAACAACGTGTTTCATTGTTTATCTCTAAATTAGGTCAGCCACCTCATCATTGGAGGGCATATAAAACCGACTTTTGTCTCTA
>JANZXP010000002.1:9102556-9112582 GCA_027576715.1 Erythroxylum flavicans
GCGGCATCCAACCTTAATCAGAATTGTCCGCTTTGGCTGCGACTCGACCTCGCAACCTCACGGTTTTGTTCCGCTTTTGCGGACGCCTCTTACCATTGAGCTAATACTGATTAAGGTTGGATGCCACGGTATAATCCGCAAACACACGCCGCAGTATCACCTGCAAACACCTACGGGTGGGGTGTGGGGTCCAACATAAAATTCCAAAAACAAGTCAGATTCGATTTCTCTGATTCCAGCCCAAGTTTAAGTTTTTGATAGGGTGCCAAAGGTAAATTCTAAACCTGTCAATTTTGATTTTCAGCTAATGCCTCCGTTTCTTTTGAATTCTAAAAGTTTGAAGGCTAAGCAAGAGGAGACAGAGAGGGACATCTTTGATTTGTTCTAGAAGGTTGAGATCAACATTCCATTGATTGATGCCATTCGCTAAGTTTTGAAGTACGTGAAGTTCTTGAAAGAACTTTGCACGACCAAGAGCACCCATAGATTGAAAGATTACAAGATGGTAAACATGTTGTGATGAAACCGAATATCCCATCCAAGCAGAAAGACCCTGGCGTATTTTCTATTCCATACATAATAGGTAACACTTCCTTTGAGAGGGCTTTGTGTGACTTAGGAGCATCCATTAATGTTATGCCTAGACATGCGTATGATGCCTTGAGTCTGGAGTCTTTGCATATGATGAGTATGGTTATACAGTTAGTGGATCATTGCTTCATTTATCCACTTGGTTTGGTAGAGGACGTTTTGGTTAAAATAGGTGCTTTGCTAATTCCTTGTGACTTTTATGTACTTGACATGGATATTAACACTTCACACACGAGTACACCTATTTTGCTTAGCAGACCTTTTCTAAAGGCTGCTAGAACTAAGATTGATTATGAATATAATCTGCCATCTATGCGTGTAGGAGATGATGTGGTTGAATTCGATATTAATAATACTCTCTAATATCCACTTGATCATATTTACTCGACGAATTGTCTAAATGGTATTGATGAGCTATATGATCACTTTGAGTTAGAATTAAATAATGGTCTGAACTTGACATTGTGGCGCAGTTTTGGTAGTGAGAATGTCGTAACTTATAGTGGTGATTATGATGATGATATGCGTGAATTGTGCTTACATATGAAAGTCATTGATTCTATTTTTGCTTTGCATGTACTTTCTGCTATTCCTTATGAGGTGGCTTTCATTGATCTTTCTATATCGCATAAGAAACTTTTGCCATCTGTTATGCATACACTTGAGCTTGAGTTGAAACCTTTACCTGATAATCTTAAGTATGTGTTTCTTGGTGATAACAGTACTTTACCAGTTATTATTGCAAAGAATCTAACTAGTGTGTAGGAGGAAAAATTATTGAATGTTCTTCGTGAACATAAGATGGCCATAGGAAGGACGTTGGTTGACATCAAAGGTATTAGTCCTTCGATGTGTATGCATCATATACTATTGGAGGAAATTTCAAATTCAACAAGGGAGATGCAGCGCCGACTCAATCCACCCATGATGAAGGTGGTAAGAATCAAATTACTTAAGCTTTTGGATGCAAGTCTTATTTATCCAATCACTGATAGTAAATAGGTGACGCCTATCCACATGGTTCCAAAGAAGATGGGGATCAATGTGGTGAAGAACAAAGATGATGAGCTTGTACCTTAAAGGGTACAGAGTGGATGGCACATGTGTATGGATTATAGGAAGTTGAATATGGAGACACGTAAAGATCACTTCCCTTTGCGGTGTATGGATCAAATGTTGGAGTGACTAGCAGGTAAGTCATTTTATTATTTCCTCGATGGTTATAGTGGATGCAATCAGATTGTGATCAATCTCGAGTATCAAGAAAAGACTACATTCATGTGCCCCTTTAGTACATTTGCATATAGAAGGATGCCCTTCGGTTTGTGCAACGCCCCTTCGACTTTTCAGCGATGCATTGTGAGTATTTTTCAGATTATGTTGAACCAATTATCGAGGTATTCATGGATGATTTTTCTATTTATGGTGATTCGTTTGATCATTGTCTTGAAAATCTATCTTTAGTGCTGAAATGATGTATGGAAACTAACCTTGTTCTGAATTATGAGAAGTGTCATTTTATGGTTGAACAAGGAATTGTTTTAGGGCATATGGTTTCTTCACGTGGTTTAGAAGTTGATAAAGTGAAAATTGATATTATTCTGTCTTTACCTTACCCCTTATACGTGAGGGATGTTCGTTCTTTCCTTGTTCATGTAGGATTTTATCGATGCTTCATTAAGGATTTTTCGAAGATTGCTGCACCCTTGTGTGAGCTTTTGGCAAAGGACGTCGAGTTTTTTTTGCTGATGCATGCAAAAGGGCATTTGAAACTCTGAAATAAAGCCTCACATCTACTCCCATCATCTGACTACCGAATTGGGAGCTTTCTTTTGAGATTATGTGTGATGCAAGTGATTTTGCTTAGGGGGCAGTCCTTGGACAGCGAGAGGGGTGACTTTTACACTTTATTGCCTATACTTCTCGCACTCTTGATGATGCATAGCTCAATTTCCATACGACCAAAAAAGAGCTCTTTACTGTTGTGTTTTATTTAGAAAAGTTTCGGTTATATTTATTGGGTCCTAAGGTTATTGTTTTTTTTGATCATGCAGCCCTTAGGTACCTCAGTAGAAAAAGGAGACTAAACTGAGCCTTATCAGCTGGATTTTGCTCTTACAAGAGTTTGATCTCAAAATCAGGGACAAGAAAGGTGCCGAGAACCTTGTTGCTAACCACTTGAGTAGATTGCACAACAAGGATGCCAAGGTTAGATCTATTCTTGCCGAATTCCTTGATGAGAAGTTGTTTGTGCTGACTTCCTCCTCGTCGCGGCCATGGTATACTGATTTGGTTAATTTTCTAGTTGCTCATAAGCTGCTCGTAGATATGACAAAAGCCCAATATGATAAATTTTGTACTAATTCTAGATTTTACTTTTGGGATAATCCATACTTGTGGAAAATTTGTTCGGATCAAGTGATTAGGCATTGTGTGCATAAAGATGAGTTTCATTTTATTTTAACATTCTGTCACATTTATTCTTATGGTGGCTACTTTGTGCCAAACGCACAACACATAAGGTACTTGATAGTGGATTCTTTTGGCCTTCATTTTTCAAAGATGCATTCGAATTTAGCAAGACACGTGATCGATGCCAAAAGGTAGGAAATATTACTCGTAAGAATGAGATGCCACAAACTTTCTTATTATTCAGTGAGGTATTTGATGTTTGAGGCATTGATTTTATGGGTCCTTTTCCTTTATCGAACGAAATTTATACATCCTTCTTGCAGTCGAATATGTATCTAAGTGGGTTGAGGCAGTAGTGACCAAATCTAATGATGCTAAAGTTGTCATCAATTTTATGAAGACTAAAGTTTTTTATAAGTATGGCATTCCCAAAGCTATCATTAGTGACCGACGAACCCACTTCTGCAACTGATCTTTCGAGGCCTTGCTGAAAAAGTTCCAGGTCATTCAGTGAACTTCAATAGCCTACTGTCCGCAAATGAGTGGTCAAGTGGAATTATCAAACCATGAAATCATGTCTATCCTTGAGAAGACTATGCAACCTAATTGGAAAGATTGGAGTCTTCGATTAGATGATGCACCGTAGGCTTATCGCACTGCATATATATCACCTATAGGCATGTCGCCTTTTAGGATGGTTTATGGAAAGAATTGTCATCTTCTCGTAGAGCTTGAACATCACACATTTTGGGCCATTAAGTTGTGTAACTTGGATTATGATAATGCTGAAATTCATCACAAGTTACAACTGTAAGAACTTGAGGAGTTACGGAATGATGTGTTTGAGAACTCGTGGATTGTGAAGGAAAAGGCAAAAGCATACCATGACCGAATGGTTAGATGCAAGGAATTTTCGGTGGGTCAGAAAGTTCTTCTCTTCTAATCGTATATCAAGCTCTTTCCTAGTAAGTTACGTTCTCGATGGCATGGTCCTTTTGTTGTTACTAATGTATTTCCATATGGCGCTGTTGAGATTTATGATATAGGTAACAATCGAAGCTTCAAAGTTAACAGCCATCGATTGAAACCTTTTCATGAAGGTTTCAAGGACATTTTGATGGAGCAAGTGGCAGTGGACATGTCAAACTATGGAGAATGATGCGAACACAGTGTCGAGCTAATGACTATAACCAAAAGCGCTTAATGGGAGGCAACCCATTAGAGATAAATCAGAATTGATTTCTTCTTTCTTTTCTTTCTCATTTCAGTTTTTGAAGCTTTTTTATATTTTTTATTCCATTTTTGTGTTTCAAATTTGGTGTGCATCTTCCTTCTTGAATTTACTTCACCATTGAGGACAA
The DNA here is from genome assembly GCA_027576715.1 of Erythroxylum flavicans. Classification (NCBI taxonomy): domain Eukaryota; kingdom Viridiplantae; phylum Streptophyta; class Magnoliopsida; order Malpighiales; family Erythroxylaceae; genus Erythroxylum; species Erythroxylum flavicans. The sequence continues at coordinate 9,106,921 of JANZXP010000002.1, forward strand.
TGTTGTGTTTATGTGTGGGGGAGAGACTTTAGTTCATTTCTAGGTTAAAATGGTAGTCTAAGTTTAGATTTATGCTATCTTTTGAGGGGCAAATTACTGCACCTTCTTGCTCTTGCTTGAACTTAAGAAAATTTTCACTTTAGTTACATATTTTTCATTAAAAAATAAAATATTATAAAAATATTTTTTTCATTTTCTTGCATTTTAAGTGTTTTAGCTTTCTTTCAAATTCCCAATCGTTTAACAAGTTCTAGTATTATGCGTGAGATTTGGTTACTAATGATGAATGCATAAAATTGACAAATGGGTTTTCAGGTAAAACTTGAGCTTTCTAGATAGTAGAGTGACCTTCAAACTATGTTGTATCGACTTAATAGATGACCTATATGAGCTTTTGTGCCTTCAACATTATTCTTTGTTGTGTGCATTCTTTCAACTTATAATTCTCTAGAACTTGCTTAATATATTAACGTAGCATGCTTACATGAATATGATGAAGGCATCTAGGTTAAACTACATGAACTTAAATAGCCAATCTAAAGTAAGATTTCCATTAGAAAGCCCCTTTAAGCTTTTATCCTTTTCTTTGCTTTCCATATTATTAACTTAGCCTTGATCTCATTTTTATACTTTATACCCTATGGCTAAGGTTAGTAGAGCATCTATTTGGCAAAGTTGAAGATGTAAGTTGGTTGACATATGATGACGTGGTGTTAATCTGAATGTTTGGCTATCAACACAATGTAAAAAAAAAGGTTTTTTCCATGAGATGAAAAAGAAAAAGAAGTGTTTCCTAAATGTTTCGAATTATATACTTATTTATGGGAAATCCAAATGGAATGAAAAGAAGTGGAGTTGTTTGTGTTTAATTTGCAGAATTATGTGCCTAGATGTATACATGTACATGAGTTCTATGATATTCTGTATAGCTCTACTGCCTTTGCTTTTGCCTTCTCTTATCTTTTTTTTTCCTCACCTTTAGCCAAGTCGCATTATAGCCATGTTAAAGACCTTTTGATTTGTGTATAGTATATGCGCACTTTGATAGTGTAGTCAAGATTGAAAAGCAAGCATATGGTTATTTGTTGATCGAAATTTAAGAGTTACACATTTAAGCCTAACCAGATTGAGTGTTGGAGTGTATATCAATGAGATGACTTATTATTTATAGATGACATAGATTTCTTCTAATTATATTATGCTAGATTAGCTCGACTGTTACATGTAAACTGAATTCATTGATTTTACGTGTTGATCGCGGTAAACCAAGTTCTAGTTATCATGCTTGAATTGCTTGATATGGTTGGGGATTTGATTCAAATGTTGCACACTTAAGTATTTTCCTTTAAATTGCATATTTTTGTTTCTCTGCACTTTGTTCTTTAAGTTTTCTGTAGTTCTACTTCCTGTTCTTTTTCTTACTTGAGGGCAATCAAGAGCTAAGTGTGGGGGAATTTGATACACTCATACTTTCATATATCTTTAGGACTTAATTAAGAGTCATTTACATTCGTTTTACGTGCATCTATAGCTGGTTTATCATGTTTTAGCATTATTCGGGGTTCGTTGATGTAAAATGCATAAATGAAACAAATAGACTCAAATTACACTATTTTTGGGTTTCTAACAAACATGACCTTTAGTCATTACGAGATTTTTATCTAGAGATTAGTTTGGCAAAAAATTCTAAAATTTCATACTTAAATTCTTTACTCATTGATATATTTTTTGGGATCAATTGAAGATTTTTTTAAGCTGGAACTCAGGAGAAACAGATTCCCAAACTTTGCATCAGGATCTTTATGGTCAGAGTGACCTTTTGGTGATGTTTCAATCATAACTTTTGACTCAGATAGAAGAATTCAGTGATTTAAGTCTCATATTGAAGCTAACTCAAAAACAAATCTACTGATAAAATTTTAACTCCTGAATTATCACCATTTGATTTTTACACATAGTAGAAATTTACCCTAGTGTGTTGTCAAAAACACAGTTCAAAGCTAACAAAACTTTAGTCGATTTTTAAAGCACTTGGATGACATGGTAGGACTCCATTGATTACTTAAAGATGACTCGATGCCCACCTCACCAAGCCACACCATTTGGGATGGGTGGTTAGGCAGATGCATAAGAGTTTTTGTGACGACTGCCAATTGAAGTTAAGAAGGAATTCATTTCCTACTTGGTCTCTAAATTAGGTGAGCCACCTCATCATTGGAAGGGATATAAAAACTAACTTTTATCTTTAGGTTTGGGGTCGGCCTCCTCTTGACTGCTCTCTCTAACTTCCTATTTCAAATACGTAAATTCCTTGGAGAATTAGGTGGTAACCGAATTGTAAAAGGTATGTGTGCCTAAGCTTTTAATTCAATTATAAAGGGCAGTACCTTTCAAACTGATTTTAATTTATGAGGATTTAATCTTAATCAATTCTTGGGTTTGTCTGTTGCAAATGTGTGTTTGAATTCTGTTCCTTTAATGACAAAATTTAACTCGTAAATCTTAAAATCCAAAATTAAGGTTTATAAGGGATTTTTGGACGCTATTCAATTAATTGATGGTAGTAGTTACTAGATTAATTGATTTATAGCTAGGTTGTTGATAGTAGTTGTCAAACCTATCCTGAGAGAATTTAAACTTTATCTTAAAATGGTGATAGTAGTTGTCAAGATTTTCAAGGCAAGATCATTAAACCAATTATTGTAATGCTCGTACGTGACATAGGTGGATTAGTAGTTATGAACCCTATGATTGTTTGCAAATATTTGTTTACTTAGTAGTTAAGAAGCATAAAATTAGTAAGTTGGCGATCTTTGATTCTACACACATAGTACATAAAGAATTCCTAAAGTCTGATGAAGGAATTAATTAGTTTCGTTAGCGAAATCCTTTGCAATTTAAGTTTCTGTAATTCTGTTTTTATCCTAATCTTTCAAATTTGATTTTTGCCGAACTATGATTTAGCATTTGTTTAAGTTTTTATTCTTTAAATTCTAAATTTATGAGATCAAACCATCCCATTTACTTATTTTTGGCATTGGTTTGAGTTTAGTTTAATTGATTTCGTTGAGTCTTGCTTGCGTCAAATTTGTTTCTGTTGCATCAGATTATCTTTTTATTTCTGTTTTCCGTTAGTTGTTTCTGTTTTCTAGTTTAATAGTAGCTTGCATTTTATATTGAATCAGTGAGGTTAAATTGAATTTTAGATTTTAGATTTTTGTTTCGTTTCTGTTTTGTGTCTGCTTTCGTTGACTGAAATTTAGTTGACAAGTTTGACGATAGTTAGCATTCTATTATCAGATTCTCGAGGGAATGATCTTTACTCCCATATATTACTTGTAATTCGTGTAGGGTTAATTTGCAAAAGTAACGACATCTTGTCACAAACATATGAATTACTAACTAATAAATTGACTTCCTTTATACTCGCTAGCAAAAAGGAGAAGAACATGAAATTGCATCTAGCTCATGGAACTAGAAGTCCAATGACAAGCCCCTGTAAAGAAGTCCCAAATTTTTTAGCACCAAGTTATTGATCTGTATACGTTAATCTGGCATAGAAAGGATTTGTGAGCAAAATTTATTGAGGATATATTAGAAAATGAAAGGATTGAGATCAACAGGTGACAAATGCATAGAAAACAAAAAGTGATGATCACTTATCATAAGTGTGACACTCTCAAAACTCTTAAAACATAATTTACCAAATAGTCCCAAAACATATCATTAATTATCCAATTCCTCTTTAGTTCCAAAAAAGATGATTGTTTATCATATACAAAAGTATTCTACATAACACAACTACCAAAGTTGTCACATTAAAAAATATATATAGTCAAAAACTTGACATAAATAAATTGCTAGCCCCACCTATTTTCCACTCTGTTGATCACCTACACTAGGGTTATCGGTAATCTCTGGATCTCTTAAAAACAATAATGGCAAGGGGTGAGCTGCTAACTTAGTGAGGATAACCGATCTTACCCTTAAAACCTAGAAACTTAATAATTAATTATAACACTTAGTCAACTGATTAAATCATACATATAATACGTATATACACAATAGTCCTCAGTCTAATCTAAACCGTTATTAGACTGAGGACTGTTTCAAATGTCATTTATGTTTTATTCCAATATTTAACTAAATTTTCTGGGCCCAGCTTAACCTAGTAGGCATACATCCAATGGCTTGCCAGCTCATCTTATCATAATCTCTCATCGGTGAAAACGTAATTAAATGTATAAATATCGGCACATGGTACCTCAATTTCTCAATCTTCACCCCGATACTACTCCAGTACTTAGCCATCGATACAAGATATCCCCGAGATTTAGGATATCTCGGTACCACTCTGGTACTTAGTCGTCGGCATAGGGCATACCCGGGACTTAGGATGCTCCGATATCTGCTCAACAGATAGATACCTAGTCACCACTCACTCATATCAACTCAACCTACCCACCTAATACCATCGAATATAGCCTATCCTATGCAAGCCACTGATTCTCAATTTTCACTAATTATTCACAATTTATTATCTATCAATCTCTACTTAGTTAACACATTTTCCGTCAATTTAACAAGCAATGCATCTAATAAAATGTCACAAAATATAACAATGAAACACCTTATACTACATTAATTATTTGATAATTTAAGTAATTATAATTCATGTATGTAATTATTAATCATTAATTAAATTAATGACTAATTCAAAATAAAATTTATTAATAACAAAACGATACTTAATTTTAAAAGTAAAAGTTCAAGGTTATCCTTACCTTAATTTTGGACTCAACTAATTGATAATCATAATTTCTCTTTAATCAGACTTTCGGACCTAGATTTTACAAATTTTTATTAGACTAATTTACCAAAAATTTCTTACCCAATTACACTAATAATTCAATATTATTCTCTCTTCCAATTTATTCTTAATTATAAAAATAATATCTTTACTAACCTAACCCCCAAAATTACTAAAATACTCTTAACTAATTAAAAGTCCATTTTACCCTCCTCTATTTCAATTAATACCAAAAATGCCCTTCTTATAACAAAATTCCATACTTACCCTTAACTTTCCACACTTCTCGTTCTACCTCTACATGTAACTTAAATTTTCAAAACAATGTTATCATCTTCACCCTCCCCTCTTCTTCTCTCTTTTCTTCTTTTAGCATTTTTCAGCCCCATTTTCTCCATTTTTCTCCTTTCATGCAACTTCCAAAAATTATCCTAAACAACCACAACATATAATCTAACTACAAACTAGTTTAGGAAGATCAAAATCACACAAAAAGACATAAAAATGGCTGTTGAAATTTTACCTAAATGTAAAGACTTTTCATGTTGTTAATCACCACAACTTCCCCTAAATTTGCTGCAAAACAAACAAAATGAGGAAGCTTATTAGGAAAGAGTTACATGCAAAATAAAGTGGTGCATTTTGACTCACTCGTCAGCTAGAAATGAAGAGAAAAGATGAAGATGAAGATGATGGTGGTTTCGTTGGTTGCCATCATCTTTCCGGCTGCTGGAATTTTTATAGGTGTTTAGTAAAATATGGGCTGAGTTATTGGTAAGTTTATATTTAATGAATGGGCTTTACAAGAAGAATTAATTTTTTTATCCGAGTTCATCGAACAATCTATGGAAA
>JANZXP010000002.1:9119070-9129123 GCA_027576715.1 Erythroxylum flavicans
GTAGAAAGGCCTGGGTTTATTTTTTGAGGAATAAGTCTGATGCTTGTAATGTGTTTAAGAGTTTTAAAGTTTATGTTGAGAAACAAAGCGGTCATCCCATTAAAATTTTAAGAATTGATAGAGGCACGAAGTGTACAATTTGTGATGATTTTTTGGCATGGCATGGAATTAAACATCAGTTGACAGTAAGGTACACTCCTTAGCAGAATGGCATAGCAGAAAGGAAAAATAAAACAGTGATGGACATGGTGAAGTCGATGTTAGCTGCAAAGCAAATGCCTAAAGGTTTTTTGGGCTAAAGCAGTTTCTTATGTTTTTCATGTGTTGAACAGGTGTCTTACTAGATGTAATGGTGTGAAGACTCCATATGAGATTTAGAGTGGTAAAAAGCCAAATATCTCTCATCTTAAAGTATTTGGATGTTTGGCATATGCACATGTTCCAGATGCTATCAGGAAGAAGCTTGATGATAAGGTGGAGAAATATATTTTTATTGGCTATAGTTTGGAGACTAAGGGGTACAAGTTGATTAATTTAGTGACTCAAGAAAATTATTATAAGTAGAGATGTCAGTTTTGATAAGCAAGGTGCTTAGGATTGGTCACAAAATGAGTCAAATTCAGCAGTGAGTCATCCACCACAACCGTCATATTTTAATGATGAGAATGATGTGATTGATCAGTCGAAGGAGCCAGAACAGTCGAATGTTTCAACTCAGCAAAGTTCTCCTCAATCTAGTCGTCCACAAAGACATAAACGATTGCCAACTCGTTTGAAAGATTATGTAGTTAATGGTCAATCTTCTAGTGTGTCTGATGAAGATGTTGTTAATTTTGCTCTTTTTGCAGATTGTGACCCAATTCATTTTGATGATGTTATTCATGAGAATCACTGGAAGAATGCAATGAATGAAGAGATTCATGCCATTGAGAAGAATAATACTTGGAAGCTTACTAATCTTCCAAGTGGCAAGAAACCCATTGGTGTCAAGTGGGTTTACAAGACAAAGTACAAGCCCAATGGAGATGTTGATAGATACAAGGCACGGTTGGTTGTTAAAGGTTACAAGCAGAAGCCTAGCATTGACTATTTTGAGGTATTTGCACCTGTTGCACGACTTGATACTGTTCGCTCCAGCTGAAGAAAGATTGTATTTGACTATAGATGGGACTAGAGATTTTGTGGATCCTACCTACTTCAAAAGTTTGGTGGGAAGTTTGAGGTATTTGATAGCCACAAGGCCAAATATTACTTTTAGTGTTGGGATGATTAGCAAATTTATGGAGAATCTATGACAGTCTCACTTGTAGGTAGCTAAGAGAATTTTGAGGTATATTAAAGGCACGCAAAGTGATGGTATTTTTTATTCAAGTGGTGAGGTTAATCTTTTTGGGTTCACTGATAGTAATTGGGCTGGTGATACTATTGAGAGGAAGAATACTTCCGGTTATTCCTTTTTCATTGGGTCAAGTGTTTTTTTTTGGAGTTCAAAGAAACAACCGTTCATTGCATTATCTATAGCAGAGACTGAGTATATTGCGGCATCTAATAGTGCCGCTCAAGCATTATGGTTAAGGAGAATGCTTGGTTTTCTTCAACACAAGCAAGATGAACATACTATCATTTTTTGTGATAGCAAGTCTACTATTGAGTTGATAAAGAATCCGGTGTTTCATAGTTGTAGTAAGCATATTCACATCAAGTTGCACTTTATTCGTGACTTGGTTCGTGAGAAAGAAATTGTCATTGATTATTGCAAAATTGAGGAGCAAGTAGTGGACATTTTTACAAAGGCATTGAAGATGGAGACATTTGTGAAGTTGAAGAAATTGCTTAGCATGGTGAAGTATGAAAAGTTAATTTAAGGGAGTCAATGTGGTATAATTAAATTAAATTTTTATTTTGTTTTGGTTTAGGAGTTGTTTCTTATTCCTAGTTGGTCTAGGTTTATTAAACCCATATAAATAGACTCTTTTGGTTGTAAGGTTTGAACGACAGAGAGAGAAAGTATTTTGAGCCTCTATCGTGAAAAGCCTTTCGGCTTCTTTGTTTTCTTTTCTGATTACAACAGAAGGCCTCCACTTGATAAATGATTTGTGCTGGGACCACCATTTTATAAACGATTTTTATGCTGGGACCTACACATTTGCATATTCTTTTGTTCTCTCTTCTCTTAATTTCCTTTTAGTAGGTCTACACAAACTCAATTCGATAAACATGTTAAGCTTCTCCTTGTATTCCTTCACCATCTTCGTTGTTGTAATGCCCGGCTTCAATATTTTGTTCTTGAAATGCCTTATAAGAAACTATTTAGAAATTATTTTTGCCTTGTTTGTGGTGAAGCAACTATCGTATGCAACATACAACTGCCATTTGCCACTGAGCTACCCAAAAGATGTCTTAAAGATAGGGTGTTATCAAATCCCAAATATACCCCTGCCTCTATCTACGCTAGCAGACGAGCCAACTCCCGTTATCATTCGGGGAATAGAACTCACGACGATGGCAAACCCAGGCCACAACCTGATGGCACTGGTACCAAAAGTTCATTGACATTGTTCACCATTTGGTTGATGCTTGAAACTCTTGGATGGTCTCTTTAGTGGTTCACCAAGTTCTTTACCACTAATGGTAGTCATCATTGAAAATTTTTTCATAATCTATTGAATCTATTTCCAATGGTTGATGATCATCTGGAATAGACACATTGAGATCCCGAGGGCATCTTCATGTCGTGCCTCTTCTTATTCTCCAGCTTCATCACTAATTTCAATCACTTTTATGTTCAATCTCTTCATTATTTTAAATTTTATCCACCTTAATGTTACTGATTTTTTTTTCATCTTAGTTGTCTCCATCAGTAATTACTACATCCTTATAAATAATCTCAACTTCATGATGACGACTTTCATTATCTGCATCATAACTACTAGTTTCTTGTCCAGCATCACCATCTGTCTTCACCTATTTATAATATCTAGGTCAGCACTCAACTCATCACTTACATTTTTTCAATAAGTTATTTGCGGTGTTCTAGGAGTTACCATGAGTTCATCTAATTTATATATCACATAAATATCCACCATCCTATGCTTAGCCTTATATAACTGTCATTTGATTCAGTACGCCTCAGTGACTCGTCAAAATTAAAACTAAAAACTCTATAAAGGCATCTTTTCTGGGTACCAAAATCGCAGTCAGCTGTCAGGAATTGTTGGTTAGCCAAGAAATCTTATCATTGTTAGTAGAGGAAGACATTTTGATTCTCTGCTGCTAGCAAGTCACAACATAATCAATAGTTGTAGAAATTGAAAGTCACTTTAAAACACTTAATAGATATAATCTATTACTCCCAGATTGCGGACCGAACGCTCAATATAGTCTTTGTCAGTGGCTGCAACTACCAAAGTTCTATATCTACACATAGCCACCATTGGCACGTATCACTTGGCCATTTATCCACTCACCAGCATCAGTAGCCAAGAACCCAACAACAGGGGCAATATCCTTGGTCTCTCCAAGCCTGCTAAGTGGGCTCTCCTCTATGTTTTTCTTAATCTGCTCATCTGTTTTCCCTGCAAAATACATTTCTGTTGCAATGGGCCCTGGAGCCACACAGTTTGCAGTAATTCCAGTTCCCTTTAGTTCCTTTGCCAATATCTTGGTCATTGCCTCCACTGCAGCCTTTGAAGCCGCATATGCTCCAAATCCAGGCCTCAATGCACCCACCATTGACGATGATAACAGGATGATTCGGCCTCCACCACCTTGTTTGATCCGGTTTGCTGCTTCCTTGCAACACAGAAATGCACCTCTAGTATTCACGCTGAAAATGTAGACAAAGGCAAAGATTTTCATATTATGAAATTCCCAACAAAATAATAGTAACTAATTTCCAAATGCTCTGGAATATTAGCTACTCTATGCCATTTTACGTCAAATAAAAAGTCTGGCAAACGAGCTATTCGGATCAGCTGTTCCCAACTAAAAAAATTCCGCTATTCCTCTCCTTTAATACGTGGCAAAGCATATTACCAATCCCGCTTATGTTGCTATATGCAACCGACACTTTCTGCAGATTACGCTTTTCCACATTAAATTCACCACTCCAATCCAAAATCAGCCTTCAAGTTGCTCATTTGATCATTGTGAATGCAACATATGCTATACAGCTCTTGCAAAAGATCAGTCACAAATTTTGCAGACTTGAAATTGAAAGAAATAAATTTAAAAAAAAATCGATTGTTTACAAGTGGATGAACGCAAGCCCATATACCAGTAACGATAGAACAACTAATTAGTCTAACCACACATTCCTCTTAACTCTCACGAATTGTACAACTAAAAAACTCCAATTGTTGCCAGCCTTTCAGGCCAATAATTATTACCAACTTAAAACCCATGTTTATGCACAAAACATTGAATTCACCATACTTGTTAAGCTAACATGAATATAGATAAACAAGGTATAAAGGACTTTGATTGACACATTTCAGCAAGCAAATTCCGAACCACAAGAGTTACCTGAAAGTTCGATCAAAATCCTCCAAGGAAGTATTAGCAATAGAGGGGTACTTGGCATCCAGAACTCCAGCTGAGTTTACCAAGATGTGAACTTGCGACCCAAATTCCCTCTCAGCCTCATCAAAAAGAGACTTGACTTGGGCTGCATCGGAGACGTCACCTTGGGCCGTGATAGCTCTGGTTGCTCTACTACCACTAATACCAAGATAAAGAGAGTTGATTTCATTGGCGACAAGATCAGCATGGTACTTGCTTGAAGTGAAGTTGATGACAATTCTAGCACCCAGTGAAGCCAAGTGCAGTGCTATGGCTTTGCCTATGCCACGAGATGAGCCGGTGACGATGGCCACGCGGTCTTGGAGGGGCTGCGTTAACGGGGTCGTTATAGTAGTCATCGTTCCAGGAACTAGAGAGAGAGAGAGAGTGGCAGAATCTTTCAAAGAAGTGTTCGATTTTTCTACCTCATTCAAAAGCTTCGTTTCCATATAATTTAGCGTCATTTGATTTTACTATATAAAATTTTCTTTTAAATAAAAATAACAAACTTGGATAAAGTTTAATAATTATATACTATATAAAATTTAAAAATAAATTATTTTATAAATTAACTAATTAATTAAATGAGCTTTATTTTAATTTCTTATATAATATTTATTAAAAATTTCAAAATAAATAATTTAAATTTTATTGATAAATTAATACCTTTTTAATATATATTTATTATTAAACAAAATTTATTTAAATTTTATATTTTAAAGATATTTTAAATTTAAATTATATCTATTAAATTTACCGTAAATTATCTTATAAAAAGAAATAGATTTTAGTAATTTAGTACTTAGCCAGGCGTTACGTAAGTTGGATATATCTATATTTATATATATATTAATACTATAAATATAATTTTGTAGATATTTCTTTAAGTGTAAACACGGTATATTAGTTTTTTTTTGAAAAAACAGAATTTTTTAAACTTAATAATAGTCCAACAAAGAAATTGGGATAACGTCCCAAACTTGAAAGCGAGCATGATGAGGAGAAGCTCTAGCTAATGAATGAGCTACTACATTTGCTTGCCTCCTAACCCACTTAACACAAATATTAAACTTATTTTCTAAAAATTTCTTACAATCCAACACCACAAGACCAAAAGTAGAGTTATCATGAGCAGAGCCTTGGACAGCATTCACAAGCTGCAAACAATCCGAGAAAATACAACCATTAAATGGGAGGTAATCACATGCAAATGATAGGCAATGACGTAAAGCAATTGCCTCAATAAGAGCCAAGGAACCGTTACCTTCACAAAAACCAGAAACAGTACGTTGAAATAGACCCTCAGCATCTTCAACAACAAACCCGTATCCAATGAAGTCCAGAGCTTGGAGAGTGGCCCCGTCCACAAAGCATAGTCAATTAAAATTATGTGCTTGCAATGCAAGAAGGCGAGGTTAACCACCAAGATACGTGTCTGGCTGCTGCTGGTTAGAGAGATTAAGCACATTTGAAAGCCTCCTACGCACAACTACATCTGCTTCAAGGCTGGACTTCCATTCTAGCAACCATGCCTAAGCTGAACTATGGAAGACATTGGCCGGAACTTGCTTCTGGTTCCACAGATTTTGATTGTGGGCTGACCACAATTTCCAAGCCAAAACTGCACATTTCTCAGCCTTGTCAAAACCTTTCGAACAAACCTGCAATAAAAAATCTGAAAAAACAATATTAGTTTGTTCAACTTCCAACTCGTCCAACCTCCGCACCTCCTTAGCCAAACTACAATGGAGCAATACGTGGTTCACACTTTCATGCTCATTACACCAAAGGCATAAATCCACTATCGCCACACCCCGATGCCTCAAATTATCTCGGATAGGAAGAACATTTCTACACTCCCTCTAAACAAAATCCCTAATTTTGGGAGCAATATTAAACTTCCAAATTTTTGACAAAATTTCACCTACAACTCTATCAGTACCTCTTCCCAACACCTCTAAACATACATAATATCCCGATTTAACCATATATTACCCTTTACGATCAAAATGCCACATAAGGATATCTTGCCTCACAAAAGAGCTAAGCGGAATACCGATAATAGCTCTTATATCCCGCAAAGAGAACAAATCCAATAATAAGGTGATATTCCAAGATTTATCATCATCAGTCATGAGTTCATTAACCTTCACATTGGGACCTATGAAATCTAACCCATCATCCGCCATAAAGGTGTCTTACTTTGGGATCCAAGGGTCCATAGCGACCTTGATACTCTCTCCAATCCCCACTCTCCACCAAGTTCCGCATCTCAACAAGCTACTAGACAACAAAACACTCTTCCACACAAAACTTGGGTTTCTACCCTCTGCTGCATATAAAAAATCCCCCTCTGGGAAATATGTAGCTTTGAAAATTCTATAAATAAGAGTGTTAGTGTTGGTAAGTAACCTCCATCCTTGTTTACCTAGCAATGCCACATTAAAACATCTGAAATCCCGAAAACCCATGCCTCCCTCATTCTTATGACCACACATCCTATTCCAGGCTAGTCAATTAATACCACGCTTCTCCTTCCTTTTACAGTTCTTCAAGTAATGTAGTAAGGAGTAAAAACACACTCATACAGTAGGAAGGGATTGCCTGAATCACAGATTTTATCAGGATTTCCCTCCCTGCACGAGACAAGAACTAGCTACTCCAACCATTAATTTTCTTCCACATTCGATCCTCGAGAAAATTAAAATTTTATTTTTTGTTCCTCCCAAAGAGCGAGGGAAGCATTAAGTATGACCCACTTCCTAAAGGGTGGTGCACCTCCAGAAGATTAGAGATGCTAAGCGAAACATTTTCATTCACATTAGGATTAAACAGCATCCCAGATTTATTGAAATTGACTAACTGATTGGAAGCTCTCTCATAAGTCTATAGAATATTTTTAACTTGCCACACTTCCTCCACACTAGCATTAAAAAACAAGAGTGAATCATCCACAAATAGTAAATACGAAACTCTAGGGCATCTGGGGTTCGCCCTACAATCATGAATCATCCCACAGAGTTCTACATCTCTAAGTAACAAAGAAAGGCCTTCGGCACAGACTAAATATAGATATGGAGATAAAGGATCCCCCTGACGCAGACCCCTGTGAAGGTGAATAGGCCCAACTAACTCCCCATTAAAATTAACATATAGGAAACTTCAGAGAAAGAAATAGACATCCAATGGGTCCATTGATCCACAAAACCAAGCTGACTGAGCATTTTTTTCAAAAAAATCCATTGGACTCTATCATAAGCTTTACTAACATCTAGCTTGAGGGCACATGACCCCATCCTCCTCCCGGTGTTTCTTTTCAACCTATGAATAGTTTCAAACGCAACAAGCACATTATCAATTATCAATCTACCCAGAACAAAGGCAGACTAATTTTTGGAAATAATTCCCGGCAAGACTCTTTTAAACCTATTTGCAAGAACTTTCGCAATAATTTTGTAAAGAACATTACACAGTGCAATGGGGTGAAAGTCCTTAAGAGATTCTGGGTTATGAACTTTAGGAATTAAAATAATCAAAGATTTAGTGAGAGCAGGAGGGAAAGTACCTTGTTGTAACTAAAGACGACAACTGTTAACCACATCATCACCAATCAAGCGCCACAGTTTCTGATAAAAAGCCAGGTTTAGCCTATCTGGATCCAGAGCCTTGTTAGGGTGCATTTGGAAAACCACTGATATAAATTCCTCATTTGTAAAAGCCGAGCAGAGAGTTTCATTATCCCCAACCGAAATACCAGTTGGTACCAACCTTAATAATTACTCACAATCTAATGAACCACCTGAAAAACTGATTCAAAGTAACCCCGAACTTGCACTTTTAGTAGATTTTCCTCAATAATCCACTCACCACTGTCACCTTTAAGCCTCTCAATTTTATTCATCCTATGTCTATTCCGAATATGGGAGTGAAAGAATTTTAAATTTCTATCACTTTTCTGGTACCAAAATATTTTAGCCTACTGCCAACACCTAGCTTCTTCCTGAGCCAGTAGGTTATTCCACTCCTCACGTAACCTGCTCACATCCACATTATCACCTGTTAAATCATTACCCTCTAGCAGAGTTTTTATGTCACATTTCTTCCTCCAAAACTTATGATTTTTAGACCTGCCCCATAACTTCAAATCTGCAATAACATGGTCCCACTGCTGCGTTAAAACTTCAGACTTCCTCCATGCAGTTTTGACCACATCAAATAATCCCTCATCATGCAGCCATGCATTGTCAAATTTAAAACACCTAAAAGAGTTACTTTTCTCAGTAGATGCCAAGTCAATGAGTAGTGGCCAATGGTCAGACATAGATGCAGCAACCACATTACCAACCACAATGCAGAACCTATTTAACCAATCCGGATTAGAAAAGGCTCTGGCCAGTCGTTCCCTAACACAATGCCCATTAGCTCATCCGTTATCCCATGTAAAGAAAGAACCCGAAGTTAGTAAGCCAATCGTCTAAAGCCTGACAAAACCCATTAATGAACGAGCGAGGCTGTGGATTCCTGCCGTATTTTTCCTCACTTAAACTAATATCGTTAAAATCGCCAACACAAAGCCAAGGGTTATTGCCTCTTCTAGCAAGAGTTGAAGCAAATTCCATGAGGCTTGCTGCCTCCTTCTTTCCAGAAAGCCATAATTGCCTATAAAATGTCAGAAAACCCATCTTCCAAAATCTTGTGATCAATAAAATTCAGCGAGAAATCTGTAACCGAAACATTAACTGAACTAGACCAAAGCAAAGAAAAACCACCTCCCATCCCCATTCTATCCACACTAAAACACCCATGAAGGCCCAGCAAACTACGTAACTCTTCCATACGTCTCCCATGAACTCGAGTTTCCATGAGAAACACCAAGACCAGCTTGTAACTCAAGACAAGATCCTTGAGTGCATTAATTGCCTGGGAATTGTCGAGGCCCCTACAATTCCAACTAAGCAGCCTCATTGCTTTCGACTAGCCCGCCTTTCGGGAATAGCCGATCCTAAAGTTCCTGATGATGTAGAAATCGTAGAAGTATCATTGCTAGCATCCTTGTTTCTTGAAGGACAGTGACCAAATTTTTAAAATTTTGGGCCTCTTCGTACCATCTTCAACAGTCCTAATGGTAGTGTCTTCATCAAGCCCACTGATACTATTCCGGCCCAAGGAGGAAATATCTGTATCCATCTACCCAATTGTTGATTCCACTTCCACACTAATACTCAGGTATGACATTGGCCTAAAAAAGGAAGTATTGAGATTTAAACCTTCTAAATTTGGAACCCCAAATCCAGGCAATCCCCTTATATCAGCTGAAAATAATGGAGATTCCAAATTACCATCTTCACACAACCAGGGGATGGACATTTGTTGATTCCGACGAACTGGTGCCCTTAACCTGTTAGACCCTATTTCCGGAGTCCAACTCAGAGGTCATATCACAAAACGTGAGCTTATTACCCTGTAGGGTTATTTCAAAGAACCCTTATTCGC
>JANZXP010000002.1:9130640-9143705 GCA_027576715.1 Erythroxylum flavicans
TTAAAAATAAATTATTTTATTTAAATTTATTTAATCTTTTATATAATATTTATTAATAAAGTATTAATAAAAATATTTTATTTTTAAAACAAATAATTTAAAAATGATTATTTATAAAATAATATTTATTTTATATGTTTTAATTATTAAATCAAATTTTATTGGAATTTATATATTTTTAAATATTTTAAATATAATTATATTTATTAATAATTATTTAATTCATTTTATAAATTAAATTAAATGAAGATATTACAATTTTAGTAATAATTAATTAAATACAATATATTTAATTGATAGTAAATTAAATAATATATGTTTTTGTTTCATATTTTAATTCTACTTGGTTGTTTCTTTATCACAAACTCTTGTTATAAATTATAATATTTTGAGAGTTAAGGATATTTATTGTTCTTTTTATTCGAAGTTTTGATGTAATTATTATTTCTTATATAATGAAAATTAAAATTGTAATATTTTAAATACTTTGTATTGTTTTTAATTTTATATTTGTATGATGATGATTGCCTTTTTTCATAAAAATTGTGATTATTATTTATATGTGAAATATCTGAAAATTATTGTTATTTCATATTAATTGTGATTATTATTTATTATCTTAATTTTGGAGGCAGGGTTAAAAACATATAGTACAATTGTATAATATGATAATGAACTATTTTTCGATTTTCAAACAAATTCAGGGACTATTTCATAAATTTAAAAAATTACCTAAAACGATACTCAATATTGACCAGTATCGGTATAGTACCGTACCAAAATTCAATCTGGTACCAAGTCTGGTGCGATATTCACAACATTGATATGTATTACCAATGTAAAACATATCTTAAAAATCATAAGTCAAATGAAATAAAAATTGTCTGTGGATTAAATTTTTAATTCAAACAGATTTATGCTAAACTTTATGATAAAACTATCAAATTATATAGCAATTTCTAACACTTGTGGGTAAATTATAAAAAATAATTTGATATTTTAATCTAGTTAATTATTCAAATATAATAAGTGAGACAAAATTTATTATACTCAAACAATTAATTGTGAGTAAAATTTTCTACTCTTTATGTGATTAATTACATAAAAATATAATTTATACATATAATAAGGTTGTTGTGGTTAAGCCCTAATAATTAATCATTAAAAACTTTTTATCCATAATGTTATTCACAAGACAAAATATAGATATAATGTTTAACATTTCTAGAAATATAATTTTAATGCATAGTTTGTACAAACATAAATTGTAGATCATATAGTTGGGGTCCATTTTGCGCCCCTATGAGGCTGTAGGTTCGAGCCTCAACATTTTTTTTGTCTTATTAAAACTAGACACAAAACCTAACTTTGTAATTAAAACAACGCAAAACGACATCACTTAGTTTATAAACGCGCAGTATAGCTTCTAGAGCATCTCCATAAAAATGCACAGCTTAAGGAGCATCTCATTTTGTTTTCAAAACACATATAAAATAACGCGGTTTAATACGTATAGGTCTTCTTCAACTTCTAGCTGAGTCAAACTGACCCAAATCGCGACCCATTAGATGCTCCATAAAACCAAACCAGAAAACACCACAAAACTTATCTTTTAAAATGTAGAAAAACTTCTAAAACACTTAATTGAAGATTTCTACCTTTAATCTAAAGAAAAAAAATCCAAAAATAGCTTTAAATCGAAAGTTTTCAAATCTAAAAAATTTTCCATGATTTTGAAAATCTTCAAAATCTTCAACAAGGTAGAGGTTGACACGCTTTGATACCAAATGCGCGCATATTTTAACGTATATTTAACAATAATATACATTAGAATAAGCATATAAGATAAATGTGGAAGAAAAACAAAATACGTCCTGCCATTGTTGTTGATGTTTGAAGAGCTACATTTCTGGAATTCTTCTAAGCTCTCAAATTCTCAATATGATGGTGTGTGTCTTTCAGAAGACGAAAGAAGCTTAGAGACCCAAAATATGAGAAAATAAACTATATGAATGTACTTTTATCAAGCATAATATCAATTACTATAAAATCAGGAATTCATACCATTAACTTACATAAACTTTGGACTATGTATGCCAAAAAAAGAGGAAAAGTTCTCACACTCTTTCCATCAAGAGTTGTTTAGATACAACTAACTCCATAATCTTGTAAAACCTCACATTATTCACTGTGACATCCATTTATTTATCCTTCTCTTGATTATCCATATTTCTTAAAAGAATAGTTGGATACTTGTTAATGGTGGTAAATGTATACAAGAATAAGTCTTTATAATCATATATATTTGGTGGCATAATAGTGCATCTCGCTTTATCTATGACTCGTTATAATGTTTCTCTTCTCCTCACATTGTTCTTCTATCTCTTGAACTAGAATTTTTAGCCTCTTTAGAATTTGCTCCAGGTTATTCTTGTTTTGCTTGTATTTCTTTTGAACGAAAACTGATCTTTATTGACCTCAACGCATTCTCTTTATGTGTTTTCTTTAGCATATATTCCTCCTTAACACTACATTCTTAAATGTCCACCTATATTGTTTACTAGGCACACAAAACTTGTAAAAGTGTAACTTGTAACATTTGACACCCTTTAAGATTCCTTTATCCTTGGTCACTAAGGTGATTTAGCCACGTGTTGCAGTGTAAAACCATCTTCCTCTAATTCAACTGCAACTTCTTCTCCACCTACAATAATACTTCCTATTAGTTTATAAATGTTTTTCGTCAATCTTGAACCTGTTATTATACTCATAACACCCGTAACCACCTTATTATTGACCATTCACATGTAAAGTATCCAGAGAGACAATGTTCTTCCTCAAATATAATAAATGTCAAGTTTTACATAACATTCTAACAATTATATCAAACATCTTGCCTTTGACCGTTCATGTTCCACATGATTTACAACCTATATCATCTCCCGACCTCATAATACCAAAATTTTATGCCACAAATCAATCTTTATTTGGTGCATGTGATGAAAGTATCATGTATCTAGAATTCATAAGCCCCGTAATTAACTAGATAAAATGTAAACACATCTCTATCACTATAACACAAATCTTCGTTCTACAAAACATTAGCAAACCTTGACGAATTAGCAAATTTCTTTTCTTCAACTTACCTCTTCTTATTTGGACAATCCCTCTTGATATGCCCAGTTTTCACATGCTAGTATCACCAATTTACCTTTTTCTTCCAAGTTCCTGATTATTCCTTATGTACAGTCTTTCACCTTACGAACTTTTACTAGTGTTTTGTCTCTATTGATTATAAACTAATAACACAATTATTATATCTTCTACATTAATTGTCTCCTCACTTAATGTGAGCAATAGTCACCGAATGTTCATAAGAAGTATGCAAAGAACAAAAAAAAATAATTTTTTTTATCCTTGTCCACAGTGGCCACTTTGAGCTTAAAAGACCACTAACTATTTGGTTGAACGTATTGTTACGTTGTTCTAAACATGTTCTCTCATACATCTTCAATCTGTATGACCTATTCTTTATGTACAACTTTCTGGTGAGAGACTTTGACATATATTGTCTTTTAACTTCTTTCAACCTCCACATAAAATTCAATATTCATAACGTGGTACATGACCTCGCTTGTCAAACATAATTGAATTATTCAATTTGTTTGTACTTGTAATTCCTCCCAGTTGAGCTGATCAATATCTTCTAACTTATTGTTATGTAACCGACCCTTTTAATATGTCTTGTTGTATCAACAAGTTATTCACTCTCTATTGTTACAGTATGAAACTTTTAGTTCCATTTAACTTCTTTGCTTTGAATTTTGCAACCAAATTCATTGTTACCTTAGGGGTTGTTTGTTTTCATTTTTTTCTTTCATTTTTCTTTTCGTTTTTGTAAAAAAAGAAACAATTAAGCAAAACGTGTTTGTCTAACTTTGTTGCAATTTTTTGTTTCTCAAAATAAAAAACCGCAATGGTTTTATAGAAACAAGAAAATATCGTTTCTCTAAATTTAGACATGTTTTCTTGGACAAAAAAACAACATATCCCTATTTTTTATCTCTATTATTGTCTTTAGTATACCTCCATACCTAACACAACATCTAGCAAATTTTTACAAGAGCCAAGCTCCGACTTTCTCTGTCACACATAGATGAGGTAGCTCTGATGATAGCAACGAAGGTTGGAGATTGAAAGAAATGTCGGAATCCTTATGAAAACCGATAGCAGAACCTCATCGGAGAGGAGGGAAGTAAAATTTGGTGCAGGTAAGTCCGTGAAGTTGTGATCGTGAGGATAAGAAGTTGGTGAAGTTGGAGTAGTACTGGTGGAAGATCTGATATGCATCTTTTAACCCAACAAAAAAGAAAAAAATCTCAATAATTCAGAGGACAATTGTGTCTTCAACTTCAAGTACTGACAATTGGTCTTGTGTTGAGTAGTAAAAGATGGGTTTTCATTTTAATGGAGTTTCGTGACATTGAAATAAGGTTATGAAGACTTTGGGGTATGCATGTAGAGTTGGGTTCAGATTTACAGTGTTGGATAATCCGTAAGCTTTATCACTATGTTCTTTAATATACATAATAAAGCAATTTAGCTATTTAGGCCTATTTACAATGTTGGAATTTCATAATAGTATTTAATTTTTTTAGATTTTTTTTATTTTAATGCTAATTTTTAAAAATTTTAATTTGATTATTAACTTTTTAAAATTTGTATAAATCTTTATATTAATAAAATTTTATAAAATATGTAATTTTATAAAATTTAAATAATATTTTGAAAATTTAAGTATAATTTAAAATGGTAACTGGTATTAATCGATTTCAATAACAATATCATATTATAATCAAATTCAATACTAAATTCCGTACAATTAGTGATCGCAATGCAAGTTTGAAATTTGATTGAACTTGATTCATATTACTTTAGCTTGGACAGAATAAGAGAAAAAAAAACAAATTAGAGTAAAAGATGACAAAGAAAATAAGAAAAATAAAAGACAAAAAAAACTTTTTATATATATGTAGATAAAATTATAATGAGAATTAATTAGTTTAGAAATAAAATATATTATATTAGAAATTATTAATATAAGAGTATAGTTACAAAAATAAAAATAGGAAGGTAAAACAAAACATGCTTTTATTTTAAATTTTTTATTACAAATCTTAACTAAATAAGTTTTTGTTTTTAGTTTTTATACTAGAAATCTCAATCAAACAGATTTATATTTTTAATTAAAAAATAAAAATAAAAAATAAAAAATAAAAACTGCAACAGAAAAATAGAAGTAAAACTAAACTTTACCTTAGTTTATACTCTTATACAATCTGCTAAAGATTAATATGAATACAAATATAAAAGAATGAAAGAAACAAACAAAAACATCATAAGTTTTTCAAAGAAGTTGGACCATTTTGATATGTCTATACCCTTACAAGTTACAAGCAAGAGTAGCTATTTTTTATTATTAAATAATGATAATGAATACAAGGATTATATAATTACGAAACTTTCGAGTTTCAATTATTTTGTTTCGCGTATCTTTATTCGAACTTTTTAAAGGAAAACACAGTAACACACTCAAACACACAATCAAATATGTGTTAACATAAAGACTTAAAATTTAAAAAGCCTTCAAAATTGGATATCAATTTATATCACTCATACGCAACAATTTCAAACATGAACGCCTAGATGTGAAACATTTTGAAGAGCCTGAGACGTGAATGATCGGTGGGTTAGCAGTCAAACCAGAAAACTTTGGTTGTTCTGTATGAGTTTGTGAGGCTAAACCTCTCTCGTTTTTCTTATTGAAATTGTTGTTTAGATATCTGCTGGTTAATTAATTTCTCATTTCTTTGTCATCAGAACACAAACACAAATGGCGCTCGCTATCCGTTATTTTCTTGGCACTATCTTTTAGGGGCATATCGCATGCAGTATAAGCAGAGAATGGCACAAACAAACTATTGAAAAAAAACTCAGAAAGGCTCAAAGGCGTCAGGGGCGTTCTGGTCATTTCAGCGAAATTGATTCGCTTTCTCTGACCACTTTAATAAATGTAGCCCAAAGCAAAAGAGCGGGAAATGCATACTCGCAAGAAATGGAGGGAGAGAAAATTGAACCGAAGCTTTTTGGTTTAAAGACAGAACTGACCTTAACACTCAGTTCATGTTCTCGAGTCACCATTTTCCCAATCCCAGCCTCCAATTTTTGCAGTTCGAGTCAATAGTCTATTAACAACTAAGTTGGAGTTCGAGTCAATAGTCTATTAACGACATGCATAAATATTAAATAGCAGTGAGGCAGAGATTTTAACCTTTTTTACCGTTTACGTGTGGGTCCCATTAAATGCTTTGAAGATCAGTAGGTCACACTTCACAGTCTAATTAATTTCATTTAGTGAATATCTAAAAATAATAATTACTAATTTTCCATTAAAAATCAAATAATACATGTTAAATATTAGGAAATAGATTAATAAAAAGAAAATATTAATATTTTTTAGGAGTTTTCCATTTATAAAAAAGGTGCAAGAAATTCTCAAGAATTCAAATGCTTGTAAATTTTGAATTTAAATAACAGTCTTTTTATTAATTATGGGTAAAATTATATATTATTGAACCTCTTTAAATTTTACATATTAGTGATTTTTTTTGTTATTGTTGTTTGTCTAAAGTCATTATCTGGCATTCACCAAATATTTATTTTATTTTTCTTTACATTATTATTTACAGTTGAAAAATTCCTCGTAAATAAAATGCCCCTTTCACATGAAATTGAGAGGGCAAATTGGTCCAAATAAATGATTGTCAAAGCGAACCCCACCCGGCAAGGGATAGCGGCGGAATTTGAGATAAAGATTTGAAATTCAACGTACACTCACCGGCACCGCATAAAACACCAAAAAGGAAACCTTAAAAAAGGACAACCTCCGAACAAGGTGTGCTTATTTCATACCTACGTTATACAAATAGTATACCTTAAACCCTCTTCCCCAACGCCGAAACTCCCGAAACACACCCCTATTCAATAATTTTACCACAACATCCAACAAATCTGCCAAAGATTCAATCTTTCATTGACCTTCCAAATTCTTTTCTTTTTCTTGATTCCGCGGCAAGAAAGACAAGGAAGAAGGTATTAGGAGCATTTCAAAGAAGAAGACGACGACCAAGCATTAGAGGTTTTAAACTGGTGGGATGTGTGTGATTGGGCTACTTTGATTTTGATTTTTGTTCCTCTTTTCTTTTTCCATTTGAATGCATGTATTTAGTGTTCGTGAGTCATATCCGAGTTGCCAGGTACTGCTTTTACTGTATTTAGTTAGATACTTCTACGCTTAAAGAAAATTTTCGGCCTTTGCAAATGTCCTTTCTTTCGGATTTACTTGGTTGATGTCCTTCAGCTTTTGGCTTTGTTATCGTTTAATTATATCTTCAAGGAGCTTGCTTGTGTGTTCCGAGTTTCTGATGCGTTAACATGCGAGGAAAAACAATGGTTTTTGGGTTTGTTGTATTGAATTTTGAATTTGATTTGAATACTTAAATTCACGAGTTCAATAGCTGGTAAATATAACTACCCCACCTGCTTAAATTGTCTTTTTACTTATGGGCATAACTATGAAATAGTTCCTTTCTCATGTTCATTCCTGAGAAACTGTTGCAAAGAAAAAGGAATTTTACATGTTGACATCGGAACTTAATAGTTATTGTACTTGAGAAAGCCTCGTGCTATAATGATTAGTCGGGGAAAGTATTAGTTCCAGCAGAGAATTGAGAAATGTGTTGCGTAGACTGTCTGATTTGTACTTTGGACAGAGTCAATCGAACTGTAATCTTTTCGTAACCCATTAGATTTGGTTGATTTCAGGTCAATAATGGGAAGAAATCTCAGTCCAGTATTGCGAAGGGAATTGGCAAATCTTGACAAGGATGCTGATAGTCGTAAATCCGCAATGAAAGCCCTCAAATCATACGTAAAAGATCTAGATTCCAAGGCGATCCCTTTATTTCTTGCTCAAGTGTCTGAAACCAAGGAAACAGGTTCTTTATCAGGGGAATACACAATATCGCTCTATGAAGTTCTTGCCCGAGTCCATGGAGTTAACATCGTTCCTCAGATTGATAGCATCATGGCTACCGTTATCAAGACTTTAACTTCAAGTGCTGGTTCCTTCCCTCTTCAGCAAGCATGCTCAAAAGTTGTACCAGCAATTGCAAGATATGGGATTGACCCAACAACTCTGGAGGACAAGAAGAGGCATATAATTCATTCCCTTTGCAAGCCTCTTTCAGATGCTCTCTTAGATTCTCAAGAGAGTCTTACTTCAGGGGCTGCCCTTTGCCTTAAAGCTCTCGTGGACTCGGATAACTGGCGGTTCGCCTCAGATGAGATGGTGAATAGGGTATGCCAGAATGTGGCTGTTGTTTTGGAGAAGTCCACTCAAAGTAATTCACATATGGCATTGGTTATGTCTCTTGCCAAGCATAATGCTTTAATTGTTGAAGCATATGCAAGATTGTTAATACAATCTGGATTGCGCATCTTAAATGCTGGGGTTCTGGAGGGAAATTCTCAAAAACGGTTATCGGCCATTCAAATGGTTAACTTCTTGATGAAGTCTTTGGATCCAAGGAGCATTTTCTCAGAGCTTGATTTGATTGTTGAGGAGATGGAGAAGTGCCAATCTGATCAGATGGCATATGTGAGTGGGGCGGCTTTTGAAGCTTTACAGACTGCAAAGAAATTAGCTACAGAGAAGGGATCGAAATTTGAGAAGAGTTCTGGTTCGGTTACCGGTTCAAACTTTCATAGGAGAGGTAGAAGAAATTTGTCTAGTCCTAGAAATCTGTCTCCGGCTTCTTTGTCACCTGAGTCACATACACTTGATTCCTTTATGGAATATGACTCTTTCATTGAGTCACCTGTTTCTACAACCCAGATTTCTGGAAATCTGGAGTATGATTGTAGGAGTGTAAATCGAAAGCTTTGGAGCTACGAGAATGGAGGAGTAGATGTATCACTTAAAGATGGCTTATTTTCAGAGATAGGTCACAGGACCCCCATCAACGAAGCATTTTCAGACCAATCGGGCGATTATGAGTTTACTGAAAATGGAGGAGGTTGCTCAGCAGAATTTGCAGGTTTTTTACATAGAATCTCTAGAAGTAGACAACTTAGAAGTGCCACCCCAAGTCCCCAGGTAAATCGGGTTGCGTTTTCTTATAATTTTTGATTTGTGGGTCACTCGTACCTAATTGAAGGAGCTGAGTTGCACAGAACTTGTTTGTTCGAGCATAAACTGAACTCATCATTTGAACAAGAAAATTAGAGCGGCAGTAGGATATCAAAATCATCATATTTTTCTCTCATAAACAAATGTTTCGAAATAGTTTTTCCTTCCAGCAGTGTTCCTGTATTTCTGTAGTAGAATGATTAGAGGAAGCATTCCAACTCAATGGGTCCAAAACATTTTATGAAACCAAGATGTTGACTAGGAACGAGCTGGTGATTGTTTTGATGCCCTTACCTGTATTATCAGGCAGTTACAAAACATGTACTGTTCGTAAGATTAGCAGTAGGTTCTCATCAACGATAGCTGCCTACGGTGAAAGTGGTTGGCATTAGGGTCAAAGCTCATGCATGCCTCTTCTTGGTGACAAAACAAACTATAGTCCCTTCCCTATATTACGTCACTGTTGATATGTCTTGTCCTCTTTCTGATGTTAGTTGAAGAATGAGTTGCAATCTGTTATGCATGTCCATATTACTTATCTGTAGACTAACTCAAATTTCATTGATGCAATTTTCATGTGTGCTTCAGAAATCACGCTCTTGTGTTGATACTGACAAAGTTAACATCTTCACAACCCCAAGGAAACTTATGCGCTCTCTTCAGGATTCCCATGACATGAATTCTGACTTTTCAGAGAATCAGAGTAGAATGCACAATAGTCCTTTCTCTAAATGTGGTTATAGCCCCAGTATGAAGTTTGAACATAATGGCTTTCAGCTTGGTCTTGGTTGTGAGGTCAGAGATAACAAAAGCTCAGATGAATATGCCACCGAATCAGTATCATCAACAGATGATGCTCTAGCGAACAATGACGTTCAGGTGTTTCCTCAGCTAGTTCCTGGAAACAACACTGACGTGCAAAAGTCATGCACAAAAAAGAGCAAACTGAAGACTCCTAGGTTGATTGTTGGGTTCCTTTTTATTCTTCTGGTTTTCACGTTATTGATGTGGAATAATGATGCAGGTGATGACATCTATGTCGTTCCAACTTAGTCCACTTACTATCATTCACATGTCAAAGGTTAGCAAAATAATTATATGGTTTCTCTGTAGCAATATCGGTACTCTACTACTCCAACAACTAGTTGGAAGCCTCTTACATTCGGTTGAAATTGTGTTCATTTTGGTTTAATATGCTTTTGAGTACTATTGACTATTGTTGCTTCTTGACGCCGTTGTCCACTTTTGAAGCGATTTACTGTTTACTGAGTTTGCTATAAGTGGTTTGAGCCATGTATCTTTAAAGGACAGGATGACATTAGTTTCTCCCTGCTACTAATATGAATAATTTAATAGTCAGACTTTTATGATAAACTAAGCACAAGCTTCAGGACTAGTCTTATGCTTTGAGCTTCATTGGTTTGCTTCATCAAGAGAAACATGCAGACATGTGCTCCCTTACATATTTGGATGTGCAAGCGTTGGCGTCCTGTCACAACTGTCTTAATTTGATACTGGATTGGATATTTATAATTCACCGAACCCTTGGCAATAAAGTTTCGTTTTCCCTGTTTTGTGATGACCGACAAAGAGAAAACGCATCTCTCAGCATACTGGGAACATATGAAAGCTAGATCAATGTGAAATTAAATAAGAGGTATATTATTTACCGGGGTATATGGGCAAAGATAAATTTAAATCAAAGGATATTATTGTTATGATTGGAATTTAAGCAATAACGCTCACAAAATTTTTGAGATTATCAATTTATTTGCACAATAAAAATGATTGAAATATAACGAATATAGGATTTTAATATGAAAAAATTTCAATGTAAAACCATAAACTACTTCTTGAGTGAGAGACTTCAAAACCTTTATCATTTTTATCTTACTATTTGAAAGCCCTATTGCCTACACTATATTTAACTTGTTTCTCACAAACTCAGCTTTAAATTTCAAAAGGATAAGATTTTGTATTGCAAGTGATCATCTATAAGGCCATGTACAGTGATCGTATTCGACCTTTAAATTTTAAAACTCGAGGTTAATACACGGTTATAGTGACTTACACAGTTAGTAGATACGATTGTGTTCTCTATTTACACGGTCGTGCCTGATTCTACACAGTCATAAATGTCACCTTTTAACTTGTACATATTTACAGAAGTTTACGTAGTAATGCACACGATACAAGCATGTGCCTTCTAGACATTAGCATGTTCTCCAAAAGCAACACTACACTATGTCGTTTAATTATGTTTAACTTGTTAGTTTAATTAAACGACAAAGTTTAGTTAAACTTAATTAGTTAGTCTGACATGTATTAATCAACGTAGTTTAGTTAGGACTTCTGAAACACGTAGTAAATTACGTCAACAAACTTAACGGAAACGCTAACGTTAGGTTAGAATGAAAAAAACTAAAAATTTGAGTATTTAATTGCTATTTTTTAAAGTTCAGGCTATAATTGAAAAAATCAGCAAAGTTTGAGATTTATTTTATAGTTAATCCAATCTTCTTTAACTTAATTAATTGCCATATACCATAACCAATGATACATCGCATCAATGTGCTTATTGCAAAAATTATAGATAAAATTTTTGTTGAAATTCTGGATTGCGCATCTTAAATGCTAGGGTTAATACGTAGAATAGACCTTATTACGTATCCATGATCGGTCATGAAAAGATTAAAAATGAAGGGATGCGAAATACCTGATTTCGGTTCCATCTCTGATTCTGAAGCTGATTCTAGGCACTAAACGAGCTCTAATCTCCCGAAACCTTTACGGAAAGTATTCCCCGATACGTGGTTTAAGCCTTTCTACAATTTTCTCAGTACGTAAAGCTCTCTTAATGGGTCAGAGATTCCTTATGCTTATGATTGATTTGAGCAACTGCAGGAGACCTTAACCTATTTATATAACTTCCATATCGGGGTTCGCATCACAAGACCAATATGGACCAGGTTCATACTAAAAAGGATCCATTTTTCACCTGAGCTTTCACCCATTGATTTAGATCATTTATTGGGTCACTTTATTATCTTTATTTGGATCAAATTACGTAATTTAACTGATAATTTATTTAAAAATCAAATTACAATTAATAACTGTCCACTATATGAGAAATTGACTAAATTGCCCTTAGGGGCAAAAATGTCTTACAATCTCCCCCTTGGACAATTATTAATTGCAGATTTGACTAACTTTAAAAAACGGTTTAAAAACTCGGTTAAGCTATGCTGCTGTATTAGTCAATTAAGTTTAAAAACAAAACATTTGATCCAAAGATAATGAAAGTCCAACATTCTGTCCTGCAAGGCTTTCGATATCGAAAAGTATCAAATACATATGTCATGTATGACACAAATCCAATACAATCACGAATATCTAATACCTCACTAACATGAATGAGAAAATGGAGTATAGCAAACTACAGTGATACCTTTATGATATAATATGTATCATCTTGTCTGTAGGTCTCGATTTTTCTAACTTTATGTTAAACCTCATTGCTAAACTGCATCATAGAAATCCTGTTTTCTCTCACCGAATCTCACCGAATGCTAAACAACATTAGAGAAAACTTGTTTCCTCTCACCATATGCTAAACATCATTAGATAAAACCTTTATGTTCTCCAACTGAATGCTAAACTACATTAGAGAACCTTTATGAGATTAAAACTTATATCCTCTATGTCATGTGCAACTTTAAGGATATATCCGTGTAAAACTGTATGTGTCTAATGACATAGGCTCAAGGTCAATCTTTATAAATGCCCAATGACCTTTAAAATGCTTAAGATCAACA
>JANZXP010000002.1:9150849-9163602 GCA_027576715.1 Erythroxylum flavicans
GAATGACCTACGGGCGTTCCGGTACGTATCCTAGGGTAATGGGGTGTTACATCAACTCCCTGTTCTTCTCCTCTATCCCCATGGCAGTCTCAATTATTTCAGTCAACCCGCTAGGCTTAAGCAAATTTAACTCATATCGAATTTAGAGTTGTAACCCTTAATAAAAGTACATTTCATTATCTCTGGTGTCAGGTCTCGACACGAAACAGTCAGGGTCCAAAATCGTTTCCTATACTCGAGAATCGTACCCTCCTGTTTGATGAACAGGAACCTTTGACATACACTACCTTCGTGGAGTGGGCGAAAATGCCTAAGTATTATACTCTTCAGCTCTCTCCAATCCAGGACTAGACCAGTATCTTCGATGGTTCTATACCACGACAAAGCTTCCTCGTCAAAGCTCAGCGCAGCCAACTCCACTTTCTCCTCTTCAGTGTATCTCTCGGCGGAAAAAATCGCTCTGCACGGTTAATCCAAGTATCTGGGTCTTGTCCCTTAAAAATCGGCATCTCAATCCTACGTGGCTTGCAATCTCGCCTCCAATCTGGGGGTTGAGGATCGTCATCTGGGTATCCCCTTCTCTAACGTTCCTCTCGGCGATTCATTTCTTCTCCCCGATACCATCCTCTACCTTCCAGCTCGATTCGTACCTCTTCGTCCCAACACTCATTTCTTTGCCCACGTTCTTCCTCTCGCCTTCCTTTCCTCCTGATACGCTCCCCTTCTAAATCCCCGATTTCTCAAAATTGTTCCCCAATTTTAGTTTTAAAAACCGGGTCATCCCCGACCTGCGGGTGGCGCCCTTCCCCTCTCATTCGAACATTTGGGTCGAACCCGACCCATTTACTTTCTACTTTCTCATGGCCCATTCCTTTCCACACGAATGCCTCCTCTTTGGTTTCGTCTCTTCTACCTCTCATCATTCCAGTGCCCGATGACTCACCTTTGAGTGTCTTCGTCAGATTTTGGGGTGATGGAGCTGATCGAATCTAGAGGGTTGTGATGGCTTGCATTAGCTGATCAAACCGCCTACTGAACTCTTCCTTTAGCTCACCCTTCACCCCTTCCAGCTTGTGATTCATCTCCACTTTCAGAGAATCACGCTCCGTTTGCAACCCCTCCTTGAGTTCTTCCAATTCTTTTTCCATCACGTCTAACCTGGTGTCCTTTTTCTTTCCCGCCATGCCCAAATCTTATGCTCTGATACCAAACGATAGACCCTACTAATAATCCTCTTACCAAACAATAGATAAAAGCACCACAATGAACAGAAAAGTATGTGTATATATTTCTTGATCACAATGGATCTGAAAATAACAATGATATCTCTAGAATTCGAGGTTCTAACTCCTTCAACCTTAAGGCTCAAGTCACGTAATACAATCGATGCATGCCCCCCTCCTCACGCACCCCCACTGTTTTATTCCCTTTAGTCAGCTAACTAACTCTTTAGCTAGCTCTTTTCTCCCTCTAGATAACTTTA
Source organism: Erythroxylum flavicans (assembly GCA_027576715.1). Classification (NCBI taxonomy): domain Eukaryota; kingdom Viridiplantae; phylum Streptophyta; class Magnoliopsida; order Malpighiales; family Erythroxylaceae; genus Erythroxylum; species Erythroxylum flavicans. The sequence goes on from JANZXP010000002.1 coordinate 9,152,333, forward strand.
CCCCTTACTCCCGTACTCCTGGATCTTCTCCTTTGATAAGTAAATTTAAATTATGGGTCGTAACACTATGTTTGGCCGTACTTAGTTCTCATAATGGAATTACAACTCCATAATAAAATATTATTTGGCAGCTGTAAATTAGATGGGGAACAAACGATAGTTTTCGGACAGTCCATCGCCCACACTCAGCGTTACTAAGAACACAGATTTAAGAAAAAATAGCAGAATCCACAAGGAAACAAGGACTGGATGCAGGGAAACTAAAATGCCATTATAAATTCATTTTGCAGGGAACTACATGCTTCAGATGCTCCTTTCAGCAATCTAAGAAGGAATGACAAAAAAACTCCACACACTACAAGAAAGCTCCAACTAAAATACTCATTTTGCGCTGACAAATTACGGAGTGGTCTTGCTGTTCAAAGTGAGATGTCTGACAGCGTGACAATTATCTAACCAAGAAATAGCATCGGACAAAATGCCTAACAACACCAAGTAAAACAGAGACGAAACACTTTAGAGGACAAAAAAGTAGCTAAACAAAAAGGCCTTCAAGATCGCATTCTCGAGGAAAACTGGTGCAATTTCCTTGGCGTACGGAAAATCCAAACCCCAGTAAAAGTGATCTATTTCTATATGTTGAGCAAATTTTACAGATGTTATAACTCCCAACATCGCTATCCTAAAATTTCTGCATCCAACGACATGGTAGATGGCCCAGAATCAGCATGCACTTGCTACCACGTTAGAGAAAACATTGTTTTCAGGTGACACAACCAATTTGGAATCACACACGGAATTTTCAGATGCTGCATTAGATCCATTTTCTTGTACCAGCTTCACCTCTCCATTTTCTTTCACCAAAGGTAAATCAGCAGACTTTCTAGTATTTTCTGTTATAATTGTTCCAGTTTTGTGAATATCATTAGCCACTCCAAAGGCAGGCTTGGCATCCGAAACCTTTTTTCAGAAAAAATCAATGTTAGTCAGAAGCACAATGAAATCTGAATATAACAATTCTCTGGCATTCCTTTAACATTGACCAACTTTGGGCTGGTGTCAACATTTAAGGATAAATTCTTGAGAAGAAAAGAAGCTTTAGCTGGTCTCAAATTTTTTTTCATATAATCTGGACTTTATCATTTCTTGCCTGTTTTTGAATCTTCTGCTTAGCTCTTCGCTCCTGCATTATCCTCTCCCGAGCTGCATAAAAATCAAAATCATCCAAAATTGATGTCTTGCTTTTATGAGACTTGAATATTTTGAGCATTTGAATTCCCTTCTCAAAGGCAACCTACCACATCAAACAAAATTTAAAATTTTAGTTAAAAAAATCATGACTTAGAGCAGCCACTCACTATCATACACGCAGAAAGCAACAGAAAGCAGCCTAACACAATGGGGAGAAAATAATCTATTACCTCCTGCGTATCCCTACTATTAGTAACAGGTTTGTTGTCGTTATTTTCCAGAGTAATGTGCCTCAAAAAATTATTAGGAACATCCTTGATAATATGCCACTTTACAGGGAAGCAACCAATCCACTTCTCCTGTTGCCAATAATCCACAGTCTTGCCATAATCAACAGGGTCTACCATCTCTGCCAACCCAACAAATTGTCCACTAGTGTTTACCTAATATCAAATACATTTAAACTCATCAAAACTAAAAATGCATCAATTTGCAAATCTAAGGTATTAGGTATAGTAAATTATTGATACTCACAGAAAATAGTAAAAATACAGGACAGTCACCGGATTTATCCATTGCTTCACGGTAAGCTGCATCCAATTTCTTATTCCCATTTGGGGTGCTGGACCAAACATTATATTTGATGCTTTTGTGCACGTCATCCTCACTGTATGACTTGATCACAAAAAATTTTGCATCCAAGTACTCCTCAAGAAAATCTTCCCTGTTGTACTGTTCCTTGTTCAGGTTCTGAGACAGACTTTCCTCTTTATTAGCATCAGCATGCAAAACATTCACACCAACAACTGCTTCTCTGACAGGTCCAAATTCCTTTTGGTTCTTAGAACCCTTAGCCCGAGGCCCCCGATTAAGCTCACTTAAACCATCAACATTCTCATTAGCATAGCTACAGCACCTTGGTCTGTACTTATTATCAACCACCACCCAACCCCGTCCACTTGTCCAGGAGTTATAACCAAAAGATCCGGCTCTGTTTCCGTACTGACCATACATTCTGTTGTTCTGGTACATATAGTTCATAAAATCTGAAGCTTGACCCAAGCCAGACGGTCTTGTGGGGTATGAATTCTGCAAGTATATTAAAATAAAAAATGTAAATCTTTGAGCAAGAAAGTACCAAGAACTATGGAGTTTCTTTCAGAAGATAGGCGAATAAATGCTATTCAACCAAAATAGATGCCAATTACAATACCAGATACAATGACATACCCAGAAGAATAAGTCTATATAATTACAACAACGAATGTCATATAATTGAAAAGAGATGTAGACTCATAAATCACAATAAAATTTCTCATTCATACCAGCGGTGAGGAGAATCCAGAACCAGATGCATTTACCCACGGGATTGGTGATTGAAATCCTTCACATCCAAACCACGGATCCTGGTAACCTGACGAAGGAAAGCCTGATGGCCAATTTCCCCTTTCGTTATTCCCATTTGAGTTTGAAGAATTCTGGTTGCTTGGTCTAAATGGTTTTGATCCATTAGTTTTAATCGAGTTACTAGTATTTACTGCATAATTGAGGTTTCCTGTAGCTCCTCCACCAGACATAGGAACTGTGTCAACTGTACTTATAGATGGAACCTGTACTTGCGAGGTAATAGCTTGGCTAGGAGAATGCAGCATGGTGGCTGATGGTGGTGGCCGGTAATAAGGATTTGGATACTGGTATTGTTGTGTCCCATATAGCTGGCCATCCTGCCCCATTGTAGGAATGGGAGAATTCGGTCCTAAGGGGGTATAACCATAGCCTTGTTGATATACAAGATTTCCAGTATTGGCATAGATGGCCTGTTAATGCATCAAAAGGTAATTAATTGCAAAGTGGATGAAGATTCATCACGAGGAAAAAGAAAACAAAGAGGTGAGAAGTACCTTACGAATAAACTAAGTAGTGACAGAATGCACCCAAACAAACACCAGATAAAATCCTCAGTGGAAAACCTTTTATACTTAAAAAATTAGAAAAAATTCAATAGGATATTTATTTTTATGGTGAAGAGAGAAGATAACACGTAGATTAGGGATGCTTGCTAACTAAAAGTACAGAATGTCCACTTAACAAGGCAAAGAAATGACATAATATATTACTACAACTTCAGGAAACCGTATGATTGTCTATCACAAAGACTATGAAGGTTCAGCAAACCCAAAAATACTTGCTAAGCATGTACTTCTTATGCAACTTATTGCAATAAGTAATGAATTAAACAAGTTTCCATAAGCAGATACTACAAATTACATCAGACATGAGGAGATGTGAATGGAAAATGCTAAAGCTCGAATCAATTAGTAGAAAACCATGACCAAATAATCTTCTGCGCATCAAAAATTGCAAATAGAGAAACATGTAAAGGAACCAGTCAAGAATCTTGTTTACCTTTTTCACAGGTTCATTTTCAGCGCCATTAGGCTGAGACTCTAAGGACAAGTTCTCCAGTAAATCTGTAGTTTCTGTAACAGCAAGGGTTAAGGGTACAACAAAAACAAAGGGACAGATTAAGCTCAAATGATTTGACAATTCAAGTTACAATACTTTGCTCATTGTATTGAATAAGCTAACAAGCTACCTCTGAAAGCAACATAAAACAGCAAATAGTAAACGAAAATCATTGCTATACAAAAAAAGTAGAGAAGTCCACATAAGCTTAATCTTTAGCATGGTCAACACTCGTTTCTCCCAAATCACAGAAACATATTTATTTCCCAAGAATTAGAAATTATAAACCAAAAGACAATTCATAAAACATTAAACAAATCTTGTCCATACAGCTATAATAATACAAATCGAAACACAAGACATTTGGATTCCTGATATACTTGCACTAGCTTACCTATATAACAAATAGTTGTTAAATTTGGAAAGAACAGGTAGGATTCAATCTACATCACTAACATTACGCAACCTGCATAAACCTCAGCAGAACCCATATTCATAAAAATGAAAAATAAAAACGCATTTGCAGACCACAAATCTCAATCAATCCGCAGGCCACAGTAACATATGAAAGACTCGGAGAAAATGAAAAAAAAAATGGAAGAACATAAGTTACCCATAAGAGGGGAGTTGGTAAGGATACTCTTGGAGGGAGAAGAAACAGTTGCCATGATGAGAAAGAAACTCTTAAAGACTTGGGGGAGCAGCCAAGGCAAATATGGATTAGGGGGAGAGAGTTTGCTAGGGGTTAAACAAAAAGAGGATGAAGCGAACTGGATCTGCTAGGGTTTGAAGACCGAAACTACATGTCGTATTGGTTGGCCGTATGTGGATTGTGGACTGTGAAATCATGAAATGAGAGAATTAATTACTTCTGTTTTTTTTTTATTTTCAATTTAATTTTCAGTTTTTTTATATATTTTTCTTTCAAACAAAAATAAAAACATTTTTAATTATTATTATAGTTATATTTTTATCATTAATAATTATTATATATTAAATAAACTTAAAGATAAATTATTTTTAATTAAATAAATTTATTTAATCTCTTATATAATATTTAGTAATAAATTATTAATAGATTTATGTTATTTAATAAAATAAATAATTTAAAAATAAAATTTTTTATTTATAAATTAGAATTTATTTGGAATATATTTTAATTATTAAATCAAATTTTATTTAAATATTTTAAATTTAATTATATTTATTTGTAATTTTAAAATTTAATTACATATAATTTAATTTGAAAATTAAATAAAATAAAATTATTCATAATTTTTATTGATAATTAATTTTAATTTATTAAATATATAATGTTAAATTAAATTATTTATAATTTTTATTAAAATTTAAATTATTAAATAATATACTAAATGTTAGTGAATATTATTATAAAAAATAAAAATAAAAATGAAAATGAAAACCACTTCCTTTGTTAACATAATTTTTAAAAATTAAATAAATTAAAACTAAAAATAGAAATTAAAAATTTATACAAACAAATATAAACAAAATTTTTTACTAAATTTAAAAATTTAAAAATTAAAAAACAGAAACAAATAATCCTTCAATTGTTTGTTTTAAGCAGAACCACAGGTCTAGATCTAATTTCTTCTATTTTATAATTTCTTATCCCAGGTTTGGGCAGATTGAAATAATTTCGGGGACTGATGGGCTGCTCAAACTTCATCGTTATCATGTGTAAGACAAGACTTTCTCCATCGATTTGTTCTTCAACTCCCAGTTCACAGCTAACATGCGGCGCCGACTTCAAATTCTCGAGTAAATCCAGATAACGGCTAGGGGTATAAATATATTTTTTATTATGTAACCTAAAGACTTACTGATTTGATTTTGTTTAAAATTAGTAAATTTAATTCAAATTATTCAAATTTTAAATTTTAAATTACCGATTGAATTCAAATTCCTTAAACTCAAAATTATATATATATATATATATATATCCTTATATCCTTATTTAAACCAAGGTTATTCCTAACATTTTATAGGCGCTAGACAAAGTAAAAAAAGGACCCTAATAAATTGGTAATATATAAATATGTAAATTTTAAAAACATATTTTTATTATTAAATTTTAATATCCATACATAAGTAACTCAATTTATAAGTTTACATACTCAATAAAATACTAAATGATCAACTAATAACATATTGCAAATGTCAGCATTGATAAAATCAGTAAAAATAGTAACAATAACAACAAAATAGCAGTAATAGTAATCAAACAGCAATATTATAGTACAAAACGCCATGATATTTGAACTAATAAGCACAGTGATCATGATTTATGAAAAACAATTTTTTCGTACCTTTCTAGTTGCAAAATCATTAATAATATTATCAAAATTAATATTGTCCAACATATCCTTCTCAATAGTTAAACCATTCAAACTTTCTCGTGACATTGATGACCTCAAATAAGTTTTTAATAATTTTAACTTTGAAAATTTCTCTTAGCTGATACTACAGTTACAGGTATAATCAATAGAATTCAATAAGCAATTAGAACATTTGGACAGCAAACTATAACTTTAACAAATTCTAAAATTACAACTAATGATATTAACTCATTTGACAAAATCATTTGCAATACTTTTAATTAAAAAAATATCATCTAAATATACATCCGACACATTATCATGAGAAAAAGTTGTTATAAAATTAGTGTAACATTCTTTTAGTTTATTATCATCCAACAAACTCAAATTCTTTGAATTAAATAAAAATTAAAAAAATTCAAATGTCATGAATTGTTCAAATTTATTCTTCAATGAAGCAATTGTCATATCCACAACAACTAGAAAGTAATTAATTATGAAAGAATCTTCAGCTAATTGTATTTCTCCATCGTGATCATTTTCATCAAATTGTCTTTACATAATAATATAATGTCTAGTTAAAAGTGTAGGGTCTACACTTATCTCATGTGTAACACTTTTAGCAATATTCATACTAGAGGCAAATCCTTCTTCTCGATATTTCTTAAAAATTACCATCACAACTTTTAATTACTCTATGGTTAGCATCAATGCACATAGATTTAGACTGCAAATTTTACTCACTATGTTAATAGCGAATCAAATATTATACCAAATAATCATTCCAAGTAAAAACTCAAAGCCATCAAGTACATTAACCAAACTTTCCTTTTCACTCTTTGACTTGCATCATCACAAGATCTAGATAATTATATTATAGCCAATCTTATTTGAGGAGCTTGAAATCTAATAGCTTTAACACTTTTTATTCAACTCTCCCAACAAGTGTTAGATAATGATTTCATGGTTAAACCCAAAATATTATCAAATAAAACCTTCCACCTTTTAGGAGAACTTAAAAATAATGCATATATGTGTTGCACAACTCCAAAAAATGAAATAGCTTTAACGCAAAAATGTGTCATATCACTAAGAGTAAGATTAAGATGATGATAAGCATATGACATATATAATGCTGTCGAATTTATTTCAAGTAATCGCTTTTGAATCTTTTGGTGGTTTTCCTTCATATTAGAGTCATTGTCATAACCTTGAACCCTTACATTATGGACATTAAGATCAAGAGACTTAAATGCATTCAATAATTCATTGAAAAGTCTGAGTCCAGATGTATTATCTACCTCAAGAACTCTAAAAAGTGCTCCTCTATTTTTATTTTTTTATTTGACATATTCACACATCGTACTAACAAACTCATTTGTTCTTGATGACTCAAATATGGGGTACAATTAAGAATAATAAAAAAAGTATTTTGCCTCTTTAATGATCCTTATGATAAACTTCTATGGGCCAACAAAGAAATCAACTCTTTTGGAATTTTGTGACCAAGATAATAGTGATGAATTTTATGATTTTAAATGCATCTAAGATGATATTACATTATTACATCAAATTCAACAATCATCTCAATCAATCCCAAAAAATTACCGTTACTATCTTGGTAAAGTTTCTCATTGGATATTCAAAAAGCCAAATTTTATTTAGCAAGACATTTCATAATAGAAACTATTCTTATCAAAACTTGTATCCAATGTTCTTTCTCCTTTACAATTTCTTATTGCAAATCTTTACCAATTGTTTGATTTTTGCTCAATCTTACTCTTAGTTCATTCCAAGTTCTCATATTAGTCATATGCTCAACACTATTCTCATGTTTTTTTAATCTCTCACGAAGATGCTTCCATTCTCTAAATCCATCACTTGCTAATGCACTTTGTTTACTATTAGATTTGAACAATTTACAACAAAAATAAAATACTTTATCTATATGTTTAGAGTAAACCAACCATTTTATATCACTAATCTCTTTATTACTTAATTTTCTAAAATAATATGAATATGAAAAATGTCGAAAGGTATTGTCTAAAGGAAACATAAGATTCAATTCTTTTGTAGGCATTTTTTCAACTAAAATGTCCTTTACTTTATTATCAAGATTATCCCAATTTCTAAGATCATAATTATCCAATATGATTAGTTGCCCATCTACTCTTAAATTTTCTAAAATGGATGCATTTGGTACATGATTGTGGCTACTCAAATTACTAATATCCTCATGAATATGATTATTATCACTTAAAATTTCTATATATTATTCAAAATTACCTTCGTATAATTCCTCAAGATTCTCACTAGAAGTGCTTACTTTTTTAATAAATTTATTAATTGCTCCTTTTTAGGATTCTATTAACTGTTCTACTTGTTTCCTTTTTTTTGCTTCCCTTTTTTCACTTCCAAGCAAATGCTTTTTAGGTAACATAATATAAATCAATTATAACATAGTTGGACTAGCAAAAGACCAAAAGTACCTGTATGGAATTAGAAGAAGTATGCAGGCAAAACATAACACCAATAGCTCGATAATATATTACAAAGATATATCAATGGTATTGTATATGTGACAGAGGAAAAAAATAAATAGCAAAATTTAATATCCTATATTAAAATGAAAAAATAAAGAGCAAACTTTTATGATATAAAAAATTAATTTCTAAAAATACAAGAAATTAACATACTTAGAAGAAAATAGAGTGAATTGTATTTAAAATAATGAACAATACTAGTTTGAATTAATAAAAGCATCAATAAAATGTTCGAACTTTTAATTCATTATAAAATTAAGTAGTTGGTTAACATAGGAAATGATAATAGGAATGAGAATTAATATAGTGAGAAATGAGAATGGATATAATCATTATAATTATGATGGTTGGTAAAGAGGAATGGATGATTATCATTATCATTGATAGTAGTTGCCTGTTACTAAGGAATGAAAATCATTCCTCTTATGTGTAGAGGGTATCGAGTAATCCTCAAAAGTGGGATATAAAAAAATGTTCATATAATGATAATACATAACCAACCAAACGTTTTTCATTCTTTACCCATTGATATCTTCACAAACTCATTAGTCACATACCCCCTTAGTCTAACATTATTCTTATAATTAATATTATTGTCATAATTTGTTATATAAATACAACCTTTTAACAAGTAAGCATTTATGTGAAAATAAATATTACACATCATTAAATTTATTAAAAATAATTGAACAACTCTAAATTTTTATGCAAACCTAATTGTTATGTAAACCCTTTTCTTAATTGTTATCTTGCTTATTTCAATGGATGTTTATCTCATATATGGATTTTTCAACATATTTATCACTCTTTCACTCTCGTTCTGTTGGATTCTTCTTTAATTAGATCTATAATTGTTGTTAATTAATAGTTTGTTTCTAGTTGTAAGTGGAGTTTTATATGTATATGCTACCAACTATTCTAATTTATTTACCTGAAATCATTTGTACTCTCAACGTTATTATCATCATTAATCGAGATGATAATTTATCCAAAGAAAATATCATTCAAAACACTTATAATATATATAAATTGTAATTCATAATTTAATTTAAGTTATAATTTAAATAAATTTAATAATAACATGAATATATTACCAAATAAAACCTATTTATTAGAAAATATATAGAGTTAAAATAAACAACCTAAGAGTAGGAATATTCCCTTATTAGTTGGTTACTTTATTGTACATAAGCGAATCAGATCCTCTTCAAAACAATTTCATATATATTATGATAAGAGGATCATATCCTCTTCTAAATAATGCATTCAAGGTCAGTATGGAAACCATATTTTGTGTCAAGAATATGATAATTTATTCATTATACAACTTAATTAATAAGATGTTTATCATGTCCACATAAACATTGTTACACATTTTATGTATGACCAAATGTTATCAGAGGAGACAAATTAATTATAATATATTTAAGTATTTAGTAAGCTGAAAAATACATAGAAAAATTAGAAACTTTATTTTTAAATTATCACTAAGAAGTCTGAACTATGAAAATCTTTTACTGCCAATTCTTGAGTTAAAGTATCTTAGATTCATATGCTGATGTAAATAAAAAAGTTAGAGGGTAAAAAATACAACCAGAAGCTTGAAAGAAATTTATAAATACATTAACATAAAAAAAGTTAACTTTATATTTTGAAGCTGAAGAAACAATAGGCTCTTTCAATTCTCTAATACAACCATTAATTAAGGTCTTTATGAGTATAAAATTATAATGAAAGATGGCCTTCATCGATATTATGCATTCATCAAGAATGAGTATGCATATAAAAGTCTTGGAATGCTGCTTTATGATGGTGGGCCTTAGGCAGGTGCCCTTTTTACCCTTGCCTAGGGTTGGGACTAATTTAGACTCAACCTCATCTTCTTTACTTTGTTAAAAGTTATACTCTACTTTTTATGTATTCTTTTTAATCTCAATCTCTCGATTTTAAAAAACTTGGTCCTAAAGACAAGAATTATTTTCACTTGCATAATACAACAAAATGCACTATAAAAGGTATTCTGATTTTGATTGTTTTAATCAATGTTTTGAAAAACGGAAAATAAACTAGTAAAACAAAATGTTTAGATTGAATAAAATTAAAGAATTTGAAATGTGGTCAGAAGAAATTGTCCTTATCTATCAAGAATTTGAAATTTAATTTTTAAAAGAGATTGTTAAATGAAAATTAATTGATTTTTTTAGTTTATAAGAACTTATTAATTTACGAAAATCGATTAATTAATAAAATGATTTATTTTTAACAATAGAAGTTATTACAATAAATTGAAGCAAAAAATTAAAAGTCAAACTAAAAAGTTAACTAATTTAATGTTTTTATAGTTGAAAAATTTAAATCAATCAAATTTTTTAGTCTTAGTTTTTAATTAAAATATAATTTAGATCTTAATACTTTAGAGCATTCAATTTTAATCATAACATTTTTTAAAAAAAATTAAATATATAAAAAATTAACTAAGATGAAACTTTTTTTGACTAAATATTATGTCATTATTAACGTGATTTTTAAAATTATTTTTAAAATTAACTAGTGAATATACTACCACATATATACTAAGCGTGGTAAAATTTAAGTGACTTATTTTAAACATTTTTAATTAGTTTAATTATTTTATATTTTAATTAACTAAAATATCTAATCTTAACTTATTTCAATTAAAAAATTAATTCCCAAATTATAAAGATCTACCAGGATCGCCCCCCCCCCTCCC
>JANZXP010000002.1:9163702-9192770 GCA_027576715.1 Erythroxylum flavicans
TCTTTTCACTCTTCTTCAAAACCTCTCTTCTTCACGTTTTTGTCTTCTTATCTCTGCAATTCACGCTTGTCACTCTTTTAAGATAATAAGACCACAATTCTTTTTCCCAATGTACCCTTAATGAATCCTAAAAGTCCACTTTACCCTTCCTTATAAGCTTAGGCTCTTTTAGTACTTAAGTTACATGCCAAAAATGCCCTCAATTCATTCTTACGCATTTATTCCATAAACTATTATGCTTAATCTAACGAAAAAATTTCGGGGGCCAACAATTAGGCTTTGAATACATAAAGAATTTATACTCTTCTGGTTCTAATTTTGGAAATGTGTTTGAGGCTTGTGAATATGCTACCTTTAGGAAGTTTTATAAGCAAGAGGGCTACTTATTTCGTGAAAATAGGTTGTCTATGACTCATTGCTCTTTAAGGGAGTTACTTGTTTGAGAGGCACATGGAGGAAGCTTAATGGGACACTTTGGTGTTAAAAAAACTTTGGAGGTACTATTTGATCATTTCTTTTGGCCACACATGAAACGTCATGTTGAAAGAGTTTGTGAGAGATGTGTCACTTGCAAATAGGCCAAATCTAAATCTTTACCTCATGGGCTCTACAAGCCTTTGCCAATTCCAAATGAACCTTGGGTTACTATTTCTATAGATTTTGTTTTAGGTTTACCAAGGTCTAAAAGGGGTAATGATTCTATTTTTTTGTTGTGGATAGGTTCTCAAAGATCACTCATTTCATTGCATGCCACAAGATGGATTATGCCAATAACATTGTCAATTTTTTCTTCCGTAAGTTGGTGCAACTATATGGAGTGCCAAGAAGCATTGTTTCTGATTAAGAAGCAAAGTTCTTAAGATAGTTTTGGAAAACATTGGGGGGAAAACTTGGTACAAAGCTTTTGTTTTCAACAATTTGCCATCCACAAACTGAGGAAGTCAGTCGAACTTTATCTACCTTATTCCATGCTATAATTCAAAAGAATTTAAAGAATTGGGAAGAATGTTTGCCACATGTTAAGTTTGCTTACAGCCGTTCTATTCATTCTACTACTAACTACTCTCCTTTTGAAATTTTATATAGTCTTAATCCTTTAACTCCAATGGATTTGTCACCTTTACCTATTGATGAGTATGCTAGTTTATATGGAAAGAAAAAGGCAGAATTGGTGAAACAATTGCATGAGAAAGTTAAGCATCAAATCTAGAAGAAAATGGAGTATTATGCAAACCAAGCCAACAAAGGGTGAAAGAAGATGGTCTTTGAACCAGGAGATTGGGTCTAGTTGCACATGAGAAAGGAGCGATTTCCTTCAAAAAGACTCTCCAAGTTACATCCTAGAGGAGATGGACCGTTTCAAGTTATTGCACGCATTAATGACAATGCTTACAAGTTGGATTTACCAGGTGAGTATAATGTTAGTGCTACTTTCAATGCTACTGATCTTTCTCCTTTTGATGTAGGTGATGAAAATTCGAGGCTGAATCCTTTTGAAGAGAGCAGGAATGATGGGCATCAAGCCATAGAGGACATACCAAGGAGGAAGCAATCTGATCCAGCTCATGTTAATGATCCTTCACGTATTAGAGGAGGGTCAATGACTTGAACAAAGGCTAGAAGAATAAAGGCTCTAAATGGACTAATTGACGATGTTCGGGCCAAGCAATAAGCCATTAGGCCTGACTTAGATGCGGGGCTCTAAAAAAATCTACTTTGCATACAGGCAGATGGGATAGATCCAAAAGATTCCCAATTTTAGACATCTTAGAGCTTTCTTTTGAGTTTGTCATCTTCATGAGAGTTGAAAATGACATCATGAGATTTCTGGAATGCCCAAGAACGTTCAAATCAGAGTTCATTTGACCTCTTAATGGACAGTTTTTTATGGAGCCAGAATCTACACAGAGACTGCTCTCCCTTACTTAGAACGAGTTTTAGGCGTTAGTCATGTGTTTTGGGCTTTGTTTTTATTCATTTCTTTCCTTAGCTGTATAAGAAAACTAACTAGGGTTTTCTTATGTATTAAGAACTTCTAGTAGGATAATTAGGGTTTTCTAGCCACCTATAGATTCATCCTTTGCAGCCAAAACAAATCATATAATGATTTTTAAATAAAAATAGTGAGTTTCTTCACTTTATTGGTTCTTCTTTGAACTGGAACTTGTAAAGGCTAAACCCTTGTGATGGTTATCAACTTATCATCTAATTCTCGAGATTGTTGGGTGTGGCATCAAAGTCTTGATACCTATGGTTCGTGCTTCCATAAAAGCATTGGGTCAAAGTCCTATCCTTTTTTGTTTCAAACTGATTTAATTTTCTTGGGGTTCCAATTTTCTTCTTTTGATTATGGGTTCCTTCCATTCATTAACAGGGTTCACATCAATAAAGGCAGCTTCTCCCATATCCTTCATGTTAAAGGTGGAAGACAACCATCCTGTCATGGTTTTCAACAAACTCAACGCATTACTTGCTATCAATATGTCATCCACATATAGAGTTATAATGGCAAATTTGGACCCAGAAGTGTACACATAAACACAATGGTCTTCATGCATCATCACAAAACCAAAGCTTATGATTGCATCATGAAACTTCAAGTACCACTATCTTGAAGCTTGCTTAAGATCGTATATAGACTTCTTAAGTCTCCATACTTTGTGCTCTTTACCCTTTTCAACAATCAGGTTATTGCATGTCAATCTCCTCTCTCAAATCACCATTGAGAAAGGTGGTCTTTACATCTATTTGATGCAATTCCAAGTCTAAATAAGTGACAATGGCAAAGTAATAATCTGATGGAATTGAATTTCACAATAGGAGAGAAGGTATCCTTAAAATCTATAACCTCCTTCTGTTTGATCCCTTGGCCACCAATCAGGCCTTGTACTTTTCAATAGTACAATCATAATTCAATTTTATCTTGAGAACCCACTTGTTCCCAAAAGCCTTTTCAATAGTACAATCATAATTCAATTTTATCTTGAGAACCCACTTGTTCCCAAAAGCCCTTCGGCTATGAGATAATTCAACTAAGTCCTAAAACTCTTTGAGATGCATCGAATTCATCTCATCTTGCATTACGTTGCATTGCCATTGCACACTACTTGGTTCATCAATCTCAGATGCACCAAGTTTGCCTCACTTCCCTCCAAAATCTACCATTCTTTCAGTGGTCCAAATTGCCTATTTGAATGTCTCAAATTAGGCATGGGAGGAGCTTATCATGATCTTGCCTTATAGCCTGATCATGGGGTTCTTGAACTCTGTCAACTCCCTCTTGAACTTGTTCATCAAAAACCTTCTTATTGTTCATTAACAACTAGGGATGCAGGAGGTACTTTAACAGCCTCTTATTGTGGAACTGGCACCACAGAAGGTGTAGTCAATGGTGCTTCCAAAGCACTACACTGACCTTGCACAAAGGTCTCAACCAATGCATCTAAATCACAACATTCACCAACTTTAGGGAACTCATCCTCAATAAAGTTGGCATTTCTTGTTTCAAAGACATTTCTAAGAACACACACCTCTTCGAATGCTCAGAATAACTAAGGAAGGCACATTTTCTCCCTTTAGGGCCTAATTTCCCAAGAGGGTGATTTGTAGCATGTACATAAGCTACACATCCCCAAAGACGAAGATAGCTTAAGTTATGGGTTTTCTTTGACCATAACTTATATGGAGTAGAATCAACAGACTTAGAGAGCACTCAATTCAAAATATGTGTTGTACTAAGCAATGCATCACCCTAATAGGCAATATCCAAGTTTGCCTTAGCCATCATATATCGCACCATATCCATAAGAGTCCTGTTCTTCCTTTCGACTACTTCATTTTGTTGTGGAGTCCAAGGAAGTGTGAGTTGCCTTACAATGCCCTTTTGGTCACAAAATGCCTTAAAATCATTTGACATGTACTCCCCACCATAATTAGTCCTCAATGACTTGATCTTCTAACCTAATTGATTCTCCACTAAGTGGAAGTATGTTTTAAATCACCTCAATGCTTCATAATTGTGCTTTAGTAAGAACACATGGGTAAATTGAGTACAATCGTCAATGAATATGATAAAGTAGTTAACCTAAGTCTAGATACAATTCTCATTGGTCCGCAAAGATCAAAGTGAACTAATTGTAAAGCTTCCTGACTTCTAGTTGCCTTACCAAAAGGCTTTCTTGTGGCCTTAACAACAAGACATGATTGGCAACTTGGTATAGAGACCTTGGACAATGATTCAAGTAAGCCACGTGTGGCCAACTTAGTCATCCTTTCTTGTCCATTATGTCCCAAATGCTCATGGCAAGTCATCTCAGTAGTAACCTCATTTACATAGCAACTAGAAGTAACAACACTTGTGTTCAATTCAAACAACCCGTTGTTTACTAAACAAGAACACGTGATTGCATTATCTTTAATAATATCCACATATTTATTAAAGAAATCTAAGCAATATCCAAACTTTAACAAGGAACATATAGAAATCAAGTTTCTACAAATCTTAGGTACATATAGAATATCAATTAACAATAAATGTCCATTGTTCAGAGGAACTCTACAAGTTTCTATCCCTTCTACTTTAAGGCTAGCATTATTCCCTACAGAAACATGCTTTGCTTCCTTTGGCAACTTCCTAAAGGCCACGAACAAAGACTTTTTTTTGGCTATGTGGTCCATTGCTCCCAAATTTATAATCCACAAAGAATCATATTCAGTTAAGTACATGCATGACATAATAGGCACAAATGAAGTAGGAAAGGGACAATGTGTATCTTATTAGCACAATTGAAGCACTTCAACTTGGCTTTGATATGCTTTTTCTTGGAATTTTTGAAGGTGGACTATTCCCATTGTCTTGACCATTCTTCCTTTTCTTCCTTCCTTTAAACTTGTTCTTCCGGGGAAAGGAAGTTTTGTAATAATGCCTTTGAATGGTTCTTTATGGCCATCACCTTTGCCTCTAGTAAAAGGTGCCTTACAATGTCATCAAATGACTTGATTTGAGAGTTGTGGCATAAATTGACCTTCATCAATTGCCGCTTCTCATCAGGCAAGGAATAAACTATTACTTGAACTTGTTGCTCATTAGTGAGCACATGACCAGCGGATTTGAGTTGATGAATCATGTTTGACATCTCATGTAAGTGGGCACTCATGGTGTGGTCAGCCCTCTTACTATGATTATCAAACTTACGAATCATAGCTCTTTGTTTCTCTAATGAATCATCTCTATACTTAGTATTGATTGAATCCCATATGGCTTTGGCCTACTCAAGCATAGAGAAATCCACCATGAGTTCATCAACCATGGTACTCAACAGAGTAACATAGGCCACAAAATCTTTCTTCTTATATGCCTCATAGGCATTAGAGTTTCTACTCACTGTTGGTGGCTTGACCGTACGAAAGAGCACATTAAGTGTATCTTGCTCAGTTAAGATGAATTGAACCTTTTGTTTCCAAATGGAGTAATTATCTCCATCAAGCTTCAGGTCTTTATTTAATTCAGAAACAATATTCTTGTACGCCATTTAAATTGATGTAATTATCACATGTAGGTGCATTTCTACCACAACAAGACTTAATCAAGCAACATGCATGAGAAACAACTATTTCATGCTAAAACATAGCAAACTAAATGAATATAGCATTCAATTAGAAATATTTCAAAATGCTTCCATTGTTTAACAAAACATGCTCTCAATAAAGCTTTCAATTTAGCATGGCAACTATCACACATAGAATATATAGCAACAAATACATTCACATGCCATTATCATGAGTGCACTAAAAAATATATACCCACATATTAGTATGTCAATTTTATGATCATAAAATCATTTCAAATCATGCTTTCAACCTATCTTTGATACCATTTGTTAATTTTAGATCATAACTCAAACAAGAAATTTCATGATTTCATAAGCATAAAAGATCCTACGCATGTCACTAAAAGGGGTAGGATGATATACTAACTTGAAACGTAGCGGAATAACTCCTTGTATACTTGATGTTTTGCCTCCCTTTTAGAGATCTAGTATGGCTTCTCATTCTTCTCCAACTGGTCCTGGTTGGAATGGATGGAGTGGACCGATCTCATCACAACGCACTAAGGTCAGAAGAGTTACTAAATTGTGAAAGTAGCAATCCTTATGGTTCACCCACAATGCTCTTAATAAGCTTAACAACTATTTTATAGGAGGGTGCTTCAACACATGAAGACTTGAAAGAAGGGAGTGTTTTTGGCTCAAAGATGGGGAGAATAGTGTAGTATTCGATAAAAAAACTCACTCAAAAGAACTAAGAAATTCCCTTTTATAGGCCATCAAAAGGTGCCTTTAAAGAGTCATGACTCTTCCAAGAGTTATGTCTCTTGGCGAAACATCATAACTCTTGACCAAGGGATACATCCTTTGACATATAGTCATGACTCTTCTAAGAGTTATGTCTCTTGGTCAAACATCATGACTTTAAGCCAAGGGACACATCCTTTGGGCAAAGAGTCATGTATCTTCACATAAAGTCATGATGGTATTCTTATGACCATTCATTCTTATACATGAACCACTTTTTGGCTAAATGGTCACAACCATTGGCTGAACCAACACATCCTTTCATCCAAAGTATACATACCTTGGTGAAAGGGTGTCATGTATGTTCATTCTAAGGCAAGGTACATAATGAATCTTCCCCATCGGCTGAATCCAACCTCTTGGCCGAATTCATCCTTTCTTGGCCAAATTCATGTATCTTTGTGAAGATAATGAACTTTCATTGTAAGCGCATGCATGGAAAGGTGCATTATGGCTTACTACAGCTCATGGTACACCCCAATGTCCATTGTGCACCTAAGAAGGGAGTGTTTTCAGCTTAAAGATCGGGAGAAGAGCGTAGTATTGAGCCAAAGAAAAAAAAACTCACTCAAAGGAACTATGAAATTCCCTTTTATAGGCCACCAAAAGGTGCCTTTGAAGAGTCATAACTCTTCCAAGAGTTATGTCTCTTGGCGAAACATCATGACTCTTGGCCAAGGGACACTCCCTATCTGTGTGGAGACAATGAACTTGCACTCTAAGTACATGCATAGGAAGATGCATGATAGTGTGCGACAGCTTATGGTACATCCTAACATCCATTGTGCACTCAAGCACGCTGGATTCCTTCATCTAGCACCACCAGTTTTGCCCATTAAGCTTTAGGTTTCAACTCCAATTCATGCTCCTTAATTAACTCTTCTAGCTTAACTAGTGTGAACACATTTATAATTAGCTTCAATTCGCAAGAACCATAGAGGAGTTGGGGTAATCTCAATTGAGTCCAATTGAGCTTACCCCCAACTTTCTAGCTATTAACTAGTTTTAATGAGCTCCCACGAGCTCACCTTAAGCTAGCTTTAGACACTTAATCTAAGGAAAAGTCATGTCAAGACACTTATAGCTTACGTGAGCTTCGTTGAGCTCCCTTGAGCTGAGGGTTAGCTCCTTACATCAAACCTAAGCACTTTCAAATATATCTTAGTGCATCAAATGGAATTTGTAGCATTTATGCTATAAAATTCCAACATGCATTGGTGCCATAGCATAAAGAACATCATCTCTATATTTGCCAATAGAAAACGACACTAAAACTTGCTTGGCCACATTAATTTTTCCACATTCATTCAGCCATTACAACTTATATGGTTTAGGATGCTTGAAGGTATCCAAATTCAGCTTATCTATTAACAAAATACTTGCAACAATAGTATAACAGCCACTATCAACAATTATGCTATAGATGATATGGATCAAGGGGCTACTGAAGTGGCATCTCATGTTGGGGTCGATGATTTGACTATTTAAGATAAGGGTTTGAGGTCTTCAACTCAAATTCCACCGTCAACTTTTAAAAGAAATCCACTCGTGGATATTGTTGGACCTATGACAAGAGCTAGGACCAAAAAGGATGTAAGGAGCTTTGAATAATTTAATTAAAGAAGCTCATTCTCAAACCCAAGTAAGTTGTTTCAATTAAGGAGTCTAAGCAAGACCACTTAACAAGTCTTGAAGAAGTTAGGCCAACCCTACTTAAAAATAAGTCCCATGGCTGAATTTACTATTAATAGTTTTCCTTCTTTGTAAGGGACAATTGAAAAATCCTATAAGGTCTCATGTTTCCTAAAAGTTAGTTTCCTAGTAGGTCTTGTTTCCTAAAAGTTAGTTTCCTAGTAGATCTTGTTTCCTAAAAGATAGTCTCCTAGTAGGTTAAGTAATTATGGGTTTAAGGTAATTCCTTTTCCTTAACTTTAAGTAAACCCTTCTCTTACATATAGGGAGATTCGGCTATCAGTAGAGAACACAATTTTCTATTTTGTGAGGTTCATCCTTATTATTATTCTTGTTGAATAATTAGAATGCATTACATGATTTTTATGCTTTATATGCGACTTATCTAGTAGATTTTCTTTCATCAATTAGTGGTGACTTTATATGTTATTCTTATTTCAATCTTATGTCATTCAATTCATAATTTGCTTGAATTGGGTCATACATGTTCTTGATGGTTAGGTTACAAATCTCTTGAAACAAACTTGATTCTTTTCTTCTTGTTCAGATCTTCTTCTTGGTTGAAAATCGAGTCGTGAATTAAGAAAAGTCTTGGGTAAACTCCTTTTTTATATTCCACAATTTCATATCAATTTGGTATCAAAGGCTATATTATCTTGATTCATATTATGTGAACAATTTTGTGCTTCTTGAATTTGCGTTCTTGGAGTTCCTAATCAATCTTGAACCATTTCTAGGTTGATTTCTTTTGTGTCAAGAATTTCATCTTTAGGTGTTTCCAAATTTTGCTCAAATTTAATTTCATGAAAATTTTCTTTATATAGCTTTGGCCACCTTTATGTTTTAAAAAAACAAACAAACAAAAAAACAACAAAAAGAAGAAAGAAAAAAATATTTTGGAAAGTTTCCTTTTGTGAAGTTGTTGTTTTTGGAAACTAAGTTTCCTAATTGTAAAAGGCATTACCAATTTGGAAGGTACTATACTTGCAAGGAAAGAAGTCTTACTTGCCTATTTCTATTGTTTCCATATTATTAGGAAGGTCAATATCGCTAAAATTGGCTACTTTAGTCAATCCTATTTACATTAGGGATTGTTTCCTTTTTAGCTCTCATTGCTTAAAATTGCCATATCTTTCTAATCGTAAGGAATTTGAAAACGTGCTATACATAAATTTGATAGACTCAATGAGATCTTTTGAACAACACCCATATTGCAAATTTTAATCCTAAAAATTACTAAAATACCCCTACCTGAAATTGTGCCAATTTGTGACATATTCTAATCCATTTTCTTGTTCTAAATTATTGTTGCAAATTATACTTGAGTCATTCTTGTTCTTTGACCTCCTAACCTGCTTTCTTTGTGCTATTTTGCATGAGAATTACCATTTATTAGTCATTGCACTCATGAAGATAATAAACAAAAGGCCAAGTTTTTATTTTACATCCAACTGTAAAAGCTTATTAAAGAGTGAAACACTTGGGTTAAAGAGTAGCTCTAGGTTATACACAAGGGAGATGGTTCGAAAATATACAAAAGAAGGTGTGCGATTTTTGTTTTGTAGATATCATGTCTGATGAAACAATAAGGAGGAGATAGGCCAAACTTGTGGTTAACTTAGCTCGCACCAAAAAGAGAAGTCATGGAGCCCAATAACAATGACCTGTTGATGGAGTTGGTAAAACAAATGACGAAGTTGGGAGCTAAGATTAAAAACATTAAGGAGTCTATGAACAACATGAGTTCAACCAAAACTTCTATAAGTAATCAATATCAAGAAGAAACCGAGGAAGAAATTGAAACTTCTGAACACCTTTATAAACAAGGTAAAAAGGTTGATGGTAATTTGGGATCTATTAAGTTAAAAATTCCTGAATTTCATGGCAAATTTGATCCTAAAGCTTGCTTAGATTAGGAATTAAAAGTAGAAAGGATTTTCGACTTCCATAATTTTTATGAAGAAAAGAAAATTAAAATAGTTGTTGTTGAATTCCAAAATTATGTAGCTATTTGGTGGAATAACCTTATGCATGAATGCAAAAGGAATGAGGAACCCTTTATTTCGTCTTTGTGTTATCTAATTGGTATAATGAGGAAGAAGTATGTTCCAAATGCCTATTTTCATGAATTGTATAATAGGTTACAGTAACTAAAGCAAGACAGTCAAACTGTAGTTGGTTCACTTTCAAGAGTTGGAGGCATTGAAAATCAAAGCTGGCACTAAAGATGATGAATTGACTGCTTTAACCAGTTTTCTTGGAGGGTTAAATTGACCAAGCCATGATCGCTAAGAGACATTTGAAGGAGAATGCTTCTACTTCTTTTTTTAATGTAAGGGCTTGACCTAACAATATACATTGGTAGCAAAATAAATGGGAAAACAATAGGTCTAAGAGAAACCTGCCGAATCCCAATGTCAATAAAAATATATCCTTTAAACCTTCTGAGTCTACGGCTAGTTCTTCAAACTTGGGTCAAAACTGAAACTAGTTGAAACTTGTCACATGCTTTAAGTGTCTAGGTAAGGTTCACATAGCATCGCAATGTCCTAAACATAAGGTGTATATGTTGTTGGAGGATGGGACTTACATTAGTGATCAAGAGTGTGATGATAGGCCTGAATTAACTCAAAGCGACGAGGAAGCAGTTATTGAGGGAGACGACTTTGCTAATGAATTCGAGGGTAAATCAAAGTTGAGAATGTCGTACCAAATTTGGTATTGAATTTGGTTCTGGTATGGTACTGTATCAGTGCCGGTCAATACTAGGTATCGTTTCGAGTAATTTTTAAAATTTTTGAAATAGTCCTTAAATTTTTTAAAATTTGCAAAATAGTCCATTAGTATATTGTACAGTTGTACTATATACTTTATAAGTTTACATCAACTATGTCTCCAAAAATCATAATAATAAATAATAATCACAATTAATATGAAATAAGAATTTTTAAAATATTTCACGTATAAATAATAACCACAATTAATATAAAAAAGACAATCATCATCATACAAATATAAAATTAAGAAATATACAAAGTTTTTAAAATATTACAATAACACAATTTCATCATATAATAAATAATAATTGCATCAAAATATCTAATAAAAAGAACAATAAATATCTTTAACTCTCAAACTGTTACAATTTACAGCAAGAGTTCGTGATAAGGAAACAATCAGGTACAAGTTAAACCTAAAACAAAAACATTTACAATTACATTACATATATAGAATTTAAAATATATATCAAATATAAGTATAATTAAAAGAAGAAGAAAAACAAAAACTTGGAATGAAATTCAACTGTCTATAGGAGGATACTCGCTATAACTACACTGACCCCAGTTATCATTTAGTACAAAATCCTCATAATTGAGAGGAGCTTAATCATCATTATCCTTCAAATTTAATGCACTAAATGACATGTCAATGCTCATTGACATCTACCAAATTTAGTTCTTCAGAAACCCAATTTGCCAAAAGATCAATATTATCAATGGAAATAGGATCGGTTGAACTACTTGTGCTATTAAAACTCCTAATAAACAAAATAATTTAATTATTGGAAAATTATAAGAAATTATATCGAGATTAATAATGATTATAATGATAATAACATACCTTTATTGAAACTTTAAATTCTAATGAACAAAAACAAAGTCATTCAACCTCTTATGCTACAATCTATTCCTTTTCTTAGAGTGGATAAATTCAAATGTGCTCTAGTTTCATTCACAGTTTGTTGCATCACATATTGACTTAAAATTCAAATTGCAAACCTTTTTAATTCCAGAACATCATTTCTGAATTGATCCCACCAAGAAACTATAAGTCATAAGATAACAAAATTAGTGTTATGAACAAAATAAAGTGATAATTAATTTTCAACAAATAAGAAAAAGGAAACAACTAATACCTAGAGAAAATTTTCATCTTTGTCGAATAATAATCGGCATTTCAAAATCTCCATAGGATAACTTATAAAGCTCCATTTGTGAAGATCTTGCATCACATCAATGCCAACAATTGTTGTAATAGTTAAAAGCATTCCTCTATTAACTTCAGCTTGCTTAGTAAAATCCAATCTAAAATAGACACTAGGATCTAAAAACACTCTAGCTACAAACAACAGGAAAGAAAGTCGTCTTTCCCTTCTGTCATTAATGATTAAAAGATATGGTGAGTACAAAGAAGGTCTCTATTTCATATTGGCATTGATTGCTTCCATCGCTCTCTCCATAGCATAAAAAAAACTCATTGTTGGCTTTTCTTCACTATCAGTCAAGCGAAGCACCCTCACCAAAGGCTTGCAAACTCAGATAACAAATTGGCAATGAGACCAAAATTCTCTATCTTCCATTATAATTTTACAAACCTCCACTCTAGCATTAGACCTAAAATGTTGAGATGCAATCCACTTATCACTTGTAAACATTTGTCTTAACTCTTTCTTCATTGTAACAAAAGACTGAAGTGATAAGAAATTTGTTGCAAATCTTATCACAGCAGGACGACATAAATTCCTACCATTGATAAATTTCTTTCTCATTAAATTCAATACTCATGCACGATTATAGATGAACTTGGTCACCTTTTTAGCTTTCTGCTTAGTCTCATCAATAATAAGAAAATACCTAGGATCCCCTATATTCTCTAGCATTAGGTCAATGAAATGTGACAACACAAGGAGCCCAAAAAAAGAATTATATTTATTTTACAAATTTTTCCTGCTGCTTTATAAGCAGAATCATTGTCAGTAATAAACTGAAAAATATTTTTTGGCCCTACTTCATTCACAACTTTATCAAATATCTCAAACAAAGCCTTAGTATTCCTAATAAGGCTAGATGCATAAATAAATTTCAAAAACATTGAGTCATTTGTAGAATAAACCAAAAAAATTAATAATAGGCTCTTGTCTCCTATTTGTCCAACCATCACACATGATTGAACATTAATAAGTAGCCCAATTCACTTTTATTTCTGCCAAATAATTTCTAATTTCAGAAGTAGAACAACTGAAAAGTTTACCTCTTAAGTCATCAATCGAGGGACCTTTGTATCCTGGACCATAAAAGGCTATTACATCCATCATAGGTTGATATAGTAATAAGGCTAAAAAGCATTGAATAATGAACCTGTATCATAGCACTATCTAGCTATTGCCATATTGACATTTTGAATCTTATCTCTTGATTGCATTGCACTACGAATTAAAGGTTAGGTTCCAGGAGTTGTTTGTGGTGCAAAAAAACTAGTCCCTTGTCTTTTTTCTCTTCCTTACATCAAGTCCAGGTGCTTCTTCTTGAGCCTGGGATGGAACACTACCAGTACCACTATCATCTTCAACGTTTCCATAATCACCACGAAAACTAGAAAATGAACTTCCACTACTAATTTCAAAATTCAACCTTTCCCTTCTATTTTTCTCATGTTGATATTCTTCAAGCAATGTTTTCATTTGTTATTTCACATTATGACTTACTTTTTTATAGAGTTCCATATCTGCTTAACCCCAACTAAATATTTCTTGAATCGGGTGATTCCTCCACCTTTCAAATGCTTGTTACAAAATAAGAAAATAGTATAGTTTCTCATACTAGGAACCAATGCAGCATGAGCTTAAGCTGGATCATTGTATCTTCCTAAAGTGGTTTGATTATGAGTACTTAAACTTCCTTCTATTTATCTGTAAAAATAAATAAATGTATATATTAAAATAAATAACACATAATTTCATTACACAATACGCACGTCCAACTTATATAATATAACTCATTTTGTATAATTATATCATACACAATTCAATTTCATTGAATACAATTCACTATAAGTCAAAAACTAACAATTCAATTATTCAACATATATAATTACACAAAACATACATAAACAATTTTCATTTCCAACAATTACAAAACATATACAAACAATTTTTATTTCTAACAATTTCAATTCAAAGTTTTAAACACGAGGATCAAGTTAAAAGGTATGATTTACATATTTGCCAAATAATGAATGACATATCTTATATAATTGTTCATACACATCTATTAGTAAATGAGGATTAAGTTGAAGGATATATTAATAACATGAGAATCAAGTTGAAGGATATAACTTCTTTGGAAATGTTTTTGTTTTCTTATTTAAAGCTTTAAATCTTCTTTTCATTTCTAGCAAACCAAAATATTATATACACCATTTTATATTTGGTTCTTAAATATATAGGTTGCTTACACGATTTTTAGTTGACATTAATAAGTCTAAGTGGTTGGAGTTTAACTTACAACATGTTCACAATTTGAAAAAAAGTTCTTTTTGAACACATTTTCATCACTACTTTCACACATTATCTATTATAAATATTTATGATAGCCCACGCATATATATTACCAAATAATTTAACATATTTTATACTTAATTAATTATCCAAAGCCAATACCCAAATACTATTAACTACAACCAGATTATTATTAATTTACAGTAACATAATTTTATAATCAATTAATTATTTACCTAAAGTTAATACCCAAATACCAAAAATGAAATATCATTCCACAAATTTTAAGAATGTGTCAATTAATTATTTAAGTCTTTGCATTCTCGATTTTAAATTTTAGTTTAAGTTGTTTCAACTTTCAATTGAATCAATTCACATCATTACAAATTCACATCACATTCTGTGCATTTCAATCATAAAAAAACTTAACATAAATTTCTCTTAAACCAATCAACAATTAATGAACCAAATCAGAAATAAACCAAAACAAAACCATGAATCATTAAACTCCAATATCCAAGCCATGCAAATCACAAATCCAATTCAAATTTAATTTCAACTTTCAACTTTCAAGTTCCATCCGATCCACAATCAAAAATGTATTTAAGCAAGAAAAAATTGAAAATTCAAAACACACCCAAAAACTAATTCACAACTTCAGGTTTTTGGGTCTGATGAGTCGGGTTTAGATTTGATGAGAGTAGATGTTATGACAGTGGCGTGGAGGAGGTTCGGATGCTCAATGGTGGCGACGACATGGTGCGGTGGTGGCGTGTTCGCGACTTCGCATGGAGGAGCCAAGGAGGGCTAAAAATGGTATGATTCTAGCATGGATCGGGAAGGAAGATGATAGTTGTCGGAGAGGGAGCGCACCGCCGGAGATGGAAAGGAGAGAGAGAGAGAGAGAATAGAGGTGAGTGAGAATCGGTGAGAGAGAGTGAAAAAAATCAAAAGAAGCAGAAGGGCTCGAGTGCGAGGAGGCAGGGTTTTTTTCAAGTTAAAAAATTTCATATTTGTAAAATAGTCCCTACATTTTTTAAAACTTATGATACCAGCGAATATCGAACGAAAACTCACATTATCAATTAGTATCGAAGGTCGATACCAAAAAGTTTAATACCGTTCTATTTTCAGACTGACACTGTACATATTAGCTAGAAAAGGTCAGTACAGAACGATATTCATACCATTAGTAAATATGCAATCCTAAAAGGACACATTCGCACAAATATTTTTTTTATTTGACGCACACTTCTGTTTCTAAGATACCGTCTCTAACTTATCAAATTTAGTGAACAGAAAAGTACCATGATTTTTTATAATGATGTTGTTAATTTAGAACTCTCTCCTATCATTCCACTTTTAACAAAGCTTAACTTGCAACCATTTTGTTTTATCCCTAGCTCTCTCTTTTCTTTCTTTTTTTTCATGTTCAAGATGGTTTTCTATAGATTTTTTATTCTTCTCCGAATCTTGTTAAGATGGTTTAGTAATCATGCATTAAAACTTGATTATTTAATATTTAAAAATTTATATTTATTTTTTAATATTATTTAATTATTTAATAGTTCTTTTGTTACCAAAATGAAGTAGTATTTTCTTACATTATTATATATAAAAAAACAGTAATGTAATATATTCATATTTTTATAATATAATATTTTAAATAAAATATATTAATATAAAATTTTATATAATTTTTGAATAATTAATAAAAATATATTGATGATAAAATGTATTTATATATTTATTTTGTTGGAATAGTCTAATTGATATGAATAATTTTATAAATTATTTTAAATAACTTAAAATTTTCATGATCATGCATTCAAGTTAGTAAAAACTAACTAACTAGTGAAATCAATTGCAGATTGATTAACTAGTATATAATCTTCTTTCATCTTGTATGATTAGATGGCATCGTCCCAAGAAAGAAACAAAGGAGAAAGTCAAGGGGGGATGATATAGGAAGGGTTTGTTGGCCAAAAGAAACACTTCTTATCTTTTGTGACATTTGTAACCAATATATTCAAAGGACTAAGGGAAAACATGGTGGAGTTATTTTTCAAAGGTTACCATGGAAGAAGGTGGAGAAAGAGTTTCACAAAGCAACCAACTTATCATGGGATAAAACTAAGTTTTAAAAAAAGTTTGATTAGATGAGAACTAGATGGAGTCTTTGGAAACAGTTGAAAGGGAAAGAAACGGGATTAGGATGGGACTATGACAAAGAAACAATTGCTGCTAGTGAGGAGTGGTGGACTTTGAAGGTTAAGGTTAGCCCATTTTAAGTTATTTTCCTTTACTTTAATGCTAAATATTTAGTTAAATATAAGTTATTTAATTTTTTGTAGGAGAACATCAATTTTAAAATATTTAAAGAGGAAAGGTTTGAACCTGAGCTTTAATGTAAGTTGGATCAACTTTTTGGATGTTTGGCTCGAGGAAAGATTACATTTTGTCCTGTGGCTGACCATCCATAAGGACAAAGAAAAGTTAAAGAAGTATATGTTCCTTCTCATCATAATGCTCATCATCAATTGTCAGACTATCATGATCATGAGAATATAGATGAGACTAGTGGTCTAAACAATTATCATATGACTGATGATTGGGAAGAGGAGTAGAGAGAACCTACCTCGACACTTGCATCTACTCCTGTTGCTACCCCTTAAGCTTCATATGATGAAGGGAGCTAGAGAAGAAGATGCAAAAAAGTTTGGGAGAGTGATAGTTCATAAAATAACAAGAGTACAAGAACTGATTCCACTAAAAGGGTAAAAAGATCTGTAGCAATGTATGAAAGGCTTAACGATATAATGTAATTGATTCAAGAGAGACAGAGTGCAACAATGAAGATGAATACTTTCATTACGAAAATTTTGAACGCGATGAATATTGATGCATCTTAGAGTTTTGGTGTTGGTGCATCAAATCATGATGTTACGAATGCTTTGAGAAAACTATATACTTTGCCTGGTTTAGAGACTGGTACTTCTGAATTTTACTTTACTTGCATGTTGATTGAAGATTAGTAAAGAAGGTCCATTTTTTTTCACTTTACCAGATAATACAAAGAGAGTTGAATACGTAAAGTTTATGTATAAGTATGAGAAACCTAAAAAACATTAAACATAGTTTCTATCTATGCATTACTATGTTTAGTTTATTGTTTTTATTATTTGTGCACTTATGTTGACATGATATATTTTAAGACATTATGAACTTGGTTAGCTTATTTTATTATATTATGTTATCTTTTTGGTAATCTATAATTTTATTACTTGTTATATTATTTGTTTCTTTATATTTGGATATATAAGTGTCCTATTTATTTAAAATATAATTTTACTTGTTGATTTGTAAATATGAATGATAATGTTATGCAAATTATGCAACTTCTGCAAATTATGCAATTTTTATACGATGAGAATGAGTTTTAGGATTCGATGGCTTGTGTAGGGAGTTACATGGGTGAACCATACATGACTTCCTATCAAATAGGCGAACTATGTATGAATGAATTATTGAATGTTCATGAAAAATAGTGTTTTAATACATTTAGGATGAATCAAAATATGTTTTGTCAATTACGTATGGTTTTGGAAAACAATAATGGTTTGAGACCTTTGGATATGATGCCTATTTTAGAGAAAGTCGGTTTATTCATGTATGTCCTAAGTAAAGGTTCCCTTAATAGAGATACCCAAGAGCGCTTTCAACATTCTGGTGAAACTATGAGTAGAGTTTTTAAAAATGTTTCGAGTGTCATGGATGGGTTTTTAAGAGATATACTCGTATCAAAAGATCCCAAATTCAAGGAGATTCCACTACACATTGCTAATGATGCTAGATATATGACACATTTTAAGGTAATTGAACATGTTCTTCCTCCCCTTTCATTATATTTTTTATTGAAAAATGTTGTTTTATCATCTTATGATTATTGTTTTATATTAGGATTGCATTGAAGCTATTGATGCTACACATATAACGGTAGTTGTTGCAGAGGATAATCAAATGAGATATAGAGGATGGAAAGGAATAACGATTACAAATGTATTGGCAACATGTGACTTTGACTTACTATTTAAGTATGTTTTAGCAGGTTGGGAGGGATCAACACACGATTCTCATAGTTCCCTTGATACAATCAGTAATCTGAGACTTAAATTTCTAAAACTACCGATAGGTAATTTTAAGATTTGTAGGATTTGTTATTCATGATTTAGACTTTTTATGATATCATTTATACTAATTATATTGCCTCTATTGACACTCAGGTAAATATTACTTGGTTGGCAAAGGCTATCCGGAAAGAGAATGATATTTGACTCCTTACTCAAAGACAAGATAGCATCAATCGAAGTTTCGTGATAAAAATCCAAGAAGATCTTGCGAAGTTTTTAATCGGGCTAATTCATCACTGAGAAGTTGTATTGAGAAGGCTTTCAGTGTTCTTAAGGTTCGATGGAAGATATTGAAGAAAATGTCTAAGTATTCATTGATAGATCAAAATAGAATAATTTGTGCAACTTTTGCGTTATATAATTATATTAGAAGAAGTACAATTGAGGACCTAGCTTTTAACATTTTCGATCAAGATCCTCAGTTTAAACTTCCAAATGTATTTCAATATGTTAAAGTTAACTTTATACAAGAAAGCGTTGAAGAATAGAGAACTCGAAAGATGACAACTATTCATGATAATATTACTTCAACTTTAATAACACTTAGTCGATGTTTTTAGATTTTTTTTTTACCTTTGCTTTAAATATTGCTTTAGATAATATTGTTCATTTCTTTTATTCTATTTGAATTGTGTCGTTAAACTTTATTTGGATTGTTATATTTTATGTTTGAATAGAACATCATCATCATCTATTATTATTATTATTATTATTTATTTTATGTTTTTTATTAAAGTTATAAACTTAATTTTTGTAAAATTAAATATCTAAAACTTAAATTCTTATAAGAATATTTAAAGAAATACATATATAATATTCATGCTCTTATAATTTTTTTAAAATCATACCCTCATAAGTCATTTTACATATAAACAATTAATACTAAACAACTAGTTTTATCAAACATTTTTAATAAATCGCTAATATTATCCACTGGTCAAATTAGCTGATATAATTTACCGCTGGTAGCAATAAACTAACAGCTAAGGTAATCCACTGTGTGCCAAACAAGACCCAAAACGAGTTCCGAGTTTCTCATCATACTCACTTTAGCTAATGTTTTTCCTTTTCCTTACCCTCTAGTAATGGAAGACTTTTAACCCTATAAAATTAACTCAAATGACTAATCTCCTAATAACAGCAAAGATATTTTTAGAAAATCAAGATAAACAATTTAACATGTTAGAGGACAAGATTTTTGGTAGTCCTCCCTTCTATGATCATCTCGTGATCAGAAGGTTTGATAAATCAGCTCCATTTTACTATATCACTGTGTTTAAACCTCATGCAAGACTTCCACACATGAGGCTCCAATAAGCAGTGAACATAAATTCCAACGTTGAAATAAAATTTCTGGACTTGAAATCTAGTCATCCGTATTGTGTCAACTGAGCTGAAAAACACAGCAGACTAACACACACAAATTATAAATATAGCTTAATCACTTCAAACGCGTTCAACTTCAATTCACTTACCTTCCCAAGCTTTTCAATGGTGCTCATTTGGTACATTCTCCCCGTTACCATCACCCAATCAATTCCCCAGAGCTTTGTAGAGGGTTTCAGAGAGTACAAGGATGACGTGGGTGATCAAAATGGACGAAATATTCGTTCTGATCTTTTAATCCACGTGTTCATAATTAATCATATCAATTTTTTTTCGTGAAGTTTCGTTTCCACGACAGTAGAAATTATGCTTTCAAAATGCATGAGAAAAAAGAAACAGAAAAAAGCAGTGGGTGCCATATCCGCCAGACTGCTGTTGTTGGAAGGCCTTATGCCCTTCACTTTCTGACTGTCTTGCATGATTGTGGATAAACATGATGATTTACTTCCCAGAAATAAAGTACTGCTGTACCAGCCACATGGTCTCTTGCAGACGCAAGTTTTGATGTATATGCTCTACCTTTCCATCAATAGTCCAGCTTCAAGTGGACCAATAATGGTCACAGCAAAAGCTTATGCTTTCTCTTCTCAACAAATCTATAACTAATTAGTTCATTGCTCAACAGGAAGATTAACCTCCCTTAGTACTTTTGCTGCATCCTCGGGAAAAACAGGATTAATATAACAACCAGATCCAATTTCAAAGCCTCCCAGCCCAGATAACTGAGGTACTATTTGTAAATACCAATGAGCATATGGTAATTGGGAATCTTTAACCTGGAGAGGAGAAGTCTGGATCATGAAATTGAATGGGGGATAATTCAATTGTATTGATATTTTGTTCAGCATGAGCTTTAATAGTCCCCCAAGATCAATCGCCTGCAGAATTGCGCATTAATCAGGATGTCAGTCCTTAATTAGGATATAAAAACAATAAAACCTTTTCATGTGAAACAATATTGACGGAAAAGGACACACTAGTCTAGCAAAAATTCTGTGCTAAATATTACCAATTTTGGGGAAATTGGTCATCACAATGATCAACCCCAAGCCCAAAGCCCAAAGATAAGTAACACAACCTTGGGTTATAAAGTTATACAATACTTCTCGCTGCATTTAAAATAACATACAAGGTACTACACTATCAGTTGTTATTCACGTGACACAATTAATTGGTCACCCTTTTACACAATTGTCTCTTGATGATGCAGTTCAGTCATAACATCTAGAGAAAACAAGAGGCATATATGTCCTTGAGAACTTGTGGCATAAAGAAACGAAATATGCATTTTGGAGAATATTGAACCAAGCACTCGAAGATTACCCTCTGGTGATCAAGTTCATGAAAATGAGGGCAGTGGTCAAGTGGAACAATCCATATTTCAAAAGGATAGGTAGCTGCAAAAGGAACAATTGAGATAAAATGGGCTGTTTTATCAATTACAAGCTCTTCCCCTAGAGCTTCGCAGAGATTGCATTTCCCTGTCTTATCAAAATATTCCTTTGACCCCTCAAGTCGTAGGGAAACAGATGGAGGAATAATGGGGAGAGCCAGTATCTGGCTGTGGGAATGGCTCAATGATGCCCCTGCAGAAGCACCATGGTTCTTGAACACCTAAAAATACAACAAGATGCAACTTGTCAACATCTAAATTAAGTTCTATATAAACCAAGTAAAATAAGTTCAACTGAATTTAAAATCCTAAGCAAGAAGCACACAGTATGAAGTAACTAAAGGCTGCGACCTGCTTGCACACACAATGGCAAATCCTAAAGTTGTACACTAAACAACGCAGGGGAAGAAGAGACGTATCTTCCATAGGTCTGAAAATAATGCTAAAATATGAAACACAAAAAGAACAATGAAATTTGTGAGGTGATAGACTTCAATGTTCATTAGTTTTGAAGGTCACACTATTCTCATGTACAGTTAAGGTAATAGCAAGAACTCAAAACAAAAGGAGATTCTCTGTTTGTTTTCATCCTAAAAATATGGAAAAGGCTACCTAGTACAACCATGAGTAAAGTTTCTATTCCCAGA
Source organism: Erythroxylum flavicans (assembly GCA_027576715.1). Taxonomy (NCBI): domain Eukaryota; kingdom Viridiplantae; phylum Streptophyta; class Magnoliopsida; order Malpighiales; family Erythroxylaceae; genus Erythroxylum; species Erythroxylum flavicans. Next base: position 9,185,641 of record JANZXP010000002.1, read on the forward strand.
AAACCTCGGAACAAACCTTTAGCAAGAGCTCAAATATGAATCTTGGAGATATGAAAATTATTAGACAACGAATTTAAGTAGCAAATTACAATAAAAGAAGAAGGAAAATCAAGAATCAAAATGTATCAATTAACATAAGCAACAAAAACAGAAATAAGACAAAACCCAGAATTTCGATTGACATTCGATCAATTTCTAGTACTCCAGATCCACAAACAGAAACGCCCAACTAATGGAACTGTAAAAATTATCTCTAACAACAAAACTATGTCTCAATCACAATAAAAAAAGAAGTAAGAACGCAATCTATCAACGAAATTCCTAAAAAAAAAGAATAAATGCAATGGAAACAAAACCTGCACGTATTTGATGAATTCACATCTCATAATCTGCTCTATCCGCAGCTTATAAGCAACCAAAACCTCACCAATCTCTCTCCCTTCCATATCGCATAACTGTACCGAGTGAATTGGAGTCTCAACCACCACATCATGATAACCAAACCCACCCAAGACCCTACCCGGACAACCAATCTCACCATCTGGAACCGCCACGTTCCTGCTGAGAGCAGGGTATAAATTCTCGATCACGCGGATCTTCCAGTTAGGGTTTGCGGAGTCGGGCGGTACGCGGAAGATCTCAGGCGCACAGTCGTGCTCACGACCACCGCAGAAGGGGCACGATTCGCTACTCGGGTTGGTTGATTGAGGTGTTTTGGACTTGAAATCTGAGGGGCGTTTGGCTCTGGCGGGCGAGAATATGACCCACCGGTTAGTGACCGGGTCGTGCCTGAGTTCAGGGATCCGACTTGGAGATCGAGCCGGCGATGCCATGTGGCTCGTCAGTTGCCACTGTTCCACGTCGGAGGATTGGTAAAACATATAGCAATGAGAACCTTTGAACAGAGTCATGAAGATGGGTCGAGCCGCTCCAGAAAAGCCCAATTCTCAAATTGAACCGGGTCGGGCGGGTATCCAGGACTATAACAAGGTCAAATATATATAGTCAAAACTCAAAACTATTATGTGTGGATGATGATACAGCTACATATATACATATCAACTTAAAAATTGACCTACTAGTCCAAATTTAAAATGCATTTTTGGTAATAATAAAATACAAATTGACTCGAAATAAATATTACATAAACACTTATCCAAAAAAGAAAGCATGTGATTAGTGAAGTTTATTACAAAAGGCCACGCTTTGCATGCTTCATCCCTAGTTGTGATTTGTGAAATACACGACAACAAAGAAAAACCTAAAACCTAAAATTTAAAGCAAAAAGAAAAAAAGAAGAGAAAAAGAGAAAAACTCGTCAGGCACAGGCACATCCGAAGACACTCATATACATACATCCAGACACAGACCATCTTCCTTTGAGACTCCACCACCAACACCATAGCGCATATCACATGCATTGCTAACACCAAAACGCGAGGATTATAACGCAAAACGCAGAAATTTGTTGCCGATTTTCTTTTACCTTGTACAACTGCAACGACCAGAACCATCAGGAATCTGTTTATCTATTTATAGCTAAAAACAAAGGTCCTTTCATCTGAAGACGACTCATCGGGTCGATCAAATACGCGATCTAAGCAACAATCGCTGGCGGTGCATTTTAGTTTATGTGTAAGTGGTGCATGTTTTTTACTTCTACAAATACTAGGTTAGATTATTAAACCGAAAACTATTTTCATACTTGTCGTTTACTTTTCACTGTAAAACACAAGGTTTCTTCGAGATTATAACAGATTATACCGAATGGGTTGAGGATACTCACTCACTCACAACTTCTATCCCAACTATACTCACTCACTCACAACTTCTCTTCCCAACTATACCCACGGCATTGTGTGCTTCTTCTCCCCAACTATACTCACTCACTCACGTCGTCGTGTGCATGCATGGTTTCTAAAGTGTGCATGCAGGGCCATCCCACAAGGTAAAGAATCAGTGGGCAAGAAATCAATAAAAGTTCAATGTGTTGTTGAGTCCTTGACACTTACTCTGTTTGCCCCTGTTTCATTACACTTTCTCTCTCTAAACGTAGTCCTCCAAAATTCCAGTAGTCAATCTTTATGTCTCTTTCCAAAAACCAGCTCCTCACCTTTACGAGTAGCTGTTATTCCAGTAGTCAGTCACTTTACGACTCATCACCCGTCCTATTCCCAAGCAAATATACTCTTCTCTTTTTCCGTCATCAACACACACACACACACACAAAGCGTTCACAACGGCGAGTTCATATAGAAAAGCAGTGGAGATATACAAAAGCAGCAGCAGTGGAGATAAAAAAAGAGATGAAAGCAACGCAGCAGTGGAGATATACAATAGCAGAAATCATAAAAACAAAGAATAACAGGGTAACAAGTAACGAAAACAAACGTAAACCTGGATAGAAAAAGAAAAATCATAGCAAACCTGAAGATGGAGAAGAGTCGACGGCGCATAAACAATTTTGGAGTAAAAAATAAACCTATTTTAAAATAATTCGAAAATGTCTTTTTTACGTTTTCATAATCTCGTTGTAGTTTTTTTATTTTTGGAAACCAGAAACAGCAATAACGCAAGCTAAACATGTTTTAATAAATAGTTTATTTTTTATGAAAACCAAAACGAAAAACGGTTAACGAAAGCGGAACCAAACAGGGCCTAAGTTTTCATTTCTTTTTTTAATTTCATGAATTCTTGATATATATATATATATATATATATATATATATATAGTTTCACTTCTAGTTGGTTACTTTCTCAGCATGAATTCTTGTTATAAATTGTAATATTTAAAGAGTCATCGATATTTATTATTTATTATTAAATTTTTTGATATAATTATTATTTTAAATACTTTAATTATTCTTAATTTTATACTTGTATGATAAGTAAATGAGCTTTTTTATATTAATTGTGGTTATTATTTATATGAAAAATATATGAAAAATAAGACTACCAAAAATAAATAGATTATTGTTATTTTAAATTTCTATTATTATAATTTTAAAAACAAGATTATTATAAAATTATAAATTATAGAATATAATATAAAATATTTTATAAATTTAAAAATTACAATCTACTGCCGTATGATATTCTTGACATTTATCCTAACCAGATGCAAACCCTCAAATTATAGCAACCGGCCCCAAGCGAGATTGCAATTTTTTGCACTAGCAGCAGGAGCTTCCCCGCTTCTTCTGTATCAGAGGAACTTGTAAATGGCGAAGTCTCTGCTGTGGCGTCCTTACATCCTCTCCTCCACCCGCACCCAACTCCTCCCCCGCCAACCTCTCCTGGCGCCGGCTTTTGTGCAACACCAAGCGGTTTCAGCCTCTTCGCTCCATTCCTCCGACAAATCCAAGTCAAACTCTCTTTTTCGGCCTAATAGTAATGCAACCAACAGAGCCAATCGCCAAGTGAATAGCAGTTGTGGGAATAGAAAGCTGCCTAATCCCGTGTTTGGTGAAGTAGGCCATCGCCGGTTTATCACACGAGCCACGGACGTTAACGATGCTGGCTTTATTGACTCACCTCTCATGCAGTCCATGGAGAAGAAGGTACTTTGATGTTTTAAGCTTTTTCACTTTCTTTGTTGACAATTTATTCAACTAATAAGGACGTAGTCCAAAAGTATTACTTAACTTTTTAATTTCATTCCTTTTTGTAAATCTATTAAGCTACGTTCATGGTAATGTAGGTAACAAAAATTGGTTACTTAGGGAAAAGAATTGCCTCTACTTCGGAATTCTTATAGCCTGCAATTAGATTGCTTTGGATATTGTCAAATTTGAAATAAATTTTTGTGGTATTTAATTTACTTTCTTGTGAGGAATGTTCGTACTATTGAAACAATTACCATTTTACATATTATTGAGGTTTGCAAAACTGAAAATGCAGTAAAGATATGCATTTCTTTTGCAGTTTTGGAGAAAAGAAAATTTTAGTTTTTTTAGCATTTTGAGACATGAAACGGAAGGTTTGTGCACTGTGAAGACTATGCATCTGAAGTCTATTTAAAATTTGGAATCCTTAAAACTTGACTGTTCAATATGGTTGCTGATGATTCTTAAATTGGGCAATATGAGCTCATGCAATTTCTTGTTTTGGTGGGAAATATCCAAAAACTTTAAATCTTTTTCAGCAGTGAACAGCCCTTGCAATAGGTAATTAGTTAATGTCTTCTTACCAAGTTGCTAAATCTTCTCACAATGAGGTACTTAATCGCATCTAACCCTCAAGTTCATTGCAATATAGTTTTATTGTATTTAAACGAGGGGTTTTTGTAAAATTGGTACTCAAACTTTATTTGCGATTCTAATATGATCCAACTTTGATTTGATCCATTAAACTTTCAATTGTTGATAGTCCAAATTATGTCTACGAATTGAGTACATCTTAGCAATGTGTATGTTGCCAATTATCGGAATTTTGTTCCAAATTTAGTGACATCAAATTTACCCACACCACACAATGCATGTTAAAAAATTTAAAAGCTGGACCAATTTGTATAAGTTTCAAATGTTTGAATTTTAATTGATCAAATTTAAAGTTGAAATTTAAAGTTGAAGGACCTAATCAACCTTTCATATAAAGTTCAAGGGTGAATTTGATACCTTTTTTCTTGAAAAGCAAGACAATTGCACATAAAACTTCGAGCTCCTTTTGACGGTGTTGTGTCTAGTAGCAAAGGGATTTGAAGAAGGAGCCATGTCTAAATGCTTGATTTGTCAAAACTTTCTATATTTTATTGATTATGTGCAATCATAGTTTCACAAGATTCTCAATATGGAGTCATGAAAAAATTACTCCTTTGACAACAACCGTTAACTCAATAGCCATATTATTGTTGAGTGTTGCTCCAATTCTTTGTAGTATTAAGGTTTGTAAATGCTCCAATATGCTTAAGTTCTGGAAACATGTCTTTTGATGACATTTTTTCCTCAATAAAATCTAATTATATGCTTAGTTTTCTCAAATTTTCTGCTTCTGATTCGTTTAGTGACTTTATAGTTGAATTGATGTCTTTATATGTTATATTTCAAAACTCATTTTATTAGACTTAATAATGCTATTTATTGTAACAGATTAAGGAACACCTAAATGCAGATTCTGTGATTGTAAAAGATGCTTATGGGGATGGTCGACATGTAAGGTAATTTTATTTTCATTGTTATGTCATTTTAAATCATAAAAATTCAATGGCATGTGACTTGTTCTTTAGATTTTATGATGCCAATCTATTCATAGGTTGTTTCCTTTCCTACAATACTTTTTCTTTGGGTGTCCCGAATTTTTTAAAAAAATTAATGTCTTATTTACTTTTGTTGTTCACATCTTGTTCTCTTAAATAAAGGGTCGTTTGGTATAACTTACGTTTTTCTATTGTGGTTTTTTGGTTTTTGTTTCATATTTTTCATTTCTTTTTTTTGGTTAAAAGAACAAAAACATGTTTTGTTGTGATCAGTACTAAAAAAAAGCAAAAACAATTGTTTGGTGAGATTTATAATAAAAATTAAGGATAAAACCTATTTAGTTTCATCGTCTTGTTTTTTGTTTTATTTTTATTATATTGTTAGATTTGAGTATTGAATCTTAATTTAATTCATTTTTTAATATATCAAATATTATTCTTAAATTAATTATTGAAATAAGAAGTATGAGTATTTAATATAATTATTATACGTCAATTTTATATAGTAGTACAATTCATCATGGTAAAATGACAACTCACTTTTAAATGCTTGAAAAGGAACATTTCGTAAAACTATTGTTAGTTGTCTGCTAATATCTTGAATTTATATCATAACTCTTATAGGAGAAATTGTAGAGATTGTATTATTATTTACGTATAGAGTGTATAAAGCAGTATATTTCCTCCTGGGAAGAGTTCCCAGGCCAAATACAATATCAGTATATTTCTCCTAATGATTCCCTTACCCTCCCATAGTCATCTCTATATGCTATTCTCCTCTCTCTCTTCATAACTGACTACTAACCACCTGTCTAAGTGGCAATTGTACCCTTCCCCAATTTACCCCTACGCACATATGTTATGAGAGGCTTGGGGTGCTTAACTATGGGCTGAACATTATCAGTGCTAACAATTCCCTCCTCCTCAAAAGGCACCTTGTCCTCAAGGTGAAGAGAAGGAAACTGCCCTTTAATAAAATCTGCATCTTCCCAGGTGGCTTCTTCGGCTGGTTTGTTTTTCCAACGAACAAGCCATTGTAATATGTTGCTTCCCTTAGATGTAGACATTCGTGTAGCAAGAATTGCTTCAGGTGTAGACAGATCAGCAGCATCCACCTCCAACCCATGAGGAAGGTCCTGCTCAATAGGGTGATCACCGATAGCTTTCTTCAATTGTGAAACGTGGAAAACTAGATGGACTTTAGACGTAGGAGGAAGCTGTAGTTGGTAAGCCACCTGACCAAGCCTTCCAATGACCTTAAAAGGGCCATAATAACGTGCTGAGAGTTTAGGGCAGATCCTTCTGGCCACTGTAAGCTGCCTATGTGGCCTGAGCTTAACAAAAACTAAGTCTCCAACCTGAAATGTAACCTCCCGTCTGTGAACATCAGCAACCTTCTTCATCATAGACTGTGCTCTCATTAGGTTATGCTTGAGTTGACGCAAGGCCTCATCCCTATCAACCAAGGCCAATGCCACGGATTCTACCTGTGTTTCCCCTAGGGAATACTGCAGCAAGGTAGGAGGAAGGCGGCCATAAACAACTTCGAAAGGAGTTTTTCCAGTGGAAACATGATAATTGGTATTATACCAATATTCAGCCCAAGGTATCCAATAGGACCAAGTTTTAGGTTGTTCCGAAATGAAGCAACGAAGGTAGGTTTCCACACATCTATTAACTACCTCCGATTGTCCGTCCGTTTGAGGGTGATAGGAGGAGCTCATCTTCAAGGCAGTACCTTGTAATTTGAATATTTCCCAGGTTTATAAATCACCTCGAAATTCAATCCCAAAAGTTTGGCCTGCCAACACTGCTGATCTATAGAAGGGATCCTCTGATCTAGAAGGTGCTTCAGGCTTTTATGGTCAGTATAAACCTTGAAATGTCTCCCCAATAAGAAGTGCCTCCAATGCTGAATAGCCAACACTACTGCCAT
>JANZXP010000002.1:9197632-9216610 GCA_027576715.1 Erythroxylum flavicans
TTAGAAGAATAGATACTAATTTTCGCTATTGCATTACTCATCAAATCAAGTACATTGTTTAAACTTGTGATCATCTGAATTTGTCAAGAAAATCAAGAAGTTTTTAAAGATTCATATCTTATACGATTTAACACAATTCGCCCCCCCCCCTTCTTGTGTATTTTACATATTATACGTGATTTCTATATTAACAAGTGATTTACTTCACATGATGCTCAAATAGATGCAGATCAACTACCTGAACCTAAAATTGTTGTTCACGAAAATGAGACAATAGTTGAACCTTCTAACACACAAAATGTTCGTAGGTCAAATAGAATACACAATGTTCCAAAGAGAAATGGAGTTCTCGTAAGTGAACAAAATGATGTATTACTCATAGAGGACGATGAGCCTACAACCTATGAAGAGGCTCTAAAGAGTTCAGAATCTGAAAATTGGCTTTAAGCCATGAAGTCCGAAATGAATTTCATGTTTGAAAACCAAGTATGGACATTAGTTGACCCACCCAAAAGGCTAAAATCCATAGGGTGCAAGTTGATTTTCAAGAAGAAAATCGACATAGATGGTAATGTGATTACCTATAAAGTGAAGCTAGTCGCTAAAGGTTATCGTCAAAGACAAGGAATTGACTATGACGAGACATTTAGCCTCGTAGCTATGCTTAAATCCATTATAATACTCCTAGCCATTACTGATCATTATGATTATGAAATATGACAAATGGATGTGAAGTCAGCTTTCTTGAATGGAAACCTAGTTGAGGATGTGTATATGATATAACATGAGGGCTTCGTATCCAAAGATGGCAGAAAGGTATGCAAACTTCATAAATCTATTTATGGATTGAAGCAAGCACTTAGATGTTGGAACATCTGATTTGATGAGACAATCAAAGAGTTTAGTTTCTCACAAAATTCTGATGAACGTTGTGTGTACAAGAAGGTTAGTGGGAGTGCTATCATATTCCTTGTGTCATATGTGGACAACATATTACTAATAGGAAATGATGTCTCAAGTTTGCAATCTGTCAAAATTTGGTTGTCCCAGAATTTTTCCATGAAAGACCTTAGAGAAACAACTTATATATTGGGAATAAAGATCTATAGAGATATATCAAGGAAGTTGCTAGGTCTTTACAGTCGACATACATAGATAAAGTGCTAAATAGGTTTAGCACGGAGTAGTCCAAGAGAGGGTTTTTTCCCGTGACTCATAGGATAAAACTCTTGAAATCTATGTGTCCTAAGACGCAAGATGAGAGGACTCGCATGAGTATGATCCCGTATGTTTCGGCAATAAGATCAATCATGTATGCTATGTTATATACAAGACCCGATATATCGTATGTTTTAAGTGTTACGAGCAGATATCAATTGGATCCTGGTGATTATCACTGAATGGCTATCAGGAATATCCTAAAGTACTTGAGAAGGACTAAGGATGTATTCTTGATATATGAAAACGGAGATCTCGTAGTGAGCGGATATACGGATGCCAGTTTTCAATCTGACCAGGATGACTCCAAATCTCAGTCAGTTTATGTTTTCACACTGAATGGTGGAGCAATCAGTTGGAAGATTTTCAAACAAGAGACAACTACAGATTCAACGACCGAGTCAGATTTCATTGCAGCTACAGAAACGGCAAAAGAAGTTGTTTGGATCAAGAAGTTTATTATAGAACTTGGAGTGGTTCTGAGCATTGTAGACTCGATACTGTTGTACTGTGATAACAATAGGGTTATTTCTCAAGCCAAGGAACCAAGGTCTCATCAGAGGTCCAAGCACATACTCAAGAGATATCACCTGATCAGGAAGATAATTGAAAAAGGTGATGTGAAGATAGAGAGAGTGCCCACGGATTAGAATATCGCTGATCCTTTGACTAAGCTACTTCCTCAAATGAAACTTGATTCTAGTGTACTCGCTTATGGTATTAGATACAAAGGCGATTGTCTTTAGTGCAAGTGGGAGATTGTTAGAGTAGTGCTCTAAAGGCAATCACCTTTAGCACTTTTGTACAACTTTATTTTAATTAATAAAGCGAAAGGTAATTTTCATTAATTTGATATTCTTTTATATATAAATTGATGTCGATCTTAAATCAAATTAATGAAGTCTATGATACAAAACATAGCAAGAAGGAAATTATAAAGAGATCATGATAATGAGATTCCTATCATGCGCAATTATGTTAGCATCTAAATAATCCCTAGTCACAGGATTAATAGGACAGGACATTATTAATCCAGATAGACTAGCACATGTTATACTCCTTGATTTGATCAAGCAGTGGATCTTACTAGACATGGCAATGGGCCGGGCCGGACCCGAGCCGACTTCAGCCTGGCCCAGGCCGGCCTCATTCAAGGTGGGCCCGGGCTGGCCCGTGGCCCGCACGGGCTGGGATTAAACCACCCCGTTTTGTCGGGCCGCAGGCTGGCCCGTGGCCCGGCCCAGGCGGACCATGGTCGACCCATGGCCCGGCCCAGGCGGACCATGGTCGACCCATGGCCCGCCCACGACTTACCAAACTCGGGCCAAAAACGGACCTAACCGGGCCGGGCCGGGCCAGAATTGCCATCCTCAGATCTTACAAACTGTAAATATGAGATGGTTTGAATTAACATGTGGATGCCTACTAAGAGTAGTAAGTACATTGGATGACCCGCTATGAGATTATCATATGGATGATCTATCAGATATCAATGATTAATCTCATCATAATAATAGTGCAAATATCCTTAGACTTGAGATATTCAAGGATACCTTAGATATTAATCCTGTGTTTTGACATCATTCCTTATTGCCTCAAGACGAGGTCGCTCATAAGGTAATGATTAGGTACATATATTGGTATTTGAAGGTAATTGGGTAGTTAATAAAGGATTTACCACTCCTGATAGAAGGAGATGATACCCACGACCTCTTGTTGGGGTCATTACTTAGGAGTCTCTGGCCAGAGCAGTTATGTGTCATAAAGAAAGTCCTTAATGACACATGGAGTAATAAGATCTTATGATAAGAATTAACATCACTTGGACTAGATATAACGTAGCCAGTCTAGTGGGAGTTGACACATAATCCATACTCCGAACCAAGTGGGGTATAGAATGGTGAAGGCGAATTGCACAGTAATTGCCTATGGAAAGGTTGGTAAGTTGGATATTTAACTATCGAAGAGTTTATATGTTAATCCACTTAAATTCTGGTAAATTGGCATTATGAAACCCTTTATGATTTGCTTAAATTAAGATTTAATTCAAGTGGCATGAAACCATCCATGATTTGCTTGAATTAAGATTTGATTCAAGCGCCTAAAATAACTGGAAACCTAAGAGTCACACGCATAAAAGATCATATGAAAAACAAAGTGTGTATGGTTGGTTTAAGTAGGCCACGATCGTGACCGAAGGTGAGGCTGTCTTTTAAGTAGGCCACGATCGTAGCGAAGGCACGACTTATGTATATAAGTGAGTTCTTCATTTATGTACAGGAGGTTTTAACAAGCTCTTACACACTCAAGTGAAAGGATAAGGACTCTAGAAGAGTTATAGAGTGAGAGAGAAGTGTCTTAAGTCTTGTTCATGCATTTTATGCAATTGTTGCATGAATCAAATTGCATGCAACATATTCTTGATTTTTCTCTCCATTTGAGCATCTACTTGAACTCATCTAATTTAGTGCTCAAATCACCCTCACACATTGTTTCTTCTTCATCTTTGTGTGTTCTTGGGTGATCAAAGAAGGGTTTGGTATTTACAACAACCCAAACAAGGAGACGAATTAAGAAAGGAGGAGAAATTCAAAGGTACAAATGTTTAAATTTCATGTTCTTATAACGTGTTTTTAGAGTTTTGGGTTGTCATGTGATCGGAATTTAGATTCCAACACTTCCACAGCATTGTCATGCATGTAATGCATGAATCTATGGCATCCCCAGCAATACTAGCAACTCTCCTTAAAGACGTATTCAAAATAATAGTAATGCGTATCAAAATAAATGGCAGTATGCATCTAACATGGATTGAACAGATGTCATGCTAATGAGTAGTAAAACAAGTGGTAGCATGTAACTAATATCAATTGGACATGTGTCCACTACATTAAGCAAGCACATGACAAATTGCCTCCAATTCCTTCTAAATAATCTTCTACAACCTCTTCGTTAATATAATATCACCGTCAAATGTTTGTTCAAAGTCATCACTTTCAAAAAGGTCATATGGTTCTGAAGATTCAAAGCCTCCCTCTTCTAGGGACTTTTCATCACTTTCTTTATTAGTAAGATCCTCTGGTAAATAATTGTATGCCTTTACTCAATATAAACCTAAAATTCTTCTTATTGGAGGATGGTCCAACATCATTTCTTCACCTATTTCACATTTAGTGTTTTCATCAACAACCATTTCTTTCTTAAACATTGGGGAACAAACCAATGAACCCTTATGATTTTATACTTTCATTTGTTTTGAAGATGATAACGGAGGGGCATGGGAGTTAGATTAGAGACTTAGATCAATTAGGCTTCACAATTGATTAATTAAAGTTTCAGTTAGATTAGGGATTTTATTTAAAAACTTAACTAATATAATTATAAGATAAATAATAATTAATCATATTTAAAAAAATAATTTTAAGTTTTTATACTAAGTCACTTGAGCTTCATTTTACTATATGACATACACGTGATAGTAGGGCTCACTATTTGATTTTTAAAAATAATAAAAATTACCGCGTTAGTGATGACATAATACTTAACAAACAAATATTTAATTTTTGGTCTATTTAAGATATATTTTGAACATTTTGAAAACATTATGATTAAAATTGAAAGTGAAAGCTCTAAAACATTCGGATTCAAGTTGTGTTATAATGAAAGTTATAAGGTTCAAAATGCACGTTTAGCTAATACAAGTTAGATATTAATATTTTGGTTTGTTCAAAATGAATATTAACATTTGTGAAACATTTAAAATAAACTATTAGTAAATATAAATTTAAACAAAATTAAGTTTATGTTTATTATATGTCATATTAGTGTTGATGTAGCATATATTTATTAGTTTATTTGTATTGGTGGGTCTCACAGTTTCATATGGCACAATAAGACCCTTTTTAAAAATAATCTTAAATTGATTCAAATTATTTTTAAATTACGATTATATTTTTAAAATATAATTAAAACTAACTAGTTTAAGTTAACCTAAATAATCTTACTTAATTGTAATTATTTCAAATTTAATTAAAATTATAATCTTAAATTCGGGAAACAAAATCAACATGGATTTGTTACACGATGATGCTTCCACTAGAAATTTATTGGTTATTTATGTTTTTATATTGGGATTACTTTGATGAATTTCCAAATTGAGAGAAACGAAAATAGGAAACTTTCTTGGGGATGTTTATAAATAAATGAAAAAGATCAATTTTAGAGTTTTAAATAATTAAGATTAACATATATTAGTTAGTTTTAATTATAGTTTAAAAATATAATCACAATTTAAACTAATTTAAGATCATTTTTAAAAAGTGAGTTTTAGTATAAATAAAAAATATATAATATGTTAGCACTGACGTGGTAAATAACAAAAGAAAATTATTTAATTTAGGAAAAAAGAAAAGGTCAAGGAATTAGAAAGGGTGATGCCAACGATATTCACAGTTGTCGGCCAATTGGTTGTCTATGATTCCATTGTGGTCTTGGTGACTGCTTATAATATTAGCACTATCTCTATAGTGTGTATGTGTTCCTACCCATTTTTAATTGGGCTAACAAGAATAGTTTATTAACTCACCAAATGATTGCTTTATTCCAAATTTCCAGCACCTTTCTTAATAGCTGAATGGAACTGGGCTGGTCCAAGCATGGTAAGGACTACTTCACATCCATTCAGTAGAGCTATTGGGCTAGAGTTGAAGAATAAGCCTAGTTTCATTCACTCTCTCGGTAGGATGACATTGGCCCTTTATTGTTAGATTTGGAAAGAATAGGAAACAGGTCGAATATTTAATCTTCCAAATTTTTAATTTTTTATTAAATTAAATTTAAACTTGTTATTTATATTTTACCCGATGTTTTAAAAATTAGACCAAAAATTAAACCTATAAGATAAGAATTTTAAATTTTAAAAAGTTCAACTGATATTAGACTATTAATAAAATTAAAAATTTTAAAATATGATTGAAAAATTTACTCATATTTATAAAAAAATTTGAAGTTTAATTAAAAAAGGTTATTAAATGAAAATTATTGGTTTATTTTAGTTCATAAGAATTTATTAATTTACAAAAATTGACCGATTAATTAATAAATTGATCTGTTCTTAACAACAAGAGTTATTAAATAAATCGAAAAAAATTGATAATTTATGATTTCAGTGGTTGAACCAATTAAAATTTTTAATGAATTAACAATTATTATAATTATAGTTAATTTATAATTTAAAGTTTGAACTGTTTCAAGCCAATTGAATTTTTTAATCATTAAAATAAACGAAATATTTCATTATTTAGTTTAACGAATTAACTATTATAAATTATAAATTATATTAACCTAATTGGGATTGGAAGACAGCCGAGCAGTGGACAACCATAATCATTAGAAAAGGACAAATGATGGAGTAGACCTATAAGATAGATAAACTACTAACAATTCCAAAATAATCACCGTAACTGTTGACAATTTACACGCAAACAGGTCACAACCACTAAAGCCATGGCTGACTATGTAAACCACGTAGAGTAGGTAGAGCCGTTCTTGACTTCTCTTTGCCATTTAGAATCTTCCATCACCAGAAACCAAAAGCAAGGGCAAAGGGGGCTTCGCCCTTTAGCTTGTAATCTCTCTCCAGGGGCAATCCAAACTCTCTCTTTTTGGTTGGTCCTGCTGCGGATTATTGAACCTGGCAAAAAGGGGTCGGCGTCTTGGAAAGAGTATGTGTCCTCTGAGGTTTATTTTGGTGTTCTTTTCTGCAATTTTAGCGGGGTATTTTGCGTGGAGGACGGTTCGTTCGTCGCCGGAGATTGAGAATGTCGTCGCCGATGATCGGTCTGCGGCTGATAAAAAAGAGAAACAAGGATTCAGCGTCAAAAGGGTATGTTTCAATTGTTTGACTTTATCATAATTCTGGGTATTTATATGTAGATTCGTGTGCTTCTGAATTTCTTTCGAGCGATTAAATAAGAGATTGAGCATTAAATATATGGGTCAGATCTGAGATGTCGAAATAATTTTGTCAACAAATCAAAAATCGTTGTCATGAATGGCCAGGTGCCGTACAGGCCACATTTTAGGGTTAGTCGTAATAATTTTGTGAAATGATGATTGACTGGGCTGTTGCAGATTGTTCAAAATGGATTCTGGGTATTTGTGGACATGGCTAGTGGAAGGTACTTGTGGAGGAATCTGAAAGAGATGAAGAATGATAATGATTAAATCAAGAGTTCGTAGGATTCTTTGATCTTTGGGAGTGCTGTATTGTTTTTTTCTCTCTCTTTTATCTAATTTTCTCTCTGTAAGCAACCTGTTGTTGTACTATCAGTGGAGGCTCACAACTTTTCCATTTCTTGTTTGGTAAGGGAGAAACTGGAGTCTGTCAGAAGATAACTCTTTTACCTTTATTACTGAAGAAGATTGTCAAAATATGCTGCAAAGTATAACCTACTAGCTTGCCAATTACGAATCCTTCCATCTTCTGTCATAAATGGATATCCCTTAGAATCTTGGGGAACCGAGTTGACCAAATCTTCATATGGATTGAACTTCTTGTCCAGGCATTTTCTGAGACTTTTAATCTCATTTACTTCTTGCCATGAAAATTATTTGCACCTGCCAGTGTAGAATCCAAATATAAATTACTATTTAAAGAATTGTGATTCCAAATGATTTCAAAGGGATCAGATTCCAGTTTTAGGATATCCAGTCATTTCTGCAATGCAAATCAATACATTGACATTATGTAGTCCAAACAGTTAACCCACCAAGCCTCCAACTCCAGAAACATGGTATATTTATCTAAATTAATAAACCTCCAAAAGTTAACGGAAATTCAGTCATATACTTTTGAAATTTGCAGTTAAAAATCATCTCATTACACCATCGAAGACACTTACCACTAACGTGAGTTAACCTTAAACTTGATTTTGAGTTTGGTCATGTATAATCAAATCCTTCAAAATTTATCAAACTTAATTTTGAGTTTTGATTCCATAAAATTTATATTCAAGTCTAAACCTAATGAAATTAGAATTTGCAAGTTAAAGCCAGCCTTTTTCTTATAGCAATTTATATCAGTAATCAGCTCAAAAATAACTAAAATTGGATAGGTAGGTACACCTATGAAATCCCAACGCCTCAAGTTATTAAGACTAACCACGTCTATGTCAGCAGGAAAATCCAATGGGACCTACATTCTCCGCCAACTAGTCCCAACTACTGGGAACATTGAAAGGCAGGAGAAATGTCCAGGTTCATCACTAAAACTTTATGGTTTCAGAATTACTCTTTTTATGAAAAAAAAAGTAATTAACATATCTATTTTGAGAAATATTAAAAAAAATTAGATTATTATTAGAATTTAGTTATAGAAATCCTTGGTTCCTTACACTTTGCAAAATAGGTAGTGGAGAATGAATGAAAGCACATCAAACACATGAGGCTGACACGCGATGACACAAACGAAGATGAAAGAGGACGCATTCATGGCTCCTCTTTTTACGCCCTCGTTTCCTCCGTATTTCTACGAACTGCTTTCACAATGTCATCATCGTAATACCACGCGTTCCTTCTCTCCACTGTATCGTCTCCTCCTCTTTTTCCAATAACACAGACCACGTTAACCAAGTGTGTCGAAAAGGTAATTTCATCCGTCTCTGTTGGTTTGTGGTTTATGCTTGTTTTGGTCTTTTTATCTGTTTCAAGGATGAACATCACTTTCTAAGCTTGGAACGAACGTACCCCTTTTTTAATGTGATGTTGGATATTTTAGGCACACCTACACCTTCACCTTACCTTCCTACACCTTCACCTTACCTTCCCCATCACTATTATTATCTTCCGCTGTTGTTAATTTATAGTTGCAGCTCATGTCACCATTGGGTTTTATTCATAACAAGAAACCAACAAAAAAGTTATGTTCTTTTTGGAAATGTTAGCTATCTTTGGCATTGGATTGCTTTCCTGGTTAATTGGTAATTCGGTTTGGCTGTACAGGTTGAAAATTTTGGATTTGCATGACCAAATGGTCTTGAAAAACCATATTTGCGTAACTTCATTACAGATTATTGATACTTACTTCACTTCACTTAGATGGAGATATCAGGCGTGGCGTGTAGGTTAAATGTTTTTCCTTATACATTGTTTATGATATGAAAAGAGCAGACCTAGAGGTAACCAAGAAATCTTATAAAAGCTAAATCAATTGAACAGGGGGAACATATGGAGGCTGACGGAACTTCTGAACTTTCAGAAGTTGATTTCTTCTCGATTATCACCATGCTATAAATAATCAAATATCACTGCCAAAGGGGCTGTTTCCTGCCATTCTATTTTCTCTGTTTTAACTTGATACAATCTTTTGTAGCCTGCTCAGAGTTGATTGTTATTAAACATCAAGAACCAGCAATGTCTACGGTTGGAAATTCGACAAATATATTTTGGCAGGAATGTCCAGTTGGGAAGACTGAAAGACAGAAATTGCTTAATCAGAAGGGCTGCGTTGTGTGGATTACGGGCCTTAGTGGATCAGGTATATGTTTCCATATTATAAGGATTGCCCTGAAATAAAACGAGATATTTAGCATTTACAATTATTGCATGTTTAGTTCGTTTCCAACATTCTTATGATTTTTTTTGCTCATTATGATGACAAGAAGAGTGCAATTATAACAATTTACAGCTTTAGTCTCTAAATATCTAAAAAGAGACTATGGATGTATACCGTCCAACTTAGATATCATATATAAATCTTACTTCCCAACTTTCAAAGGCAAAAAATGCAATAACATGCTATATAATCTACCAGGGATAAATCTTTGATTTTTGAACCATCAGGGGTTTGGTCTGATGGAAAGAAGGCAGGAGTACCTTCCTAGGGTCAGAATTCTGGTTGATGCAAGAAGAGTGTGATGTTTGTATATGTTTCTGATCTTGATGTACCAAAAAATGCATTGATATGGTAGATGATTTGAGTTTCAACTACAGCAAAAACAAGGATGTGCGTTTTGAAATGACAAAAACACATTTGATTTTTTAAAATTAAAATGAAGGAAAATCCAGAGGGTTATTAGTTTTTTGAGCTTCAATATGCAATTATATAGTTGGCTGTATTGTTCTGACTAATGATAGAGATTTATGGTATGTAAAGGATACATATTGAGTTCAAACTCCCACCAATTCACAATACAGTGGGCTAACAATTGTAATGAACAAATGCTGGTCTTTTCAGAATGCCTCTTTTATCACCATCCCCATGACAATTTGTTTGGGAGCTCATCAACTCTTATCCTACTATGATTTTTGCAACTCTGCAACTGTATCAAGGTTTTTGTTATTTCTGTAGGAAAAAGCACTCTGGCATGCTCCCTAAGTAGGGAACTGTACTCTAGGGGAAGGCTATCCTACGTACTTGATGGAGACAATCTTCGGCATGGACTCAATAAGGATCTGGCTTTCAGTGCTGAAGATCGAACTGAAAACATACGTAGGGTCGGTAAGTATGATTCTGCTGAAAGCAGATGCGACATAGTGCTTGTTTTAGATAGCCATCAAAGTAAATTCCCAATAACTATTTGCTTTGTGAGTTTTTCACTGAAGTGTGATCGGATACTTTTTCCTGAATGTTTAAAATGCAAATCGTGTCTCGTATCCTGAGTATGCATGCTTGTGGATCAGAAGCAATCAATAACTTTGGTCTTTGTATCCAGCGTAAGAAGAATTTTGAGTATAAGATCAATGAGATTCTTCAACCAATTTTATTCTTATATCAATAAGATTCTTCTACCAGTTTGTCCGATGGTCCTGAGCCTTTTATTATTGTTTTCTTTTCTGATTTTGTTATGTACTTGCATCTTTTGGTGGGTGTTCTCTGGTGCTATATTTTACAGCCTCTAATCTGATGTGGTGAGTTAAGATGCTAGTTCGAGTGTTACTTTGTAAAGAGTAGAGATATGGTTTCCAATTTCTGTTTGGTATCTATGTTTAGCAAATTATTGTGTTGGAAACCGCTCAGGGAAGAAATCTTTTAGAAGTGTACTGACTTTTCCTTTTGTGAAGTTGAAGCTTACTTGTTGAACTGGTCCACAAATACTGAACCTGCAAGCTGCAGCTTTGCGTACTGGTTTTTATATTTGTAGGCTTAATGTCATTTTTCTTTTACTTGTGTTAGATAGCGTTCCAATGGAAGTAATAATATTATGTCGGGGCTGAAACTCCATTAATGCATAAGTAAGCTGTTATTTCCATAAAACAGTTAAGTACTGGATTAGTTAATCTATCACATCACTTATGTAAAGAAAGAGAATTACTATCCCTCTCCACTACTTGGAATGCAACTAGCCTATCGGAATATGTCTTGAACATTGGTACAATGGTATTGAAACTAGTTTTTGTTATATGGCGTGTATCAAATGTGTTTGTGTCAGTTTAACTGAAATGTTAATCTTTTATTTGATTTAGGTGAAGTATCAAAGCTCTTTGCAGATGCAGGTTTGATCTGCATTGCCAGTCTGATATCACCATATAGAAAAGACCGAGATTCTTGTCGGGCTATGCTTCCAGATTCAAATTTCATTGAGGTAAGTTTCTTCTTGATTGGAACTTAATAAGAATTGCTTTTTTTCTTTCTCTTTTGTGAACATGAATCGTAATTAGTTTTATCTGTCTAGGTCTTCATGAACATGCCTCTATCATTGTGCGAGTCAAGAGATGCAAAAGGCCTTTACAAGCTGGCTCGTAGTGGAAAGATCAAAGGTTGCCTAAAAAATCCCTTACCTATGGCTTTCTTATCAATGAATGAGATTTTCTTCGCATTATTGCTCTCCACCCAAACGGAGACAAACCCATTGAGTAGGCCAAATGGCCAATTGTTATGCTGTTAAAACTGTTTGCTATCACAACAATGTTGGGAAGCTGCAAAACTCATCACAAATTATGTATATTGCCATATGCTGCCTACAACACGACTGATTGAATGAATGCTTGAATTTTGTCTTGATTGCAGGTTTTACCGGCATTGATGATCCATATGAACCCCCTCTGAATTGTGAGGCATGCAACCAATTGAATTCCGCCCTAAGCATAGAGTACTATTTTTACAGTAGTGTCTCATAATTTGGAAGGGTTCTAAGAGAATGCTTGCTAATCTTTGCCATATTTTCCCTGTAATTTTGAGCTGAATTTGTTTCTCATTATATGCAGATAGAATTGCAAGAGCGAGATGGAGTGTGTCCCACACCTGCAGCCATGGCAGGGCAAGTGGTGTCTTTCTTGGAGGAGAAAGGATTTCTGCATGATCAATAATCAACCCTGCCATACTCTTCGCATTCCCTGAGAACAGAAATTTCTGCCCAAAACTTGCACCGGATCCGGATGCATTGGCAATCTTTAACCACAGCATGTGTCTGAAACAAAGGCATATATGCTATAGTTCAGCCGTTTGAGATGATTCTGTTGAGAAGACTGCTTTACACTGATTCTCCAATTCTCTTAATATTTTAAACCTGTTACCTTGTATTACATTACAACTTTTTCTTTCCAATCTTAAGTAAGAAGATAAGTTCCTCTCTTTTTTTTTCAAATAAAAAAAGAAGATAAGTTCCTCTCATCAATTCTACAGATTAAAACCCTATTGGAGAGGATATGGTTATGAAATTTCCCTTAATTCTTTAGAACTTGGTTCGTAAACGTAATTAGCCAAATTACACAGCTTGCTTTATTGTTGGAAAAAGGCCCATTTCATTATTTTTTTGCGGGTGTGATGTTTTTATTTCCTCTAATTAGTTTTAAAATGATCATCTAATTACTTAGCATAAATGCACGAATATTTCTCTATTTTTGATGATTGAAAATTCATATACAAGGGATGATATTATAATGATTATCTATAATTTTGTTTATATTTACAAATTTCAATGTAAACAAAGATGCTAGAATATTTTACACTTCTGCCACTCCTCTGCTGGCCTTCTCTTTCTTCAGTCAACAGTGAATACTTTGAGCCGTAACCGTAAGATAAACTAAATAATAATTGGGTTTTTTCTTTCTTTGTTACTAGATTTATTGGTTTAATAGCTGTGGTATGATACACTACTTCTGTTTTGTTGGTTTCTCATCTTATTTTTGTAGCTAGTGAGGACTTGCAAATATAAAGTTAGATAAGATATTGGTATGTCCGATTTGCTTTAGTTCAATATGAGGAGATTCAGCGTCGACCTACATGCCATCAGAGCTGTGCCTAAATTTCCAGTTGGCTTGGTTCTTTCCGAACCTCTGATTCTTCAGAGTATTTCTCATTTTCTCACCATCTGAAATTTTTAATGCTTGGTGTACGCATCACGTGCGTATGAAGTCTTTCTTGTGCTGATCACACCTCAATATTGAGTCATTTTACGTATTTTGTTCACTCCTGGCTATGGTTTGAGCGGTAGTATCCAAGCAGATTAAGCGGCATACCCTTGCCAATGCTTATCCTTACTCCGCTTGCTGCCAAGCCTGGCTAAAGGCTTTTTTGGCAGACACCGCCAGGGTTGTCAGGAGCACTCCATCAATTGCCGTGAGGATCCTTCATCTTCCAGAAAAACGACTTTGACCACATTCCTCATATGGTGGTTTCATACCATGGAAAATTTTTCATATCACCTTTGCCCATTATTGGAATCCAATTTCAGTCAAACAACTTGCCAGGATTAGGAATCCGAGAACTTAATAAAAATGGTAGGCGAAAATCAAAAGGACTCGATGTCCACCTCATGTCATTGTTGGATATTAGCGCTTCTATATACGTCTAGGAGTTGTATCAGTAGAGTTGGAATAATAATTATCTTTCAAGGCTCCAATAAGAGTAAATTTGCTTCTCTAATTTCATAAAAATAAAACTTTTACAACGCAAGCAGATAATGCCAACTTCCCCCCACTTTTTCTAGCAAGATCCCAACCACCACCACATTACCATCAACCCCTTAACCAAAAAAAAAAAAGAAAAAAGAAATTTAATTCTAAAAAATTTTAAAGAGAGAATACATTAATCCTGCCCACTACCACCATCGTTAAAAGAAAGGAAAAAGCACAAGTCCTTCATTCTGAATCACTTTCCATGCTTCCCATTGCCTTTAACCCCCTCGGTCTCTGCAAAGCATACAAACAAAGCCATATAATTCAGACTATCAAGATAAGGGCGCGAAAAGGATTAATCTTCTTTTCTTTTTTTTCAAATCTTCTTCAAGATTCACATGTGGGCAGAACAGAAAAGATGCACACACCTTCTTAGCACTCTTCTTCTCCTTAACTTCATACCTCTCTTGGCACATATCAGTCAGCCATGCCCCCGGGCTCACCAACTGTCCACCCACCACCAACAAATAAAACAAGAGAAATAAATAATAATCAAAAGATTTTTCTGCCATTTGAAGAAACTTACAAGTAGAGTTCTTTGAATGATCTTAGCCCTCTTTTTGGGCCTATGAGGGAGCTTACACCCCTTCATAGCCATAAAGTCCTCTTCTTTCTCTTTGCTTGACAAATTTATATACAGCTTTGGCCACACATGTCCTTTCTCTTCTCCATTATTGCCTTCCATCCCAACTTTCCCGTTCTCTTCTAGAACCACGGACCCTCTTGTGGTGTAATATCGGTCTTCCTTCTCCGGCGATGCCGTTGATTTCCGGTTCTCGGTCAAACTGGACCGAAGGGTGGCTGCCTCCGAATTCCTGAATCAAAAAAATCACTAAAATCAAGATTTCAAGGAAAAAGATGACTACGCTACGCCCCAGAATCTTCATCACTTGGGATCTAAGAAAATCCCCGGCGGAAAGGAGAGAAAATGAAGGGTAATGATAAAAACTAAAATTTTACAAATCTAAGTCAAAAGATATCATTTTTAGCTCCTAATCCCTTCCCATCAACCATGCAAAAGATTAACGGGAAAGCTTCCAACCTTTTACTAGTTTTGATTGGAAGTCTAAATTGTCTGTTTGGTGGATGGAAGAGGAGAGAAAAAAATATTGGGGTACACAAGGGTAAAAATGACATTTCAACCTTCTGAGGAACCAATCAGAAAATAACTACTTCTTTCCATCGTCATTTTATTTCTCTGAAGGAATTCTCAATTATCTGCTTGGTTTCTCAGAAAAGAAGAGAGAAACAACAGATTAGAGAGAGATAAAGGAACCCAGAAAACACAACCACCCAACCACCGAAGTGAACATAAAGACTAAGCAAAAACATAAAAGAGGACCCAAAAAGAATGCAAAGAGCTGAGCTTAGAACCCCTCTTTGTTTTCTTCCCATTTTGTCCTCGCAGCAAACCAATCCAACAGAAGAAAAGATGAAAGAGAAAAGACAAATCAATTCACCTTGTAAGGCGATTGGATTGAAGACGATGAGAAGCTTCTTTCTCAGTGGTGGAAGAGACCACACATCTATCAATCCCAGATGTGTTTTTCCTCCGAAACATACCATCGGATCTCTGTGAGACAATTCGAGGATCTCTAACTCTCACACATCTAATCCTCTTCTTGTTCCCCCACTGCAAGAAGAATTCAGGCTCTAATGTCTTACATGCTCTCTGGTCTTTATCGTCTTTCTCCATATCTGCCAACGGAAAACACCAAAAACAGAAACCATTCCAGAAGTTAGAATCGTTGAAATGGCCAATACTCGAGATAGAGATACATGAGAGATGAGTTGGTTAAGACCATCTAGAAGTGGCTCAAGGAAAAGTGAGGAATTGGGGATACACAAAACTGAATCCGGCATAGAAAACAATGAATACACTGGAAAATGACCAAGATTTAACAACAAACATGTAAAAGACCCAGATTTGGAAATCAACGGAATCGGACTTTAGAGTGGAAGAAACGAGTAGATTGAGAAAGACCCAGAAGTGGGAATCAGAGAACGGAAACGAAAAAGCTTGATCTTTAAGAAGATGAAAGACATAGATTGGTAAGAGGACCTGGCCGGTGCTTCATATTCAACTTGAGAATGATAAAAATCGACAAAGAGAAAGATAAAACTTGAAACTGGAGAGAATTGTGTGGCTAACACGAAGATCTACGAGTGCACCAGACAAATAAAAGGCTTTACTTCTCATTGGAATACCTCTGTCTAAAGAGAGAAACAGAGACAAAGAGGAGAGAAGAGAAATGAGGGGAAGAGGAAAAAAGAGTCTTACCATGAGACAATTGCATGATTAGGATGAAGTCTCTTGAACAGAAACAATCTCTGCGGGTAGAGAACAAGTAAAATCTCTCAAACAAGAAGAAACCCCAGATCGTTTCTGTACGAACTAAGAGCTACAATTCTCTCTCTCAAATTCTTGTTGAATTTGTTTGTGCTAAGAGAAATGGTTGCAGACTGTTTTCTTTTTATCTCCGTTTATTTTTCTTTACAATCCCCTTCAAAAAGTATTCTTGTTTGTTTCTCTAAGCCTCTTCCGGTTTTTTTTTTTTTTTCCTTCTTCTTCGTCTTCCTCTGCTCTGCTTTCTTTCTTCTTTCTCCATCTCTCTCTGTTCTGTGCCTATTTATTCCCCTCTCTGGGTGTGATAAAATAACTGAAGATTATTGTAACCGTAGGATTGAAGATCGACGGTGTTATTTCACTTTGATAGCAGTGCGGTGCGGGTCTATCTTTTTAAGCCCAAAGTGATTAACCGGCCGAGTACGGACAGATCCCTCCTTTCTGTTGAGCCTAGCTAGTCAATAATTGGGTTTTAGAGATCCATTGCAATCAATTGGCCTTATTCATTTACTTGCAAAATGGTATGATCGGAAATTAAATTCGTATTCGATAATAACAAATTTAATTGATTCAACGAGTTCAATAGTAAAATTTTTTTAATTTTTTGGATCACTTTTTAACATTTCTAATTTAATATACTTTAATAATTCTTATTATTAAATCTGATTATAAATTATTAAGTGCTTACAAATTAAAATAAATTATTTAATGTTTATTTAACTATTTATTTTTAACTAAATTTTAAATTATTTGATAGATAAAGACAATCTCTTTTAATCTTATTTCAAAATTTTTAATATTATATAATCTTTATTAAACTTTTTTAACCTTAAACTTTTTATTTTATCGATAAAACATCCCGTCTGATTTTAAAACATTAATTTTAAGTCAATATTTCTAATTCCTCGATTAAAATTTAGAACATAAAAACTGGAAATAGGCATTCATAAGGTTAAAAACATTAATTATAGATTATTTTCAAGATAATATATTTGAAATATTTAATTATAAAAAAAGTTTATCTTTATTCTTTATTCATATTTAAATAATAAACAATTTCAATAGTTTTGTTTTTGCACATAACCAGTACTAAACCTACATTACCTATTTTGTTTTTTGCTCTATTTTTTAATTATATCTTACCTTCAAATGACGGACTTTTGACAATAATCAAAAATTGTAAAAGCGAAGGAACAAAGAACATATCCTCTGATCCATCTACTGCTCTTTTATTTTAACGTAAAATATGATGATTACAATAAAATATATTTTTAATTTTAAGTTTTTTAAGTAAACAAATTGATCATTAAAGTTTTGAACAAATTTTAAATATACCAAATTAACTTTCTTTCAATTAAGTTTTATTTTAGTATATAACATGTACTTTTTAAATAAAAAGTAGATCTTGCTATGATAAATAGGACCAGTGCATTATACTGATTACATAACGGTAAGGGTCACTTTTTATTTTAAAAATTAAAAAGTAATTTTACGTTACCGTTAACATGATATTTAATTGATGATAAATTAACACTGTTAAATTTTTTATCCACTAAAAATCTATGTTTGAATGTTTTGAAAACATTAAAATTCAATTTGATTTCTATGTTTTATATATTTGTAAACGTTAGTCTTTATTTTAAATAAATCTTTGTAATAACGACTCCATTCTAAACTTTTATGGGCTGTTTGGTTTAAAAAATAGAATAAATAAGAAATAGAACGATTATTATGAGTAATAGAAAAGATGAGAAATATAGTAGAATGAGTATTACTTTGTTTGATTTACTATTAAAAAAATTCTATTATAATGTTTGGTTTAAAAATATAAACTTACAATGACAAAAGAATAACCAACAAAAAGACGAAAATATTATTATTATTATTAGAATATTATTAATCTTATTATTATTAATTTTAGTATTCTTAATATTATTAATTTTATTATTAAATTTCTACTTATTATAATTTTATTATTATTAAATTTATTATCTTTATTTTTATTTTTATTTTCATTATTATTATTATTATTAATTTTCTACTTATTATTATTCTTATTATAATTAATTTTATTATTCTTAATATTATTAATTATTATTATTATTATTGTACTTATTATTATTATTGTTATTGTTATTATTATTATTATTATTATTATTAATTTTACTATTATTATTATTATTACTTTTCTACTTATTATAATTAATTTTATTTATTATTAATATTATTATCATTAATTTTTTAATTATTATTATTAGTTTTATTATTCTTAGTAATTTTACTATTCGTATTAATAATAATAATAATAATTCTTAATTTTCTAATAATTATTAATTTTATTATTATTATTCCCAATGGCATAGAATAGTTAAAAGTAAGGTATGGTAATCTTTAGCTATTCCTCATAGTTAGAAAATAACAAATCTTCGTAATAACTATTCTCCTTCTCTTTTTTTAACCAAACACAAAAATACATAAATGTTGGAAATAAACTGAAAATAGAATCTCTGTTTCAT
>JANZXP010000002.1:9224616-9237264 GCA_027576715.1 Erythroxylum flavicans
GGCCCAAGTGGCTAATAAAAGTTTCTGTTGAATTCTTTGTGTTTATATCAAATGATTATAAAGCAAAGTGAACGTTTGGTTAACAAATTTCTGATGATTGATTTGTGGTTTTAAAAAAAAAAAGAAGTATACCAAGTTTAATTGTTTAGTGATGTGGCACACCATTCTTGCGGGGCACGGACTCTGGTATCACCATCAATATCGGGTTCGGATCCAGCGGGAGTGGGGTGTTACAAGATTTGTGGTTTAAGACTTGCTTCCAAGTGACTTTAGCCTAGGGAACCGCTTTCAGATTATTCACCAATATCTTGTGACATGATCTGTTGTTGAATATACTACTGGAATGAGGAATCCAGATGATGTTGTCTTTCCTCATGATGTTAGGTAAATAATCTGCCATTAAGTAGAACCCTATAAAGTTTCCAACCCACTCACCATTATGGATAAAGAAAGACACTCTAGCATCAGAGGGGATTCTGTTTTTGATCCTCGAAGGATCTGTTCTTTGAATAGGAGGACTATAGTTGGTCCAGTTATCAAACCATAGCCATATATTATGCTCTCCATCACCCAACCTATGTTTGATATAGGGATAAATCATGTCTCTCAAGCTACGCATGTGATTAAATATCCATGACAAGTCCCTAGACTTGTGCAGTTGTACATTTCAACTTTTTATGGGAAGTTAAATCAAAGTTCATTAAATAGTTCCTCAAAGTAGAAGAAACCTTTAATTACAAAATTAGAGCTCCAAATGGAAGATCAGGATAGCAAGTGAAAATCATGACAAGGAGAAAGTATCGATATCTATATATTATACAAAATTGCTAACAGGTCTAAACATTCCATTTATTAAGGTTGTCTTCGCTCGTGTGCTCGTTATTCCTTTCTTGGGATAATTATTTTCATAATCCAGAAATGAATGTAGCTCCATTGCATTCTTCCATAATTTCTTGGAATCGTTTCTTACTATGTCGCAAAATGCTAAAACTTCAAGTAAGTTTAAAGACTGTCGCACCTCCTTTGCAACAATGATTTAAAGGAGCCTAGTTAGTTGAATTCCAAGGTTGGTTAGGCCACAAGATATCTTATGACTTCACATGATTCCTCCAACACAGTAATAACAACATTCTAATAGGAATTTTATTGAGATATGAGATGGGAATATTATTGAGATATAAGATATGGAGATTACAACATTCTAATGGGAATTTTATTGAGACATCAACCAAACAATGCGTAAAGAGTGGGATGCACCTCTTTTTCTATTGCGACGGTGAGATGTCTTGAAATAACCTTTAGCGATCATTTACCTATATTATTATCTTTCAATTACTTTTTAATTTCTTACCCTAAAGGTTTCAAACCTTTCAAGATCTTGAGTTTGATGATTAACTGTCTAATTGGAAGAGGAAGAATTATAAATCAAGTGAAGTTTTGCAATTTGATAATATTCTTCATATTTTGAGAGATGATTTGAGGGGTTGGAATGGTTTCATGTTCATAAATGTTCAATCTTATATTAATAAACTTCATTTTGCTATTAAGAGGATAAAGGCAACTAGTGATTAGGTCTTGCTCAAACAAATAGAAGAAGAATTTAAGGAGGGTTGGCTATGGAGGAAATTTTATAATGTTAATGATCTCATATAATGTTAACAAATTTTTTTTTCATAATTTTGCTAAATAGAAACATTGTTTCAACTTTATTCATTCATTAGTTAGCTCATCATATGAGATTATTAATGATAGGGAGTCTCCGAAACAATTTAATATATTTTCATTTTTCCTCAATCTTCCTTTATGAGATAAGCTCCTACCCCCAACTTGCGTTAAGGGATTTGATGGTATAGGTTACAACAGATGTTGATAGTATGTTTTTATATCCTTATAATGATGAGTTCCAAGTGGTTCTATTTTAAATGCATCCATATAAAACACAAAAACATGAATTTTTTCCTCCCTTACTAGATTAGAAGTTTTGGCATCTATTTGGGCATGAACCTTACAAAATGGCTTGGTCTATTAAGCAATGATTGCTTGCCTAATGATAATACCACAAGCTTCGTTAAAATTATTTTGAAGAAATTTTTTTCTAGATCTTTAACAAATATGCTAAAAATGATTATGAATAACGCGGTGAACAAATTTTAGAACTCTTTTATTTCGAAAAGACTTATTATGGATAACATTCTTATAACTTTTATTTCATTTTCTTAAGACTCTTAAGAGAGGTAAGCAACATTTTATAGCTATCAAGGTAGATCTTGCTAAGGCTTATGATAGGTTTAACTAGGAATTTCTAGAAGTTATTCACTTAAGATTGGGTTTTCATTCTTCAATTGTTAGTCATTTTTGGAAAAGTGACCCTTTATCCCTGTTAAAGATTTTATGACAAAGTTTTAGAGATAGTCAAAATCATATAGATGACAAAATGTATTGACATTTTGAGTTGAATAATGTCTCATAAATTTTGATGACAACATATACGATGTTTGTCAATACTATAATAGCAAGATGCAAGAGGTCGTATAGAATAGAACTTAAAGGAATAGTACCTTTTCGAAATTGTTCCGATTAATTTAGCCTACTAAAAGCATAAACATGGACATCGATTAAAGGCATTTGATATAGAATGATAATAGTGTCATAAGAAGAAAAGTGATTGCATGACTTTTCTTACCTATGCGAGATATGATAGAGTTTCATATTTATTTGTAGTTCATGCTTATGAGTATTTGATGCTGAATTTAGATTCAACATTATTATAATAGTCAAAGTATGATAAGAAATAGATTGATAAGTAAAAGTAGTTGATCCAATTTTATACAAATAATTTGCATGTGTTAGATCAAATAAGACTTACGCTTAAGGTAAATGACAATAATACAAAGTTGGATAACCGAGACTATCATTTTATGCCTTGTTGGTTAAATCAACATAACAAATATCTTAAGATTATATACGAGGATATGTGTATCCTTGTAATTATTAATAGTATAAAACTTGTGAAACTTGTCAAGTTGAAGAAAAGCCAAATCAACCTTTAGTGAGAGGATAATGATGGTATTGAATTGTTAAATTTATATATGTGATGTATTTGGTGGAATAACAATTTATAAAAGGATAATACTTATATTTCATTATATTACTAATGATTTTATGTGATATAGTAATATGTATTAAATGAAATAATGAATAAAAATTTTGAAAAGCTCAAATTTTTTAACTCTATAATGTTGAAATACTTCGACGAGATCATTTTAATGAGATTTAAAATTTTGGTTATATATACGAAATGAGATTCTCTGATGAACAACTTCACAACAAATTTTCATAAAGTATGGTTTAATGTAAGGAGGAAAATAGAATATGAGATATTATATAATATAATAGTATTTCTTCTATAGGGATGCCTAGTACAATGCCTTACCTTTAATAGTTTCAATTGAATCCATTAGCAAGAATTCATATCAGATATGGAACGCTAAGACTTTAAAAGAGTCAAAGTTAATGATTTAAGGATGTGATGCTTTGTTGAAGCATACATTATCCATTAAGTTTAAAGTTAATTTAGGTAATAAAAGGTTATAAGATATTCAAAAGGTTGTATATAATCTTATAGACATGTTGAATAAATAGTTTGTTTCAATGAACACTTATAGGAGAATGATTCTCAAGATAAGTAGTGGGAGTAAGATAAAATTTGAAAGGCTAAAATCTCATGATAATACATCCAACCGGAATTAGTGCCTTTGATGATACATTTGTCGTATAATTGAAAGGCTATAAGACATTGAAAGATTCACTTTCATGATGAATTCAAAGAGTTTGTTTTGGAGATGATTGTGAATTTATCATATCAATAAGAAAGTTAATAGGAGTATAATTGTCCTCTTCAGTGGGAGCATTTAGAGACACATCGCTCATAGAGAACAAAAATTTTAATGTTCAATTGTTGTAAATATAATTGTCTAAGAATAAATCCGATTAGATATGAAAAAGTAACAACTTAATTTTGTGAATTAGATCTATAGAGATAGATTGGAACTTATTTACCTACTCTAAGTCTAAATAGATAGATAATGTACTAAAGATATATAATATTTGAGATATCATATATTTGTGAAGTATTAAAGGTATTCATTATTCTAAGTATGAGTTAATATTTGAGCTCAAGATGATAAGGATATTGCTTTTGAAGTAAATCATAATTAAGGTATATTTTACTTAAGAAAAATATCATTCAATATTGGAAAGGTTCTAATGTAGTAATGATTGTTAATTAAGCCATAATACACTTTTCATTTAGTGAAAATGATTAATTGGATCAACAAGTTTTTTAATGAACCTAATATAGTACTTTGTATTGTTCAAGACAGTAATATACTGTAGAACATTAGAGCCACTGGGAATGTAAAAGGAGCTTAGGTCCCGTCAAAGATCAAAAGATGTATTAGACAAAATTTCTTAATTATAATGATAATCAAGATGAAAATTGTAAAATTTAAGTAAGTGCTCATTATAGAGAATCTTTTAGAATTCTCTTATTAAGCCACTGTTTCAATAGCAGCATGATCATCATATGGTGATATGATATACGATACTTAAATACAAGTAGGATATTATTGGTTTATACCCTACAACTAATCGATTGGTTATAGTTTAGTGACAAAATAATTTAAAGATATTCTTTATCTTGTACATGTTTAGAAGTATATGATAAAGTTCATGGAATAATTATACAGTTCAAATGAAATTATAATTATGAGATTCATATTGTATTTATGTATTATCCCTAAAGTGTTCATAGTCATTGTTTTATTGACATTAGAAATTAATAAAACGTACAAAGACCAACATATGTTATCTTTTTCCCCATGAAGGAAGTTGTTGATCTCATAGGCTAAAGTACAGAGATACTTAAACAAACATATAAGTGCTTATTAGAGAACAACCCAATATAAGAAATTCATTTGAAACATTACTTTTATGTCTATGAAAATTCTCATTGTGACGATTGTATAAGTGATCCTTTGACTTGAGGTTTCCAAAGGTATTGTGTATAGGGATTGTAATGTTTTGATACTACTTATGATCCAGTCTAATAATGGGTAGTTCAGTCGGTAGTCATTGGATGTAGCATAAACTATATGGAGGTAATTGATTGATTAATATAAGATTCATCACCCTAAAGGAATTAAGAAGAATGTTTTTTTTTCTCGATTAGTATTGATTCGAGAAATCCTTAACTAAGGTAGAATGACGTTTTGTAAATAGTTTACAAATGTCATTAATTGAATCAATAGCCAATGACAGAGAAGTAATATGATTGGACTCAAAATAGAGTAGAAATTAATTTCATACTTTATGTCTAATCAAAACATTGTATGGAGAAAGGTTGAATTATACGAAAAAGATCTTGCACATAAAGATTAGTTAAAATTACTTTGACATTCTTAAATATTTGGGTGGTCATGATGCATTGTTAGATGTCAATCTTGATCTATGAATATAAATTGTTTAATTAGAGAATTAAAGATAAATTAAAGGAGTTCAGTTTATCTAATCTTAAATACGATTCAAGGTTATAATTTGTATACATTGCCAACATATTTGGGAATATAATGGGTCTCACATAAAGAACATGTTGAAGAGAACAAAGACATTTAATCAAGTTAGACTTGGATGTAAAGTTTAAGAAACTTTATGATTAAATATGAGATATTTAATAAATAAGGATCATTTATAATTCTAATTAAAGTTTAACTGACATTATAATTTAATTTTAATTAAATTAATAAAATGTCCAAAACTTATTATAAATATAATTAAGCTCTCTGTAAAGGTTGCTTAACCCTCTCTCAACCTGTTATGTGGATATTGTTAGAGGTCGGACATTTATGCTGCTATGGTAGTTTAGATTGATCGATTTCAGAGAGTTGAGGAATATGACAAGAATATAATCAGGCTTCGGAATAAGATATAAATTAAGATTCATATTTTATTATAATTTATCATTTTATAGAATTCAAGTGATCTTAATTTTTGGAAAATTAAAATAAAAAATTCTTAATTATTTAGCTGCGGTTGGGATTGAATCACGTCCCAATTTTCCAAGACTGACATCACATGTTCTTTTTATCTAAAATAAATTTTCAACATTTTATTTACGCTTGTAATTTGGAAATTAATCTAGGGAAGTCTTTGATTTCTTTACCTCTAATTCTTACTCTTTGTTAAGATGTTCCATCTTGGTTATTATGTGTGTGCAATAGTGATTTAGCAGCAATACTTATATAAGCCTCTCTTTATTTAATGGGTGTTTTGAACTGAACATCTTCGATTGCATCAAAGACTAGTTTTTGAAGCACTTAAATTCTTGGAAGAACACTTTGCTTTCATTTGATGATTTGAAAACTAGTAATTAAGACTGCTGTGAAGGCTATCTTGTCCTATGCTATGAATGTGTTTCGACTCCCTAATTCTCTCAGCTCTCTTGTTAATAAATCCTTCAGAGGATTTTGGTGAGGGATGCAACAGGAAGAACAACAAGCTTAATTGGATGTCAATATTTAGGAGTCTTTGGTTCCTTTCCACTGTTTTTGTTTTTTTTGTCAAAAAGGCATCATTTTCTAATTTGTGGAAATATGTAGTTTAGGATCCACAAGGAAAATGGTTTGAGTTGACATTGTAGTTTACAATGTAATTCACACTTATTATTGGTGGAATATAAATATTCTTCTTCCCTCTTCCTAAGCGGTTGTGAAAGGCATGTGACATGTTTGACCTCTTGGTCTTGGGACTTGCTTTTTAGTTACAACCTTATCAAATGCCAAATTGATTATTTAGAAGTTATCTCAGCACTAATCAATCTTGGGGTTTATTTTGCTGACTTCAATACTTTGATTTGCAGGGTCAATGTTTATACCTTCGAATTTTATGATAAAAAAGATAAACCTTGTCGATAGTTTACATCTTTTCGTTATTTTTAATTAAAATTTAAAAGAAAATATTTTTAAAAAAAATTAAAATTTAAAATTTTTACAAATTAAGAAATTTTAAAGTTTTTTAAACTATAGAAAAATATTTTTTTTTTGCTTAAAAAACGATAAATTCAAATTCGAATAATATAGATAAATTCAAATTCGAATAATATTTATTTTGTTTTAGTGCCTTTAGTTATTAACGAAGCAACGAGGAAGAGGACATCAGAGGCGAGGGTTGGGCCAGAAAAAGCCAGTGAGCTCAAAAGTCCAAACCGCATCCGGAGGGCGTTTCAGTAATTTGGTACTTCCAACAAAGGAGAAAACCCTAAACCCAAACGCGAATCTTAAAACCCTACTGTCCTTTGTAAAGCCCTAGACTTTCAATCTCTTAGCCCTTACGCCTCAGTGTGTTTCTCTAGAATCACCTCGCCACGCTAACATTCTCTGCTTCACCTTGCTTCTCCAATTGTTCAGTTCTCATCCAATAAAACTGCCTCTCTGAGTAGCCGTTTGAATCTTACATATTTGTATGTATGTATATGCGATTTCATATCTGGCTTAGTTAGGAGGCACATATTAATTTGGATCAAAAAGGGAATCCTTTTTGTTCCTAAGGCCTTTGAGGGGTCAGTTTGTTCATTTACTTCATCATCTGTCCCCCAAGCAGCCTTGTACATTGATCAGCTACGACTTTTTAAACTTGTCCTCAATTTCACTATGTTTTATTACTAATGGAATGTGTGTTTGCTTGTTGTGTTAGACAATTGCCTCCGAATAACCAAAAGGGTTAAACTTAAAAGCCCCCTTTTGGTTCAGACAGAGGCGTAGACTATTTGAATCGGTTTGAGGGTGAGGAACTTTAGTTCTACGTTCCTCTCCTAGTTTGATTCGAAGATTTTATGTCTTTTTATGCTCTCTAAGTCAATTCTTCCAGTATTGTATTTGTTGCATCTGCTAGTCTGAATTTTCAGGATGTTCTGTCGGAAAAATTTGACTTCATTATGTCTAGATTGTTCTATAGGCTTCGATGTTTCTTGTCTGTTGAAGCCTTTCTGATTCTTGTGGTAAGTACCCTCGCAAAAACCGGAAGGTGCAAAATTTTTAAACCCGATCCGGTCCCGACAGAGGCTAAACTAAGAGGGTTTAACTCAGAAATGTGTTCGACGGTTAGGCGATAAACTGTTTTCTGATCCTTACTTATAGGTGAATTCGAACATTTGGCACATCGATCATTTTTTTTGGAATATTTTGAAGTACGTGTAATCAAAAGGAACGATGCCTGCTTATTTAACTAGAACGAGAAAGTCGGGAATGCAAGTTGATTTCGTAGAATATTGTAAAGCATGGAGCATCTGTTAATGTGAAATAGAGGTCTTGAAAGTCGTGATTTTGTTTACTTGTTGAATCTCGTGCCAGGTTTTGTCGTCTTGATTTATTATTCTTCATTTCGATTATTTTGAGCTAGTGCCGATGACGAAATCAGTCACTAAAACACCATCTTTCGGGACTGAATGACTCATTGAGTCTTGCAGACATTCTGCAATTCTGAGGCCTGATCAAATTATTTTTCAAGCGTTTTCTCACAAATTTAGAACTGTTGATTCTACATTGTTTGACTTGGGTAAACAGATGATAGCCATTGATCTGAGTTTTATATTGCGAACTTTTTCAGTTCCAGTTAGAGTTTTCCTTTTGTAGATAAGCAGTTTGGACTAATGGATTTGGTTACTTCATATAATTCATTGGACAGGAAGGAAAGAGATGAACTTTACAGAACAAATGGGTTGGTTTAATTCTACGGTGCACCTGCAAGTGAAGTAATGTTCTTCAATATTGGTCGGTCGGTGTTCACCAGAAAGCCAACTATATGCTGTGGGAGGGAGTATTTTGGCCTGAATCACAAGGGAGTAAAGAGTTTCACCATAATCCTTGTGAGAAGTACTAAAAGCCTTTTCGAAACTTTTCCGTGTCTGTTTTTGTTTGATTCTATCATCTAAGGCTCCTTTGCATGTGAAGAACAAAGTAGTGATCCTATACAACCGACAAACAGGGCTTTCAAATCATGAGTTTGTAGTGTCACCACTATTCACAGTCAACCGCTGTGGCACGTAGTCAAAAGTGGGTCAGGACTCAGTAAATCTCTTTTGTTTGGATGTTTGGATTGTCATATCAATGCTTTTCTTTTCGTGTTAAAGAATATCTCTGATTCTCTATAGATGATCAAGCGAATGAGATGATCCAAAGCTAATATGTTTGCATTATGCAAGATTAATACCAACATCAACGACTGCAAAATACCAAATGCATGCTAATCCAAAGCTAATATGTTTGCATCATGCAAGATTAATACCAACATCAACGACTGAAAAATACCAAATGCATGCTAAATTTGATCAGAACCAAACACGAACAAGATACTGAATAATTTCCAACTCATATTGGGGGACCGTTTGATTACTTGAACATTCAATTATTGGGGCTAATTGTGAGACACCCCAGTAAGATACCAAAATTACTGGCTATATTATATAGAATCTACAATACAAACAGGATCCATGAGAATCTACACAAACATCCATATAGTTTTATGTACAAAAATAGCAAGTGTTTTTATCTTAATAAGAGTAGCAGATTTAGCGTATCCTCCAATTGGCAGCGAGAATTGGGACATTTCTTAGTGAAGGC
Source organism: Erythroxylum flavicans (assembly GCA_027576715.1). Taxonomy (NCBI): domain Eukaryota; kingdom Viridiplantae; phylum Streptophyta; class Magnoliopsida; order Malpighiales; family Erythroxylaceae; genus Erythroxylum; species Erythroxylum flavicans. The sequence continues at coordinate 9,234,291 of JANZXP010000002.1, forward strand.
TTTTGCTCTAAAGACCATTGTAGTACCCACCAATAGTTATGTGAGCTGGAACGCCTCTTGCTGTAGAAATTGCTTCGTTCAATCTTGTTGGTTGGCGATCCCCTTGCTTCATCCTCTGTAATAAGAAGAGTTTCCCAAATGAGAAATAAGAATTATGTGCCACTTCATGTTTGATTGGTAGACCTTATGTACATGTATCTGGTCAGAAGACTTTGTTACAAGGAATAGAATCTCTCACAAGAAACCCCAAAACATCAAATAGAGCAAGTTACTACTCGTAACAAGACAGCAACACTTAATAGAAATCTTTAAAATGTGGAGTCTAACCAGTAGAGATGCTGTTCCAAACTTATTACTCGAAAACTTCTATTCAAATTCTACGTGATCAAGAAAACAAACTGATAGCTACACGATAGCATTTAAAAATTTCAGAAACATGACCTAAGAATGTGATCATGAATACGCAAAAAGGAAAACAAAATTAAGAAAAGAACTTTCAGGTGATTTACCAACCTTATCATCACTGTAAATCTGGATCCTGAAATTATGATTCTGGTGGCTGTTCTTCTGGTGGCTTCCCAGAATAATGACACAAATGGTTGCAGCAGCAGCAATACCAAACGTGCAAATCGCACCAATCCCAGTGAAGCTCCACTTCCATATGTTTAAGCCCTCGCTACTCTCCTCCCACATAGCCTCTTCTTCCGCATCTTCTTTCTGGTTCTTGAATCTAGGCGAACTCAAGGTTTCGCCTTTATAGGCCTCGATCTGAGGAGGGGCAAAACCTGTAGTAGGAGACTTAGGAGACTCCAATTTTTTCATGTCGACAAATTCATGTTCCTTCATTTTCTTGAAGAAAACTTGAGAAGCCGGATCTTGATCAGCTTCTTTCGATCCTATATTAGTAGCCCTGACTTTTGGCATGATCATGGAAGGAACCACCTTACTTATGTCAATAGGTACCATGGTGACTCCTCCTTTAGAGAATTCATCATCAGGGTCCCTACCACTCGCTGGTTCCAACTGGATTGGAACCGGAGCAAGTTGGTTAGGCACTGAACTTGAACTTCTTGGCGGTGAAGATGGGCACATGAAGTAGTTCATGTTAAAGACAGTTTTCGGACTGGAGCTACGTTTGCTTCCTCCTATAATCTCCTTTTCTTCATCTTCTCTGTAATCACGAAATCCCTCACGGGGCAGTAGTTCCCACTCATCGAGATCCATCTTTTAGCAGAAATTTATGGAATTGAACAGGATCGAAGATAAGGGTCTTTACGCATATATGTAAAAGGTTCTCTGTATATTGTATATGAGGTTGAGTTAATGATCAAAACAAGGGGTCTTTTGATGGAGTCAAGCGTGTGATTTTCATCAGCCGTAAGAGCCAAGGCCACCACTATGGTGTCCTCTAGCTCTATGAAGTATAAGACCCAGATGTGAAGGAGAGGAAGATAAATATGAATGCGTCAATCCTTGGGGTGGTCCAATGGGACCCACAACCACGAAGATGAATTGCCTTGCTTGATAGGTCTCCTTGGATATTTCTTCCAATTTTCTATTGGGTTCTTTTACCTGTTGTGTAGATTTGGAGAAATTTAAGCCAACAGTACATACAGTGGATGTGGTCAAAACACGGTGAGCAGTGTGGCCTAAAGCTAAAGGTTTCATCTTTTAGCCTATTCTGGTGTACGTCGGTTTTATTAATTATTCCACCTACAGAAAAAGATGAAGTGAAGCAGAAGACGTGGGGGTTGCTTATCCAAGTTTGCTTGACAAGAAAGCGACATGGGGTAGGCCCTTGAGGAGAAAAGAAGAAAGCGAAAGCCATAGACAACTGTCCATGGGATCTTCCATAACAATTCAGACTTTAAAACATATTAAGTATTTAATTAATAAACAAAAAGCTTGAAAATCTAACCCACTTCTGTCAGCCTACCTTAAGGTTAACAAACCAGAGTTGAGCCAGAAAAGAAATTTTCTTTAATCTCCCCAGTTACCGCAAGAACCGACAAAGTTAGCAACTTTAAGACATCTTAGCTTTGTTAAACTACTCCAAAACGTTAAACCAAGGGGGGCGTTTGATTTGAGCACGAGATAGGGGATAGATATGGGTATAATAGTAAAAGAGGATGGGAATGGATATGAAAAATTAAAAAATAATGTTTGGTTTGTAACTTGAGTTTCTGTATTAATACTAATAATGTTGTTTGGTTTGTTGTATTAATGGGAATGAAAGATAATACAATACTATTTTTACCCTCAATAAAAATAAAAAAAATTTGCCTTTCATATGTTTATTGAGGCTATCTTTGTATGTTTAACTTACAGTAAATAAAATTAATCAATTTTATCAAAAAATTTATCGCAATTTTCGAGCATTAGATGAGCTATATGATCATTTTGTCAACAGAGCTGCTTATAATGCCAACAATACAATTGAAACTATATTTCTATATCATATGTAAAATGGAATATAAAGCATAAAACAACATCAAAATAAACTTAAAACATAAAGCATGTCTCATAGTACCTAAAACATAAAGCATCAAAACAACATCAAAATAAACTTAAGACATAAAGTCTTCGCATGTCAACGGGAAGGCTGAGGAACACATCAATCTTGTCTTTATTTGAGCTGAAAATGTTAGCTGCTTTAAAGACATCACCGCTTGGAAGGCCAATTTTCATTAACTCTTCAACCACGTCTTTCATTCTTTCCGAAGCAGCTTTGTCATGTAAATTTTTATCTGCAACAGCATTTGCCATGGTTGCGAAATTGCTATTAAAGCCTTCAACAAAAGTACGAAAACTAGAATTGATTTCTTGCAGTTGTGCCCCGACATCTAAGGAAGCTGAAATAGACGACATTTTCTTCCTTTTTGCTATATTGCCTCCACTGCTGCTTGATGGTTGTTTCTGCTTTGCACTCACATTTCTCACATTTGTGTTGCTTGCGTAAGTTGGAGTTGCTTGC
>JANZXP010000002.1:9255039-9266989 GCA_027576715.1 Erythroxylum flavicans
GCCACCCTCGCGGGACACGGATCCGGGTATCACCATCGATATCGGGTTCGGGTTCAGCGGGAGTTGGGGTGTTACAATTCAACCTGTTGGCTATGACTTTAGAAATTATCTTAACACTACTGATTAGACTGATGGGACGAAATTGTGAAAAGAATTCAGGCTTGGCTACCTTAGGAAGTAAGGAGATGATTCCTCTATTAAGATTTCAGATCCACCTTCCCAGTTTGAAAGGTTAGGTAAACCATTTGGCAGACAGATTCAGCCACCAAATCCCAGTTATGCTGGAAAAAACCAGCTGGTAATCCATCAGGGCCCGGTGTCGTGAAGGGATCCATCTCAAAGATGGCATTTTTGATTTCTTGTTCATGAACTTGAAGAGAAAGCATTTTGAGAACATTTTCAAAGAGAGTATGGAAATGCCCATGGAAGGGGTAAGTGTTCTGATCAATGTGATTAGGAGAAATGATTAGAGGACAATATAAATTTTTTAAAAAATTTGAAACTTCAGCACATAGAATTGTTTTTTCTGAGCACCAATCCCCCGAGTCTAATCGTAAACTGTTAATTCTTTTCTTCCTTTTGGGAGCTCTGTGTTTTAAATGGAACGCTTTAATGTTTCTGTCTCCTTCCATTATCCAAATAGTCCTTCGATTATGACGTTTCAAGCATTCCTCTTGTAAGATTGTTTCTTCTAGTTCATTCATTAATTTGAGTTCTAGATTCTGAAGGTTCCTTGATCCTCTAAAGGGAATGACTCTTTGCAACCCTGCTAGTCTGGTTAGAGCTTTTTTCTTCTTCTTGTTTAAATCTCCAAAAACAGTATATTTCTAGTCATGAATTGAGTCATGTAATGTATGGATTGCGAAGGAAAGGGCCAAACTGTTTTTAACCATGTGTGCCAAAACTTATGTTTTTCCCAAGCGTACAGGTATCTAAAATGGCTCTGTTTTATGTCATTCTCACCTTGTAAGGGTAGAGAGATTAGGAGGGGTGAATGGTCAGAGCTTACTCTAGGAAGATGTTTCACCTTAATGGTTCCAAAAGTATTTATGAGAGCATCATTTCCAAACACATAATCAATACGTTCATGACAAAGCCCATGGGTCCAAGTAAACATGTTTCCTATGTAGCCTAAGTCATGCACTGTCGTGTTTTCGATCCATGATTGAAAAGGTCTACTTCCACTTGATTTATTCCCTCCTACTTTATCCGTTGCTGTTAGATGAGCATTGAAGTCCCCCACCATAAGCCAAGGACCAAAGAGGTTATCATGTAGGAGTTCTAGTTTTAGCCATAAAGTTTTCCTAATCTTAGACCTAGGACTTCCATAAATGGTTGTGTAAGCAAATGAGACCCCTGACTGGTTTGTGATGTTAAAGTGGATGAATTGCCAATCATTAAAAAGGGGGTTAATTCTTAAGGGATAGTCCCACAACAGCCATCTCCCCCCTGAAAAGTTAACAACCTCAATCTTATAGTAGTTTGGTAAACCTATATCCTTTATTGTTCGTAGTGCTTTAGGACCAATAGATCTAGGTTCTAGGAGAATCATGAGCTGCACTTTATACAGATCAATAAGGTATTTAAGTGCAGCCACAGTTTTCTTGTTTGCTATGCCTCTACAATTCCAAGAAATTATTCTTGTCATCATTTTAAAGAAAAGGGTTGGTGTACGTACCTTAATCTATCCTATCATCTCATCATCTACCATTTGGGGGAGATGTTGAGAGGGGGTATGAGAGGGTAAGTGTTGCTCTTCACTTTGTACCAGATCTTCCTCCGGGTAACTTCCACCTGCGTTCATGTTATGTATTATAGTGTTGAATGCAACTTTAAAGTTACCTCCGACCTGAAAGCCTTTTAAATCTTGTAGTTGTGAATGCTTGAAATCATGACCAAACTTTATTCCTTGATCTTTCGGGTTGTGCAGAAATGTTGGAGCAGGGTGGGGAATATGAATTGTGCTCTCTGTGGTTTTAGATTGGCAAGCTTGTTTGGTGGCGATGGTGTTGGCAGTAAGAGTTGCAGTGGTGTTGGCTTGAAGGTGGGTCATATGCATGGTGACTGTTGTGTTTTTTGGGTTTTCTGGCAGCTGGTCACATGACATGCTGTTGGCTGTTTCCTGCTCGTCCTGTGGGTTAGCCTTGACAACCCATGTAGGCTCTTTTCTTTGAGGTGTGAATTTCCTCTTGGGCCTGGGCTCATCAATGGTTTTAAGTTTGGGCCTGAGGGCCTGGTTCCCCTTATTATTTTTTTGAGCGATTTTTTTAAAGGAGATAGGCGTAGCAGTTCGAGCAAGTATCGAGATAGCTGGGTTTGCAAAAGTGACAGCTGGACTAGTAGGGCCCTGATTTTCCCCTTCACCCCAAGACACTAAAACGAGATGATGTGGCAAGATTTGTGTCCACTTCTTTGTCCTTTTGAGGAGTTTTATCTGAGAAGACGGTTGTTTATGCGTGTGACGTTGGCCGCTGTCCCTTCTTTTGGGCTATGAGCCAGGGACCAGGTTCGAGGAGAGATAAACGTTGGGCAGGCGACGTCTCTAATGTGGGCATCTGAGTTGATGTTTTTTTAGCACTGCCAGTTTCCATGGTGGTTTGTTCTGCAGGGTTTCCCGTGGGCACATCCCTTCTGAAATTTGATTCATTCTTCTGATTTTCAGTTAGGTCATTCTTTGGGTTCATCTGGGCATTGTCTCCTAGTTTCTCTGTTTCTCCTCTATTTTTTATGCACTCTTCCTTGAGATGCTCGTAGCAGCCACAGGTATAGCATATCCTGTACAAGTTTTCATACTGGACAGAGTAGGCTCTACTGCTAACTAAGACATGTGGTATCAAAGGTTTACGGAGGTCTATTCGTACAGCGATTATCGCTTCTGAGGTATTCTCCAAATGGTTTGACGATTTCTTTTAATGTTGCTTTATGAAAGAAGTCCACTGGTAGGCCAGGGATTCTGACCTACATGGCAACGGAGCTAAGGTGTTCTGCTTTTGTGTTGAAATTAGGGTGCCAGGGGATCACCGTTATATAATGACCAAGGATTGACCAAGGCCCCGTGAGCAAGATGTTGAGATAATCCTCTTCACACTCCAATTTCAGTAAGTAATAACCATCCGCTATATCAATGAGGTGGAGGTTTCCTCTGGTCTTCCACAAACCCATTAAGCGCTGATATAAGACTCTGAAGTTGAAGAACCTGCCTAATGGCCTGACGATTAGCGAATATGATATATTGTCTTGGATTTGTTTGTAGACCCTGTCGCTGAATTCGATGGAAGGGACGCCATCAATAAGTTCGTGTCGAACATCTCCTACTTCAACAATGATGGGATGAAGTTGTTGTAATCCGGCTGAAGAAGTAGTAGATTGTTGACCCTTGAGTAGTGTATCCTTGAATGAGGGGGTACCTTCCCTCGGACTGTTTCATTTCCTTATTGTAGCTGAGGTGGTTGATTCTGGTGCTGCCCAAGGTTAACAGGAGCTTCAGTAGCAACTTTGTCTGTAATTGTTGTAGTAATAACTGTGTCAGTAGCTATAGTAGAAGTGGATGAGATGTTTGAAATGTTTTGTAAAGATTGATCAGGTATAGGGGGTGTTTAAATTTATAAAATAGTTCTTGAATTTTTTTAAAAATTGGAAAATAATTCATTATCATATTGTACAGTTATACTGCATATTTTTAACTCTGTCTCTAAAAATCATAATAATAAATAATAATCCCAATATAATATGAAATAACAGTAATTTTAAAATATTTCACATATAAATAATAACCACAATTTTTATAAAAAAGAAAATCATCATCATACAAATATAAAATTTAAAACAATAAAAAGTATTTAAAATATTACAATTTCAATTTTATTATATAATAAATAATAATTATGTCAAAACATCCAATAAAAAGAATAATAAATATCATTAACTCTCAAATTATTACAATTTATAACAAGAATTTGTGATAAGGAAATAACTAAATAGAATTGAAACATGAAACAAAACATATATTATTTAATTTACTATCACTTAACTATATTATATATTTAATTAATTAAAATTAATTATTACTAAATTATAAATATCTTAATTTAATTTATAATTTAATTTAATTTATAAAATTAATTTAATAATTATTAATAAATATAATTAAATTTAAAAATATTTATAAAATATATAAATTTCAAATAAATTTTGATTTAATAATTAAAAATATATAAATAAATGTTAGTTCATAAATAATAAAATTTAAATTATTTATTTTAAAAAATAAAATATTTTATTAATAAATATTATATAAAAGATTAAAATAAATTTAAAAAAATAATTTATTTTTAAGATTATTTTAATGTATAATTATTATTAGTAATAAAAATATTTATTTTATTTTAAAATTTAAAACTAAAAAATCACTATAAAAGTTTAACTAGAAAATTAATTATAAAAACTTTTTAAAAAAAGGGGAGGGAGAGAGAGAGGCGGGAGAGTAATTTTTAAAAAATTTGAAAATTTTGCAAAAACGTTCCTATATTGTTCAAAATTTCCAATACTGGCCATTATATGACCGGTATTATAGATACCAGGCGTTACCAGATGAAACTGATCGGTACTGATCGGTATTTACACCGGATACTAAAGACATCAATACTATTCCATTTTTCTACTGGTACAAAACAGTATCCAAAACTCTAGTATTAAGTCCAAAATTGTATTTTATACCCGTTGATAATGGTCGAGTTGAACCTTATTATTTACAAAGCAATCAAAACAAACCATACGTGAGTAGCTTAATTTTACGTCATATACGACGTAGCTTTTTTTAAAATTTTGCATATTTGTGAGACTCATTTTTTACTAATATGAATATTTTATTTTGCAATAAAAATGAGTCCCTTAACTATATATAAAACTCACCGCTTTCAGTCTGCCCATTTGTCTCAATTTCTATGTACACAGTAGTTCTCATTGATTTCTTCTCTTACATCCTGATGGGTCATGCTCCATATACCTAACATATGATAGACACACAACATAGCCAGCTGAGAAATTTAGGGGTTGTTTGGCTACACTTCTATTTTTCTGTGTTGTTTTTTTTTCTGTTTCCTGTTTTTGGTTTCTTTTTTTCCTTAAAAAACGAAAACCTGTTTGGTTGAGATTTGTAATATAAAAATTGAAAACGAAAACCTGTTTGGTTGAAATTTATAATAAAAACTAAAAATAAAAACATGTTTGGTTTTATCATTCTATTTTGTAGTTATACTCTTATGTGTAATAATTATAATATAATACATTATATTTTAAAATTAATTAATTATCATTATAGGTAAAATTAAAATATATGCAAATCAAAGATTATTAATTACACATTAATTGTATATAATAAAATTACATAAATTAGAAATTATATTAAGTCATTCTAATCAATAAAATATGTAATTGGTCAATCTCTGCCTAAACACGATCAACCATATTCCATCATCCTAACGTCTTTACATCTCTCTTTGGACTATTGATATGAGAATAATAGAATGCTCTACTAATCTCGGTTTTCCCTTAGGTTGTGTTTAATCAAGATATTAATTAAATCTAACTACCGAATAAACTAAGATATGATTTCTAGATTCAATTTGGCAGCCGCATTATGAATTGAAAAATGATCAACATAGGTAGGAACCTCATACTTTCGAGTTATCTAACCGTTATGTTGTTCCTAACGATTAACGATCATTAGACGCTACTCACAAACATCAAAAGTAACAATTACAGATTACATTTGACGTTTTATTAATAGGTTCGAAATAAAACAATCAAAATAACATATTAAGATCATTCATCCGAAAACTAATCCAATCAACACTAACAATATAACAATCCGAAAAGAAATTACAACCTTAAAATAGTAAAAATAGCTTAACCATGACTTGGCGTCAATATTCCCATTGAATTAACTTTGGAAAGCTAGCCTTTTAATTCCATTTTCAAGCTCCACAATCGACATTAATAGCCTCCATTTATGTAAAAAAAGATTTAATAAAAGAGTGACCATCGAAATCACAAGCCTTTCTAATTTCTTTCTATAGCCACTCTTCCTTTGTTTTTATTTCTACTCCTTTGTCACTATAGCTTGATGGGACAATTTCACGTTAGAGTTTTGGTCTATTCACGTATCTTCTTCTTTGCTCTCTCTTCTTCACCCAACTCTTCTTCTTCACGCAACTTACATGCAGCTATCGGTTTTCCCTTATTTTTCACTCATTTTCTTCCTTTCTTTTTCAGCTTCCACACTATTTCCAGACCTCTATTTCATCCCATCTTTGTTTCTTTTCTCTTCTTTCTTCAGCCTTAGCTACGTTGAAACTCAAATGAAGCAGCTCCATTCATGTTTTCTTCACTGTAACTTCAGTTCTTCATTTCATGCTACTCCTCTCTTCTCTATACACCTTGTTGTTTTTGCACCTCCTAGTAACACCCCTCTTATTATGATCTTAAAATAAATCGTGGGAGATGAGGCTTCACCAAAGAATAAATAGATCTTTCCAGTTTCTCCACTTGTTTTAAAACTGAAGAGAAATATAAGAAAACCTGTTGTGATTGCTTCAGAAAAATCGTAGTCAGCACAGAGAAATATAAGAAAACCTGTTGTGATATATTAGGGAAATGTATTTTTTCTATTTCCATTATTGGGTTGTAGTTTTTTTTATTTTTGAAAACAAAACAATGCAACAATAATGAACTAAACGTGTTTTAAGAGGAAGTTTTATTTTTTATAAAAACCATAATAAGAAACAGGGAAAAAATGAAAACAAACACCCCCTTAGTTTCTAATGTAGCTAGTGCACGAGATATCTTCAGTTTTATCAGGGGAAATATAATTAACTTTCATTATAATTCCATCATGCTCCAGTGTTTTACGGGAAAGTTCTTGTTGTGATTGAACTTTCCTACATTTCTCATCATTACACAGTTTCAATGAAGTAACAAGAGAGCCAAACATATCACCGGTAATTTGAGTGCTAAAATGTTAAAAGTTGGAAGGAGCAGGCAGCTTGAATCTTGATAACCTTATCATCAATAATGGAGGGATTAGCAAGTTCAGGTCTTTTGACTCAATGAAAATTTCAAGAATGGCAAATGGGGCTAGCTAGCATTTACTTCGCAATAAATGAATGAACTTGCACATGTTCTGAAAGTTGCAATGGATGGAAAGACCGACATAGAAGTGCTACAAGAGACAAATGATCACCTCTCTCTTTAACTAAAATTCCTCTTATTGGCATTTGCATAAAGTAGTGACCAAATTAGAGGTTCATTATTTGTGTACTTGGCATATGTACGTTGGATTCCAAAAAGAGAAAGCTGGGTGCTATTTAATGATTAGCTATGGAATACTGCAGAAGATAAGAGCTTGAGATTGTGGTGACAAACCCTTTTTTATTGACAGAAGGGAGTGAGCACACAAGTAGTCAATTGTATGCGATGCCATACTTTTGCAGGGTGTGTGCTCACTTCTCTTCTGTCAGTAATAGCTTATACATTTGTTTCTCAATCTTGGGTTCTCATGTTTACTTTGGTCTTGACGATGTTTTCTATTGAAGATTTGTTATGTAATGTGTTGAATCTCCTTCTTGTATTTTTCTCACACTTCCTCACAACTGTAGTACGTAAGCTATGTGTTTACCTTTTTTAAGGCAAAAGAGAGAGGTTTAAGCAACATTCATGTCCTCCTCCTCCAATCCAACACCTAACTTCCTTTGCTACATTTTTTGGTTCTCTACCCTTGTCCATTGTATTATTTAGTTAGTTTTTTGTTGTGTCTAGTTTCTATTGCTTGTAATTACCTTCATATCTTGATTTTAGTTACAAATTCTTATGTTTTGATCCAAATGTGAGATAAATTGAGTGAAAATAGTGTGAATATTGTATAAATGTTAATCAGATTATTTATGAATTTTACACGAAAGTTGAAGGGAAAGTTCATGTAAATTTTGCATAAATAGAAAAAAAGGAAGAAAGGTGGTGAGATAACTTGTCACCACGTGACTAAAACAAAAGTGTTAGTCACGATGGCGACTTAACTTGTCACTACCATGACAAGTGCCCTCTCGAGGATAACTTAACTTGTCACCTCATGACCCATTTTTTCTTTAGTTCATCAACTTATTACGTGTCATGTGCAGGAGAGACGACTCAAAAATCTAGACCTAAAACAAACTACAAATAGAAAGAGTAAAGCAGGTGGCGACACATTCTAAGAGATACAAACATTCAACACACTACATTCCATATTCCACATTCTACACTCTACACAAAGATTCATAAGAATAAAGAGGGAGGTAGAGTAGCAGAGAAGAGCTTCAACTGAGAAGATAGAATAGAGAAAGAGCAGTGAAAAGAAGTAGAGGTAGAAGCAGCATGAGCAGTCGACCATCTGGGTGAGAACGAAGTAGAAGCAGAAGGCAAGAGATAATGCAGGAAGCTTGAGTGGCTGGAGATCACTACAACTCCTTCATCCGAATACTTATTTGCTTATTCTATTTATTATTTCTCTGTTGTTTTACTGAACTTACTTCTTTGTTAGTAGATAGATTCATACTCTGTTAGTTTTTGATAGTTCATTTGGTTATTTAGTTAGTTTATTACTTAAATACTTCTCTTATACCGAAAAAGGTGGGATTGAAGTTTTGAATATGATGAATCTTATTATTTTGGTGATGGGCTAATTTCTTTTTCTTGAGGATTAATATAGCTATTTTATTCAAATATGCATACTTAAAGGACTATGTTATTGTCTTATGTTACTATAGTTTCTTAACTGAATGGATGTAACAACATGATCAAACTTTGTATCATTTTGGTATTAAACAAAGGATCGAGAGAAGAAATTTACTATGGAATGAGAAACTATAGACGTTTAAGTTATGAATTAGAAATATATTAACTTAAGTGATAATTAATAGTCAAGTTTCCAAAATTAATTTGGATGATAACTTGTTGAATATGAAAGTTAGACTTAGTTCATTATTCGAGTTGATCTTAGAACCCAGCTCTTAATTTTAGTAAGACGACTACCCAATCATTTCCCCTTAGTCATGTGTAGGAGATTAAATTAGTGAAATTAATTCCCAAGAGTCTTCTACTTCAATTAATCTATTTGTTTTTGTTCCCAATTAATTTATTTTACTTTTCAGTCTAATTTTGTGATTTTCTTTAAAGTCTTCACTCAACAAATCAGGACAGAATGTTTAGGATTGCATCTATCTTTATTTTTGTTTAAGATTAATTTGAGTGGACCAATTTCACCTCCATGGTAGATGACCCTAAGTAATCAATTGTGACTACCTCATATACTTGTAAGTAGGATAGCCTAGGTAATTTTTAGAACTTATTTGGGCATAACACTTTTGTTTCTCATCTGCCTTTATTTCTTTAAAACATCTTTCATTTCTTTCCTTCCATATTTTTTACATATATGAACTAAAAACTATAATAAATATTAACATATCCCCTTTCAAAATGTTCCTCGTGGAGCATAACCAATTTAGGAATTTCAAACAATTAATCCATATCTTATCAAGTTAATAATATTCTAGAGTGTGTCTCCAAATTCCTTAAGAGAATTTATGGCTAAAGATTAAGTGGACCAAAATTTGAGAGTTCTCCTTGCACAAAGAGCATATAATGTTCAAGTTTAGGAACTTTTATCTATCCATAATGCTGAGTCTATTCTTAGCCACATGAAGAAAAGCTAGTTTTGGTAAAAGGTTCTTATTCCAAACTATCTTGGATCATAATAGTTATTTCTGAACTTGCCTAAAGGATGATTAGTCCATAAATATAGGTCCACATTTCCCTAGTTAGGATCATATATTGGTAAAATATATTTAAGTTCCTCAGGGTAATTCCTCAATTGATGCACATCAATCCATGTTTTCACTTTAGAGCTAATAGGGAATTGATAAGTGTAAATTGCATCGTATTTTAGGACATATTTTGATATGTATTTAGCCGTTAATTCGATCATTTAGTAAGTGTTTAGGTTAGAATTGTGTTAGTTTGTTAATTATGTGTGTTTTAAGTGTTTTAAAGGTTAATACAAGCTTTTAAGCTTAAATATTATGTTTTTGAGGTACTTTGATGTGTTTGCTAGTGTTTCATGATCAATATCAAAGAATAGAGGAGTTTTGGAAGACATTTGAGTTGAAATAATGACCCACGATCGTGACATGCAGGCCACGATCAAGACATAACCTTTAGGAATGGCCCATGATTATGGCCTACATGTCATGATCGTGACACAAGACTCAGATATGAGCCACGATCCTAGCCTGTAGGGCCATGACCCTGGCCTGCATCAGGCAAACACACAGACACTTACGGACTTCACGTTTTGAGGGACTTTTTGGATCTTTAGGACTCCAAAAAAGCCTTACAGTTACCCAAAACATAGGAGACTATTTAAAGAACAACAAAAGAGAAGAAACAACGCTTTTCGTGTAGCCACTTTTGGAAACCCTGATAGAGAAAGAGAAGGAGGAAGAAAGAGGAAGAAGAAGCAGTCTCGGTGTGCTTTCCAGATCAAGAGGTTTTCCAAAATTGCTACCTTCCCAACTCATCCATTCCAAGTTTCTATTTCCTTTTCGTTTCAACTTTATTCATTTATAAAGTTGGGATGGATTGTATGATGATAAATGGTAGAATGTTGATGATGTTCTAACTCTTCTTCGGTATTTTATTTTGATTTAGTGATAATTTAGTTGATTGTGTTTATTGGATGAATGTTGTGATTCAATCGCGTTCTTGCATAATTCAGTAATAAACTGAGAGGTGAATTGAATGAAAAATGATTAAATCGGATTAATGAGAGAGGTGATTTAATAGAAACCGTGACAAATTATATTGGTAGTTGTGCAGAGAGAGATCCCGTGTGATATTTTGATAATTTATTAGAGTGCTTCATATCTAATTCTGGTTTTGGATAATTTATGATTTGAGAGATTACAAGTTTCACAATCCAATTAGGGTTTATAAATTAAGGTTTAATGGTTATAACTCGAGAGAGAGTAATCAACCTTAGGATTCTCAAGCATCGACACCCCATTAACACATAATAAGCTAGGTTAACATTAATGATAGGTAAAATCCCTTTATAACTCGAGAGAGAGTAATTCGCCTTAGGATCGTCTAGAGCCGAAACCTCATCAACACATAATCAGCTAGGTTAACATTAATGATAGGTAAATCCCCTTTCTCATCACTTGGTAAATTCCCTGGTTGATTTCCATTGTGCGTGCTTATTGCTCAATTGTTAATTCCTTCGCGTTTAACTTCTGATTTCATTAGTGAACGGGTAATAGACATAAAACCATCCATTCTGGCTCTATATTTGTTCGAATAAAATGCTTAGCTAATTCCACGCGTCTAACTAAAAAATCCTTTCTTCTTTTAACTTTTTGATCTTCCCATTCATTCCCTATAGGCCTTTCGTCAATTCTCGTTTTTACTTCCCGTTGAATTGTTTATTTTTAGTTTTATATCTTTTTAGCCATAGATTTTTAGGATTAGACTAATCCCCCTCCTCGTGGGATCGACATCTCTTCTACCACAATCGCACCATACGCTTGCAATATTTGAGGGCTTATAAATTTTAACTGCGTTTGGTTCATGTCCCCATGGGTGGGGACAGATGACAGGGACAGAAAAATCCTGTCTCCGACCTGTTTGCTTGCTATCCCCATCAATTTCTGTCCCGACTCCAGATGACAGAGACATAAAATTTTTGTTCCTTCTAAAACCAGAGGACAAGAATGCGGAGACGGAGACAGAAACAAAACACGCACGTAAATTTACAAGAAAACCCTCCCCACGATTTATTTCTGATTAGTTAATTATAATATTTTAATTAATGAATAATAATATTTTAATTAAATATAATGTAATGTAATTAAATAATAAC
>JANZXP010000002.1:9267089-9288896 GCA_027576715.1 Erythroxylum flavicans
ATGCATGTACAGACATTTTTCATGTGCACATATCACTGTTCACAAATGCATGAGCATGAGATGTGTTTTCTTAATTTGTCCGATTAATCTCTCGTGTACCCGTTTCCCTGGTCCGACCCGTGATATGGGAACGGGACGTTACATAACTGGTACTTACCATATATCAGAGTGAATCAATTCTAGAATTTCTTTGCTTCTGAACTTTGATGTGTTGAACTTCAATCGATCCTGCTTACTCACAATGCAATGCTCACAAAAGGGTAGTGATACCTGAAAGTAGATTCTTCTCTTCAAGTATCTTCATTACTTGTTCTGACATATGTCTAAGCTTTTTATGCCACATCATTACAAATTTGTCATCTAGACTAGTTACTGCAACGGATGCCTCTCTTTCTTACAAAGTTATTCCCTTCATCCTGTACAGATTTGCAACAATCTTCTCTGCTTTCATAAATACCAACGCTCCTTTAATCACTTTCATGATCTTGTTTTGGATCTCAAATCTAAAACCGAGATCATCTAGTTGTCCTACAGACAACAAATTCTTCTTCAGGTCCTCCACATATAGCACTTTTTCAATAGTCTGAGTTGTCCCATCATACATCTTTAACTTGATGGTGCCGATATCAACAATCTTCAGAGCTTGATCATTACAGCTGTATACAGATCCTCTAGAGATAAATTCATACTGGTGGAACCAGTCTCTTCGAGAGGTCATATGAAAAGTAGCTGTTGAAATGAGAAGCCATACATCAACAAATCTTCTCCTATCTCCAATAGTCGTTGCCGCTTCACAGACCATTGCACCTCCATCATCTAAAGTATTTGCCACATTTTTTTTAGGAATAAAATCTTTCTTATTCATATTCCAACAATCCTTCTTCAGGTGTCCTTTCTTGCCACAATTGTAACACTTGAAATTCTTTTTATTCCTAGATTTTGATCTACCATAACTATGACTCTCACTTGGGCCACGTTCTATTGATCTTCCTCTCATCACCGCCAAGGCCTCTGTTTGTTCCGAATTTGTCAGCCTGTCTTTCTAACTTTTGCGTTGACTCTCTTCTCTAGAATAACAGCTGCAATATTGTCGAAGACTAGAGTGTCTGTGTTGTTTGTTAAATTGATGACAAGTTGATCATACAAATCTGGTAGACTTTGGAGTAGACGTTCTGCATATTCACTTATCTTTATTGTGTGCCCCAATGATGTGAGTTAAAAAAATAGAGTATTTAAAATATTTAAGTGCTCCATCACCGAATTAGATTCCGTCATGCGTAAAGTGTATAGTTTGCTCTTCAAAAAAATTTTGTTGTGGAATGATTTGGCCTCGTACAATTTTATAAGATGATCCCAAATTTTCTTTGCAATCTTCTTTTCTTCTATGCTGGATAATACTCCATCAACTGAAGCTAGGTGAAGATTAGTTACAGCATTCACATCCATCTCGTTCCACTTTTTATTTATGACTCCAGCTGGCCATTCACTAATGACCGCTAAACAATTATCTTTCCTCAAGATTACTTTCATCTTCAACTTCTATAGTGAGAAATTACTCCCATTGAACTTTTCAATCTCAAATTTTGCTACCATTGCTTCTATCACGAACAGAATTTAGCTCTCACTATTTCATGTGAATAGTACTTGTATATATGAATACTATCGTACACGTGAATAGTCTTGTATATTTGAATTACAGTAACTGCATAGTTTAATGCAAAAATAATTGCATAAACAGTTGCCACCTTTTTGTGGTTACTGTTCACCAACTTTCACTGTGCTCACCGGCACTTCGAATGGATTACGCCAAAAATTCGTTGTAATTTTCTCACCTCGCTCTAATACCACTTATTGTGAAAATCGACCGGATTAGAGCATGTTCGCAGCTAAATAAGACTGAAGGAATAATAATCAGACACACATATTTTACATGAAAAACTCCTAAATCAGGGTAAAAACTACGGGCAAGGATAGATTAATATTACTACTGAGAAATTGGAGAAGAATAAGGAGAAAAACTAGACCTACAAAAATACATATAATATTTTTATCTCTCTCTCTTTTTTCTCTCTCACCTCAAGTCTCTCTTTTTGTTCTGCCCTTATCTCTCTTTGTTCATCTCCTACCTATTTATAGGCAGGAGAATGAAGATATGGTTGGCCAAATTAGTCAATCATTCTTTGTTGTCTTATTAGACATGTTAGGCAAGGAAATTTCATAATTTAATTATTAAGATCTATTGTAAGATGTGCTAAAGAACTAGAATCAACAAGCTAGTTTGGCTCAACCTAAATATCAATAGGAGAAGCAATCATGGCAGTGATCCTTTAAGGATTCTCACTAGAATAGGCATGGTCAAATCAGCAATAACACTCTTTATCATCCCGGCCTCTTTCGTGAAGCATCCTTTTATGTTAGGATGTTCTAATTCTGTGTTACTTAATTTTGCCCACATATTTATATAAACTCTACGTAAATGTGTGGATAAAATTTAATAGAACATGATAGGAATTGGTTAATCGAAATTGAGGATTTGATCCCTCTTTTGTCATAGATTTGATAAGTTACATTGCCTTTCCTTTTGTTATTATTATGCCTCCAAACTTGTTATTTTGGCCCTGATACTGCTGAGTTTTTTGCTGCCTCTGATCATTATGATAGCCACAGTTTCGATTGAAAATTTGTTCTGGTTGTTTCCTGCACGATAAACATTAGCTGCATAGGCGCCATGAACAACTTGGGGTTCTTCTGCATTCAAACGTTCCTCCCATCAAGAAGGAGACCCAGTAAAGTGTCCACAAAAATAGGAGCATCTAGAGCACGAATGTTAAAGGTTGACTTGAAAGTAATATATTTCGAGTCCAGGCCGTCCATTATATGTTAAACGAGTTCTTGCTCTGAAATTGCGGTTCCAACTGTGGTCAACCCATCTGCATATTCAGTTTTATTTTGGACATAATCGATGATTATTTCCTCGGTGAAGAGTAGTTAAGCGTTTTGCGAAAACACCTACTCTAGCTGTGTTTTGAGAGTTAAAAGTTGTCTCTGAGTTTAGCCAACACCTGACGAGAGCTCTCCTATCTTGCCACCAGAGGGAGTACTTTTTCTGTTATGGCTCCCTTAAGCCATGCGCATGCGAAACTGTTTCTTTATCCACGTCGCGTAGGCAACATTGTTAGTCAGTCGCTGATCTTGTGTTGGCCAATGAGGTATTTTACGGGAGCAGTCGCTCCTTCAACCATAACATCGCCCAAGTCATAGGCTACCAGTGCTGATTTTGCTGCAAGTGTCCAGGTATCGTAATTTCTCTTCGTGAATTCGATGCAGATTAACTTTAACTTGGTTTGCATCACGTGTTTGATTCCTCAATATCCTTAACAATGGTATACTCAAGTACACAATTACATGATAAATTACGGTATACTAATTATACCAAGTTTTATGTCTCCATAAGTATAATTGTCCCGAAGCTCTTGAAATCCAGTAATAGGTTCTACGGAAAGTTTGCAATGAGAAGAAGGAAAATTCAGACTAAGCCTTCGTCAAAACATCATTTTACATTTCCAGTACATTGCTTATATTGATTATTACATTGCTTATATTGATTATTACATTACAACAGGTTACAATTTTCACCAAGTAGGCAACTCCAGTAAAACCTTTAGAAGGAAACGCTCCTTTCAAGCACTTTAGCAACCACAGGAATAACTAGACAGATGACTGAAGCCCGATGATCCCTGTAAGGGTTCGATATGACAATGTCAAGCTTCTTCAAGCAGACGAGGTTCTCAAAATTAAAAGAAAGTTCGACAATAAAAGTAACACTCAATGAATTCCCACAAAATTTCCTTCTGAGAAGTAGAACATAACATCAGTTCTTTGATGGAATAATTACCACAACCAACTCTTGCACCAGCATTCCCAGTTGTCTTGCTAAGTTCATGTCCACCTGCAGATTAGTTTTTCTTAGTTATCTATAGCATTGACAAGTGACAAAATGTATGTAAATAGCTCGATACCAAACAAGCCATATCACCATTATCCCATTAATGATAACTAATTCACTCAATCTTGAATGGATTCCCAGAATCAAGAATGTCTAGCCACTTGGAGCAATCCAAACAGAAGGGGCAATTCCTGAAGCTACATCCTCAGCATTTAAAGGGAGAGTTGAAAACCAAAGGCCTATCTAAACAACAGGAATCAGTATCCAGGGTGCAATATTATATCAAGATCAAAGTAGCTGATTGCAAACATTTTGGAAATGCCGACTGGCAATTGGATCATATGTCAAAAGGTTCAAATGTTTTAGCTGTTCAATTTTGAACTTGACTATCTCTCACTTCTCAGAAGCTATGCTGGGCATTGCTACTATTGGACTCTGACAACTTTGTCATCAATCTGATAATTTAACAATTTGAAGGAATTAAAGTTTTACGAATGGAGCATGCTACGGCTAATGTGAGGTGAATGGTTGAAAACAATGATGGGAGAATCTTCCTGGATTCTCTCCTTTTGTCACCAACCAATGATACATGATATCAGAACTCTGCAATGACTTACTAACTACAAATAATCCAAGAAACTCCAATGACACAAACAAATATCAAATTTTTACCTTTTCCAAGATCATCCGGATCTGCATGCACAACGACTGCCCTCCCCAGTATAGAATGTGGCCCGGTCAATGGTATCTACAATTTTGAAACCAGAAGAGTTCGCTTCAAACTTATTCTATAAAAATCCATCGGCGCGACAGCATCAACTCTTTCTATCACAAGATGTGCATATGGACATCTAAAACATCTTACCATTCTGAATGAGCCAATCAAAACTTTTGGTATAGAAACTCTATAACATGTTAAATATGTTCCCAGATATGGGAGGCATGCTTACAAAGGCTGCAAAGAGAGAGAAAACAAAACCTGAAGCAACTAGGAAAAAACCACTATCAAGAAGCCATTCATTGATTACCTGCGTGTCACTGATCGAAAATTCTGCAACTCCTGTCATATCGCAATAAAGCTACAATCATTAGTCCGCTGCTTATCCTCTATTCAACATTGCCTACAAATACAAGATATTGTCCGTACCATCTGAGCCTGCATAAATATTACCCAGATCACCAGCATGGCGTTCTTTATCAATTGGAGATCCATGATCCTTCTTGAATGGATTGAAATGAGGTCCTGGATGTAAAATTTTTAACCAAAGACCATATAAGCTTGACAGAGTTTTGAAGCCAATACGATAACTGGTGACTCAAATATAATTGCATATTCAATAAGCAGAAACATAAATTTCAGAGAGAGAACAAGAACATAAAATTTATATCCAAGTCAACTATAACCCGCTAACAAGATAAAACCAAATGTATAAACTAAAGCCAACACCCACATCAGAAACCAAAAATCCCAGTTCAAGTCCAAGACGATATAAAATGAAAACAGTCACAGGTACCGCATCCAACAAGACATGGAAAAAGAATTGCATAAATGGAAAGAAAGATTAAACCTTTAACCATACAACTCACACATACACAAACACACAAAAATGGAGGGAGTACCTGTAGAATTGCAGCCATTAGTAGTGTCACCAAGTGCATGAATGTGGAAGCCATGAAGGCCTGGTGACAAGCCCGTTATCCTCCCCAGGATATGGGTAGCCCCTGCAGATATACGCGTTCACATATATCTATGTCATGGACAATTATCATCAGACAACTACTCGCCAACCGAATACAAGTAGTAAATATACAGACCACTGGAGTTCTGAGAAAACTGAATTGAACCTCTAACATTGGGTTGTCCGGTGATAAGAGCCACCGCTTTAATCATGCCAGCCATTTCCTTCCTTTACCGCTACACGCAGCTTTGGAGAACTACATCAGTTATGTTTGTTGGGCAATGGGCCAACTACAGATTTCAGTGACCACGAAAGTAGGCCGAGTCTAGGTAGGGAAAACATGAACCGGTCCATAAAGAATCAATTGAAAAATGTGTTAATTAATCTTTTTATAATATATAAATTTGCATTTAAATATATATTGAATAAAAAATTGATATTCACTTTTTACTTGAAATAAATAATTTAATGAGATAAGGAATTGTATATTAATTAGAGTTTAAAGTGAATTTTCCTCTAAACTAATAAAGTCTTTTATAAACATGTAAAGACCAACTACACCAACTCAATAATAGTGGAGATGGCTATAGGCCACGTTTATATTAATTGAACCCACTGTTACACTCTACTACATGACAATATTTGTGGGGCCATGGGTGGCAATAATTTATAATATCAATTAATCAATGTTGAAATAATTTGAATTATGTTTTATTTTGTAACAAAATTTTATATATGGAATTGGATAATAGATAATTAATATTGATAACTTGTCTATCATCACCCAAGCTCGTTCTTAGCATTTTATGGATCTCGGGTAAAGTAAAAATTTTACTTATATAGGAATCTCATAAAGAATAAAAATAGGCAAAATAGGAATCTTTTATTAATTTTTACGACGGTTAAAAGTGGACTCTATTTTATCTTATTTTGTTCTTTATAAGTGTTAAAAATGAGTATTTTATTTCATTTTATTAGGTCAAAAATAGATTTTATTTTATTCTTCATGAAAATAAATCTTCATGTATCTTTTCTATCTTTTAACTCAGTCGAGCCTGTAACTACTAGACGAGTCGAGTTCTTCACGATAAATTGTGATTCATCATTGGTGTGTGACACGGGATCATTTGTATCGTTTAGCCTATTTTAAAATTGTGGTATTGATTTTACGTGAATCTCAAATAAATATGTACATAAAAATTAATAAAATTATTGAATGTCATATTATATTATTATTATTATTATCATCTTCTACCGTTTTCCTTAGGTAGTGTGTCATATCCATTTACATAATTGAAAAGACAAAAAAGATATCCCAACAGATACTTGTCTCCTGTAGGATATTATGTACCTCTCTCGTTAACATTATTAGTTTTGTTAGATGCACTTGCCAAATTCAACGCAAACCGAACAAATGTCTAATAAATCTTTAAACATTGTGATAAATAGTTAATTAGGATCACTTGATAAGAAAACATATAATTTATGCTCGATAAATTACAAAAATTTTCACCAACGTTTAAGGATATCTTTTAGGCAAAGAAAAAATCATATACTAATGTTTTAAAAATAAAGTTAAAAATTAAATCGATAAAATAAGAGATTTAAGGCTTAAAAAGTTCAACCGATATTAGATTATCATAAAACTGATTAAATTTTACATAAAATTAAATTATTTAAAATATAATTAAAAGAGATTATTTTTGAAAATTTTGAATTTTAATTAAAAAATATTATTAAATAAAACCAATCGATTTATTTTAGTTTCTAAAAATTTATTAATTTATAAAAATTAACTAATTAAATTAATAAATCGGCTAACTTTTAACGGTAAAAATTATTAAACTAATATGAATAAAAAAATTAAAAATTAAATTAAAATATTTAGGATGAAATGGACGAACTATGTTTTAATCATTATTAAAACTTGAATAGTCAATTAAAAAAAAGAGAGGTATTTACTACCACTTGATGACAACTCGTGAAGCCACGCTGGGTGTAACCGACAATAATCCAACCTGGCAAAGTCCCACAACACAGTTGTGAGTTGTCGTGATAATGGGTCCCACTTTGTATAATGGCAGTTCGATTTATTAATTTTATCATTATTTAATTGAACCATATTAACTGTTGCACGACCAAGCTCTCTTCTCATAGTAGTATACTTTATTTTGCGATTCGAAGCAAATTTTCGAGAGAGAAGGAAGAGGAAGTCGGATGTTTTTTACATGATCTAAAGTTGCAGAAGGTTGTACGCTTTTGTGTGGTTAGATAGACAATATGAGGGAAGTTATAAGCATACACATAGGGCAAGCAGGTATTCAAGTTGGGAATTCTTGTTGGGAGCTTTATTGCCTTGAACATGGAATTCAACCTGATGGAATGATGCCAAGGTGAATGTTCTTTCATATTCATACCATGTGTGTAAGTGTAGCATGCATTAAAAGCTTCTGCCTTCCACAGTGTCTGATTGTAGTTGGGCTTGTCTGTGTGGAAACGGTGGTATGGTCTTTCTTGATTTTGAACTTTCTGGTGCCGTAGCATTTTCTGTTTCTAAGCATTATTTATCATTTTCAAAGATAGTTTCTTCATGTGATCAGTGATTACATGAGTCTTGTGCTTATGCATATGTTTCTGCTTCCTTTTTGTGATATTGTATTGATTACATGAGTTTTGTGCATTTGTGATATTGTTGTTCAAGATGGAAATTTCTCTTTCAAGATTTATGCTTTCCTTTTCTTTTTGTTATGTTGATGCGGGAGATGCCCGAGCTGCTCGTTTTTAATTCTGTGTAACCCAACATAGCGTGGGAAAGAGTTGGTTTACTCATAGGTCAACAAATAACTAGTGAGACAACAGTTCCAGCTTCTTGTTTTCAATATTGTGATAAGAAAATTTCATCTCAGGGTCTGAGAATCCTGGCTTTTGGTGCTTCTCGTTGCAGTAATTTAATAAATTTTCGTCCAATATGTTCTGAACAGGATCGAGATTTGCTTGCCTAACTTTCCTTTGTTATTTGATGTACTCCACTTCCAATGTAATTTGGATCATGAAGAATCTTGGTCTTTCTAATTTTGTTGATCTATATGTTTTTGTTCTCATCAATTAGTTCTGAGGAGAAACTGTCGACTGACTCTCTTTCTTGATGTAAACAATGTCAGTCCTGTTTCAGAACAAACATTAGAAGAATCTTCCTTTTTATTCCGTGGGCCCTAAGGTTGAACTACAGATCAACTTTTGGCTAGTTCTGTTTAGTGAAATCTATCTGTAGCAACAGCAATGCATTTAGAGATTGGAAGAAATAGCTTGCTCTGTTACTCACTTTCTTTATCTGGAAATTTATTGGATGTACTCTTTTAAGGTTTTTGAGTTTTGCCTTTCCTTTTCCTCTGTTCTTTTATCTAATATGGGCTTCGTGTATGTTGTTGCAGTGACACCTCGGTAGGTGTTGAGCATGATTCTTTCAACACCTTCTTCAGTGAGACTGGTTCAGGAAAACATGTTCCAAGAGCTGTATTTGTGGATTTAGAACCCACTGTGATCGATGAAATTAGAACTGGTTCTTACCGACAATTATTTCACCCAGAGCAACTTATTTCTGGCAAGGAGGACGCTGCTAATAACTTCGCTAGGGGGCATTACACAGGTATATTTTATCACAGGATTCACTATCAAAATGGCTGTCTTATTCCCATAGTTTTTGTCTTTTGGTGGCTAAAAACTTCCATTTCTGTTGATATGGCAGTGGGGAGGGAGATTGTTGATCTATGCCTTGACCGAGTGAGGAAATTGGCAGACAATTGCACTGGTTTGCAAGGGTTTTTGGTGTTTAATGCTGTTGGTGGTGGCACGGGTTCTGGTTTAGGCTCATTACTTATGGAACGCTTGTCAGTTGATTATGGAAAGAAGTCAAAACTTGGCTTCACCATCTTTCCTTCTCCTCAGGTTTGCATTTGAAGACTTAAAAGGAAAAGAGAACATTGGAACATTAAATTGGGCATTGTCTGCAGTCTACAAAAATACAAGCAATTCTTAAGATTATTTTTCTGCATGAGATGTGTAAGCACAGACATTCTTTAAACTGGACTTGAATGGTTAGGATAGGTATAGCACAAGCACAAAGGAAACAAAGGGGTTTTACCAAAGCATTTTTAAGGATGATGAGAATTGCAAAGTCTGGTTGATGTTCTATATTCCACGAGTTAGGAATGTTGGACATTGGCTGTGTCCTAGTGAAGGACTTCCTTTTAGGAGCATATACTTATAAACCTTCTTTTCTGCAGCACATCTTTCTGGCATTATTGTTGAATGTTTTACTTGATTGTTCCTTGGACAGTGATTGCTGTTATATAACGTTAATGTAGATAATAATATGTGGCTTCATTCAGCATATTTTCAATGATGTTGCAGGTTTCTACTGCTGTTGTTGAACCTTACAATAGTGTACTCTCCACTCATTCTCTCCTTGAACACACTGATGTAGCTGTGCTCTTGGACAACGAAGCTATCTATGATATCTGCAGGAAATCCTTGGACATAGAAAGGCCAACTTACACCAATTTGAACCGATTGATATCCCAAATCATTTCTTCTTTGACCACTTCCTTGAGGTTTGATGGCGCTATTAATGTGGATATCACCGAGTTCCAGACTAACCTTGTGCCATATCCTCGCATCCATTTTATGCTCTCATCATATGCCCCTGTGATTTCTGCCGCCAAGGCTTATCATGAGCAACTATCAGTTCCTGAGATCACAACTGCTGTCTTTGAACCTGCAAGTATGATGGCCAAATGTGATCCAAGGCATGGGAAGTATATGGCTTGTTGTCTAATGTATCGTGGAGATGTTGTACCAAAGGATGTTAATGCCGCAGTTGCCACCATTAAGACAAAGCGCACTGTCCAATTTGTTGACTGGTAAGCTCACATGCCTTGTCTTTACCTGAGGAGGGTTTTCTTGTCAATGCTTGCTCAAGTACAAATGAGATATTCTGAACATTGTTGTTGCACCCACCGTTTTGCAGTGGGCGATACCTCACTACTTCCTTCTCTTGTTTTTTTTTGGAAACTGGATGCTTATTCTCATCTAAATTACAATCGTTTGGTTATTCATGAATTGAGATCACTATGGTCAACAATGCCTTTTTAGGATTCTTTTCTTGTCTCTGTTTGCTACTCTTGTATATTACCCTTTTCAATTGCACTTGTGCTTAAACTGAAGAAATAAAGAATGTTTTAGACTGACTTTCCTGCATGATTAACATTTATGACTCAATATTCCGTTAAAAAGAACTGTGGCGATGATATCAAATTAGGAAATTATTATAATTAACTTAAAAGTTTAGCTTGAGGTAAGAGAAATTTTATTGATACAGGGTGGCCAATATCCTGTGGTATAGTCACTAACAAGCATATTCTATTTCAGATGGAGTAAAATGGTTTCCCGTTCCAGCAAAATATGCTTTTTATATACTGTCACTGGAAAATGCGTTCTGATCTAACAAATTTATGCCTATGATTAATTGTCTTATTTGTCATTTCTTACATTGAAGCAAAATATATGTTCATGTGTGTATCTTCAGGTGCCCAACAGGTTTCAAATGTGGTATCAACTATCAGCCACCAACAGTAGTACCAGGAGGTGATCTAGCTAAGGTGCAGCGTGCAGTTTGTATGATAAGCAACAACACAGCCGTAGCTGAGGTTTTCTCCAGAATTGATCACAAATTTGATCTCATGTATTCCAAGCGAGCATTTGTACACTGGTATGTAGGTGAAGGCATGGAGGAAGGTGAGTTCTCAGAAGCCCGTGAAGATCTTGCTGCTCTTGAGAAGGACTATGAAGAAGTTGGTGCAGAAGGTGTTGAGGAAGAAGAAGGGGAAGATTTCTGAATACTATTTACTGGGGCATCAATGCCGGTACTTCTATCTATTGCGTATTTGTTTTTGTAGGTTGTATAATGGTTTGAGTATTGCTTATCATCCATGTCCTCAGTCCATGAATTGTCCTTCATACTGTTGCAACTTTTTAGTTGATGATTGTTGTTCCAAGCAAAGTTTCTAAGATGAATCATGATTCAATCTCTATATCCTATATGCTGTATGCCAATAAAATCAGTTTCTCTTCATTTGAATAAACGTTATTGTACTAGTTGGACATAGTGTCTTTGTGTGGAAATGGTGGAGAACTGCAGCAGTACCCCATTGCCAACTGAAAACGCCAGTGTTTCAAGGCATCTAGTCATTTGACTCCTAAAATTGGTTATGCCTTCCTATCAAATATCGTTAAATGTCAGACTTGCCTTCTTCAATCCAACAGCATAATTAAGCCCTTGATTTCTGAAGCTACTTGGTCTGTGTTCAAAGACTTCCAACAATATTGTTTACTCATAATTTATTCACAGTTTCAAACTTGTGAAGTCATCACATTGCTGTCAAGGTTTATCTTAAGCTAAATTAAGGGCCACTTGACTTAAAACTGACCAAACACTGTAATCAGTGTAGAGGTTCCAGAACTTGTTTTGAAATTTGAGATATAGATAGATTGAACTTCGCTAAAATAGTTTTTGAGGCGGCTGATGACATAGCCTGATTAGTACCAAGAAAAAGTTATGTGATGTCTTTTTCCTTTTGGAATTTCTATTTCCCTGTCAGAGCAAAGATTCTGCTATTATGTGAAGATCATACTATCTCTGTATTGCTGGTTGGAGTATGATTTTGTGTATACATCTGAGCTATTAGATAGACAAAATGAATTCTTTCTTTGTTATGGATATATTGCAATGATAATCTTTAGTGAAATCATCCTTTGATCCTTGGAAGAACAGTTCCAGGTTGCTAGATTTCCTGCTTATAGGTCAACGCTAGTGCAGCATGGTAGGAGATATTCTTTCATGCTCTTGAATCTACTGGGAAAGTAGAAATTTGTCCTTTCTTGTGGATGTAACCCTGTACCTGTTCTATAATCTAATTCTCTGATGATTATCTTATCTAATTGTTATCAAAACGTTTACAAAGATGAGTGATTGGGAATACTGCTTGTGCAAGATGGTCCAGAGAATAAAGAATGGATACCTAGTTATTATTCATGCTTCATTCATCCTCAAACAATGGCGTAAATTCAGTTTCTGTTGACTCTGGACCATCTTAATAAGGGTTTAGCCTTGAAATTTACTCAAGTGTTTATCCTGCTTTCCAGGAACTATGATATAAACAGTTCAGACTCGGCTTAAAAAATATCAGACTTCTCTTATGGAAATTATGGTTACATTTAGCTTGATTGGAACAGATGCATAACTTTGATCCTAAAATAGGCTGTCAGAAGATGGACCCCAAGTTTCTTCCATGTGACAATTTATAGCAAGTCCGAAAGTTGAAGTTTGTAACTTTTTTTTTTTCCCTGAAATGGCACAACTTTTCAACTGTAACAATTAGGATATGAGATAATCGCAGATCTCAATCATTAGACATAAAATAATAAGTGATTCTGATATTAGTTGAGAAGTCATTTTAAAGGTTCCCCACTTGAAACTGAGAGGGTGCAGCATGCTCTTCAATGCTTACGAAACATTGGCATCAGCACTACAGTATTGAAGAAGGGTTTTAAACATGGAGAAGGCTAAACAATGATGTGTTATTATATTTTTTAAGATTGGTGTGTTCGTCAGGGATTAATTAAGCCTCAGTAAAATAGTCTCACATTTCTAAAAACAGAATAGCAATTTTAGGAAATAGAGACGTGTTTGTGATCACGAAGCTTAATTTGGATACAATTCTAAATTAAAATGGTGGCTGAGAACAGAAAAAGGAGATGTGTTTTGATCATTAGGATCAAGAACACCTGGAGAATTGTTAACATATTGGGGGAAGATCCCAGAGAAGAGCTTCAGTAGGATCATGGAAAGCGTCCATGTACTCTTGAACCCCATTCATTGCATATAGTGATGCTGAAATCTGTCTCTCCACTTTCATCCTGTCAAATTCTGAAAACTGCAGGTCACATGGCTCTGGCACAGTTATGGTCCTTGGGAGATCAAGAACTTCTTGAGCAAAAGAAAATTGATCGAATCCAGGACCAAAACACCTCCATGAAAGACTAGGCTGAGAAGTTCCCAACTCAAGTTCCTCTGAGCAGTTGCTCATGTCTGGTTTATATGCATCATCAAACAGTTGACTATCAGAAATTGTCTCAATAGGGGAATTTCTGTCACTGGAGCCACAACTACTTGTACTGCTACTAGTGTCACTACTGGTCTTATTAGTAATGGAACTTCTTGGTGGGGTAGAAACTTCAACACTCTCTAGGAGACTTTGTTCTTGTTTAACTCCTTTCTTGTTGTTGAGGAGGTTCCTAATACGAGAAGCAAGAGGAGAATCCATGGACACATGAGTGATGAAGTTGGTACGAGTATTGGATCCTCGAAGAAGGTAAGCGGCTTCATCATAAGCTCTTGCAGCTTCTTCAGCGGTCTCAAAGGTGCCTAGCCACATCCTTATCTTCTGCGTTGTGTCCTTGATCTCAGCTACCCATCTCCCGGAAGGCCTTTGCCTAACACCAACAAACTTCTTATTGTTGTTAGGACTGTTTCTTCCCTTGAATTTACTTGTTTTGCGAATTGGAATATTTGCTTTCTGAGTCTGGTTTTGTTGCTGGAACTGAATTTCCATTGAACTATTTTTTAGGAAATGCAGAAATGAAGAAACCAAGACTGGTAGTGGTTTACAAGAGGAAGAAATGGAGAGCTTGTCTACAAGTGTTATGATTTTCAGATGAACATATATAAATAGATTTATTTATATTTTCTTAAAAAAGTTTGGTCAAGTTTTTTATTATCAAGTTGGTGCGAGTGCGACAGAGAGAGAATTGTTTTATAGTGTTTGTAGGCTTATGGCATTACAATAAAGAATTTCATTTCTATCATAGGAAAACTACTCCATTACATACGTCCATACGCACACACCCTTGCTTCGTCAAATTTCTAACTAGAATTTCTTTTCAATACTCATAACCGTTAAATTGAAGATCAACGAGGAACTAAAACCTACCATTATTAGGCTAACACTGATTGGCAGGTATCATGTCTTTTAAGCAAAAGAATAATTGATAATCACTTCTTACGACTCCAAAATTCATTACACCAACACATTTTCGACTCTAGGACAAAGATGTGATCAAACCTAAGCTACAACTTTGTATACAGTGTGTGTAAGGAATGAATGGAGTTATACCACGGACTAACACGTTAGGATACAGTGTGTGTAAGGAACGAATGGAGCTACACCACCGGGACTAAGTCATCATCGCCAGTCTCTCTGTTAACTTGGTCAACATACAAGAAATGGGTCTCCGCGTCCCGGATGTCTGCCACGTGGAGGCACCAAACTAGCTCTCTAGATGAGCACAAGAACTAAGGTACAAAAGCAAGAAGAGGATAAAGATGAGACAGACTTGGTCATTCACTGAGCAGACAAAAGAGTATCTTATCGTGCACGCTGCGTTTGGTTTGTAAACTCAACGTAATTACATCAATTGAAACAAAAAAGGATGTTGCTTATTTGCATTATAGTACTCTTCGATTCCTTTGTTTATGCTTGCCATGACATCAAACGTTTGGTTTAGTTATGTTTAAAGAAAATCTATGTCCGTCATAGATAACAGTGTAATGCTTAAGCGTGCATGTAAAGAGCACTCCTAAGTTCTACGGGGAAATTGGCGCCACTTCTTGTTATTGGTTGTCTGCAACTACTTCACTGTTCGTTCCATATTTTACACACTACAATACATTCAGCTACGAAAATAAACCTAGCTAAACAGTAACAAATTGTCGCTAAATTCTAGTAGCGAAATAACTTCTGCGACGTTTTCCTAAAATCGTCGTCAAAATATTTTTCCGATACAAATAATTCGTCAGTAAAAAGTATAACCAACAAAAATAAAGAACGTTGTACATAGTTTTTTGCGATTTTCTGTTTTGTAGCTAAAGTTTTTTTCCTACTAAACTATATTCGTAGGTAATTATTTTTAGTGACGATTTCATTTTAATAACATAATACTTTTAGCTACTAATTTTTTATTGTAGGAAAATATTTTTAGAGACGTTCCTGCAAACGTAGATAAAAATATTTTGTGACGATTTTAATTTTAGTAGCTAATAGTTTTTTGTGACGAATTTGTTTTCGTAGCAAATTACTTTTAGCTACTAATTTGTGGTTGTAACAAAATGTTTTGATCGACGTTCTTGAAAATATAGTTAATAATTTTTTGTGACGATTTTGTTTTGGTAGCTAATATTATTTAGTAACAAAATTTAATTTTGAATTTAAATATTATTATAATTGTTAAAAATAAATTTATTTTAATTTATTACAATTTTGAAGATAGTTTGAAATATAAAAATTATTCATTTTATAATTAATGTTGGTGACATATTTTTTAAATAAAATAAATATTAAAAATAGAATTCATTTTAAAAAAATAATTACAGGTCACATAAAAACTAAAACTCCGTATCGTCGTCACTACTACTAACACATGCCGAGTCTAGTAATTATTTAACTATCTTTTAAATTTATTCACTTCTTTTACATTACAATTTAACTTGTCTTTTATATATTATAATTTAGTCTTTAGTATTTAGTTCTCCTTTGGTCGTTGCAAAAGTATAAGAGTTCCTAGCTACTTATCAGTTATAATCAAGCAACTTAGGGATGCATTTTTTATTCTCTGAAATCGTAGATCCAAGAAATAAACAAACTAGACCAGAAATGAAAGTGTTCATGACAAGTGGCACAGACAAACAAAATATTGTAATAAAACCCTTTCATAAACAATAATAATCTGACCAAATTTGAACACGTATAGATGTCCATACAAGACCTTTCCGGATATTCTTCTCTCTCATTTTTAAGTAGCCAGAAGTATGATTTGGTTGTAACATTGTCTCTTTCAATGTTCCTTATTTATCTAAACAAATTACTACTATGTAGGCCTAAATGTTCATGTTGATCCAGAATGAGATTACATGTATTTGTTTAATGGCAATTGCCTTAGTATGCTTGTCCCTTTGGTACGTTAAATATTTGATATGCTTTGGGCAAAGGCTGGTTCCTTCCTGATGAGTTACTTATTTTCTTTTTCGATACATCTATTGAGTAAATTTTCAAAAATTCAACTAATTAATCATTAAATACGTAATTTGGATAAATTATTTAATGAATTGATAATTTAAAATTGAAAAATAAATTAAATCTATTAACTTGCTCAATTAATCACATCTGTTATCAAATCACTAAATTCAAGTTTTAATTAATTTTTTAATATTTTAGAATTACATAGTCCTTGTCAACTATAGTAAAATTTTATAATATTCAAATTAAAACTATTTATACAAATTTACTATAATCACATAGTTATAAAATTTTAAATTATCAAATATAGAAATAATAATGAGCCAAAAACTTCAAAATATATGCAAATAATCAAATTAAAATAGAAATATAATCTAAAATTAGAAAAAAAATGCAAATAAAACTTTGATATTAAAAGTTCCAAAATGTAAAACGCATAGCTTCGCAATCTGTTCGAACAAACGACGTCATAGGATCATTGGACATTTTATGCAATTAACAACCGTAAAAGAGACACTAAACAAAACATCAAACAATGAACATTTCCCGTGTAGCCGAGTTAGGCTCTTGGGCCTTATGTCTCAGCTTACCTGGGACGATGAGTCCATAACAATGCAAAATCCTGCAAGCCCCTAGATCACACCCATCGGGTGTTACTGTAACTATTAGTAGGCCCGTCTTCATTCCCTGGACTGGATCCAAGAGTTGGATTGGAAATTTATTTATAGACAAATTTAATGTAATAAAAGTATTATATTTGCATAAGCTCATTTTATGCAGCCGTATTAGTTTCCAGAGATAACATATATTATAAGGAAAAGAAACAAACTTGTTAGAGTAGCCTAATAATTGAGACATAAGCCATTACTTGAATAGGAGAGGGTTAGAGAGATTAGAAGGTTATTCTTCATATCGAGTAACCCAAGAAAAAATGACAAGAAAATGAGATAGTGGTCAAAATCAATTGATCGATTGGGCCATGAAAATTTTGAACTATTTAATTTTTCAATTCGATTTCTAACTTTTTAGTTTAATTTATTTTAATAATTTTTGTTGATAAAAAGTGATTAATTTATTAATTAATCAATAAATTTTTATAAATTAATGTCATCATAAATTAAAATAAATCAATTAATGTTTATTTAATAATCTCTTTTTTCAATTAAATTTAAATTTTTTCGATAGATAAAAACGATTTCTTTCAATTATAATTCAAATTCTTTAATTTTACTTTATCTTTAGCGAGTTTTATGAGCGTTTAATATCGGTTGAACTTTTTAACCCTTAAACTTCTTGTCTTATCCATTTAACTTTTAATCCAATTTTTAAAACATTGATCAAAACTAATGATCTAAGTTACAAAGCCTATTGATTTTTTATCTTTTATTTTCTTTTCTTTTCTTTTCTTTTAATTTCCTCTTGGTCAACCTTTGTATAAGTCAGTATCATCATCTAACATTTAGTTGAAATCTCGATGAGTCACGGAATCTGAATAAGTTCAATAATACACAACCTTATTATTATATAATAGAGAGACTATTTTTAATAAACCCATATACAATGCAGTAACATTTTATATAAGTTACTTCCCTGTAAAATCCTACTCTAGTCCTTAAGGATACACTAACTTAGCGTGCAAATGATTAAAATGTAAACCCCAAAAAATTTTAATATTTTATCTTTTTCATTAAAAATTTTACGCTTAAAAATTATTATTTATTCTTTTATAATATTTACTTAATTATTAAACATTCATTTATTATATTTCGTTAATATATCGCTTATTTTCAAATTTAAATTTTCATTTTAAATAAAATAACTATTATAACAATTAAATAATATAATTGTTTAATAAACGATAATTTTTAAATTATAAATAGTAATATAGAGAAAATATCACATTAGAAAAGTTCACTATATATTAAGAAAAATAATTTAGTGTACGGGTGACGATGGGTTGAGCAAGTTAAAAGAATGATCTGGAGCATGTAGAAGTTTGGATATAATGTAGGGTCGCGAAAAAAAAAGATTGAGAAATATGTTATCCAGAAAATCAAAGTACGTCTTGATCCGTATGAAAGTGGGGTGGCCCAGTCCCGCTCGGTCCTCTTGTTTGGGGACCTGGAATCTAAGATTGAGACAATTCACAATCAATCTCCAATATTCCAAAAACTTGGAAAAGATCGTAACATTCGCGTGTCAGAAAATCCTAATTGATTAGATCACACGCCTGTGCGCTCGAAGACTGGAATCATAATAAGAAGAGGTAACAATTTATAAATATGGTGCCGATTTTAATATTGGATTGAGTCTTAAGACAATACTGTACGGTACCGAGTAATATTGATATTGAGTACTATTTTAGGTAAAATTTTAAAATTATGAAATTGCTCATAAATTTTTTAAAAATTGCAAAGTACTTTATTAGTATATTGTTCTGTATATGTTATAATTTTACATCAACATGTCTCTAAAAATTATAATAATAAAATTTAAAATAACAATAATTTAACATTATTTTTCAGATATTTTACATATAAATAATAACCACAATTAATATAAAAAAGATAATCATCATATAAATATAAAATTAAAAACAATGCAAAGTATTTAAAATATTACAATTTCATTATATAATAAATAATAATTACATCAAAACATCAAATAAAAATAACAATAAATATCCTTAACTCTCTAATTATTATAATTTACAACAAAAGTTCGTGATGAGAAAACAATCAAGTAAAAGTGAAACATAAAATAAAAACATTTACAATTACATTATATATTTAGAATTTAATATATACATCAAATATAAGTAAAATTAAAAGAAGAGGAGAAACAAAAACTTGAAACTTCATTTAATCATCTATAGGGGGATGCCCGCTATAACTGTACTTGTAGCATCCCACCACCATAGGGTACGTTCCTAAGCTTTTAGGAACGTAACCGACGATAATGGTATGCTAGAACAAGAACACAATTTAACTTACACATGACATCGTTTAACATACTCGAAATCGTTATCATTTTCTCTTAAAACATTTACTTCATTCAGTGATAAAACATACAATGTTCTTCTCAACAATTACTTACAAAACTCTATATAGGTTCGAAACAAAGTTTCAAAATGACAACAACTATTTTCCTTTGGAGTCAGCCGACAGACCTCTGATTCATTTCTTTTTCTACTGACACTTTATATCCTGACTACACCTTAAGTC
Organism: Erythroxylum flavicans; assembly: GCA_027576715.1. Taxonomy (NCBI): domain Eukaryota; kingdom Viridiplantae; phylum Streptophyta; class Magnoliopsida; order Malpighiales; family Erythroxylaceae; genus Erythroxylum; species Erythroxylum flavicans. The sequence goes on from JANZXP010000002.1 coordinate 9,287,068, forward strand.
TTCTGTCTCGTACTTGAAAAGCTACAGTGTAATTTTTGATAAGTTTTGCAAACTCAATGAGTGAACCATCATCGATGAATTCACCGGATTACACAAATACCACACACATTTCACAGTTATCCATCCAAACAATAAGCATGTATTCAGAAATTAGCATAACAGAAGATCATTCATTACAACTTGCATATCGTTTACACATTACGCACGTAATTGTATGGGACATGTATGAGACTCATATTCGTTCTTATTGTTATGACTGAGAGCCTTTCATAGACATATACAGATGTTTTAGCCCGTAGGGCTCAATCAGAACATATTCACGGAGCATAGCTCGACGTGCAGAACATATTTATCACGGAGCAAAGCTCTACGTGGAAGCGCTTCTAACTGGCAACTCAAGTCACAACGCCTTTATCTGAGCATGCTTTTATGAAATGCATCAAATACTGAATATGTCATATGCGAAAACTTATACAAATGTTCAGACGGAGTTTCATAATCATCGAACCTCAGTCCGGCATTCAGCTATCGCTGAGAATCCAATATCATTCAGACATTCATATCAAAAAATCAAATTGAACACTTCCAAGATATGCCCGACTATTAAACTCCTCGAACCTCAGGTCCGCATCTAGAAGCATCACACAACAATTCAATAATAGTGGGAGTTTAACAAAATCAAGGTGCATAAGAATTAAATTCATCCTAGGAAATCATCTAGGTTGACTCACAGTACGCTCCCAGAAGCTATTGCCTGGATAGTCCGGCAATGTCCGATTGTCGTCCGGCGTGCTCCTCTAAAACAGATAAAACACATTCACATTTATCACTTTTTGTAAAAATGTACTAAACATATCAAAGTATAGAAAATATGCACGATGCATGTTCAATGGCAGATTCTGGGGTCTCTTCATAATCTCTCTCTCTCTTATCGAAACTTATTGTAAACTATCAATATCACAATTCAATCCTTATTGGCCTCTTGTAAACTTAGGGGAGTGCAATGGATATAAGTTCATTTACGGAAGGTGTATCTTTACAGACGATGCGCCCTTACAGAAAAAGATGAGTTACAGAAGAAGGCGATATACCGAAGGAGATGACGTCACCCAGAGGGAGCTGACGTCATCACAAAAGAAGTTTTCCTCTTAGTATAACTTTTTCTACAGAGATCGGATTCAATTGTTCTTTGCATGATTCAAAAGAGGATATCAAGATATACAAATGCCATGAAGACTTCAAAGACCAATTTTACCTTGTGGAGGGTCAAAAATAGGGCAGAAGGTATTCAATGAACAGTGACTCAGAAGAAGTTTGGGAATAGTAACACAGACGATGTTTTTACGATTGCCATAACTTTCTCTAGAGAGATCAGATCAAGATGTTTTTTATATGGTTTGAAAGAAGATTCCAAGATCTACAACTTTCATGAAGACCTAAAAGGTCAATTCTATCTTCTGAAGGATCGAAAATAGGACAGAAGATAGATATAGACGAAAAGAGAAGAAGCAAAACATAGAAGGAGTTTATGAACAGTGACATAGACGAAGTTCATTCATCTGTGAATAGTAACACAGACGAAGAGCATGAACAGGAACAAAGACGAAGTTCATTCGTTTGTGAACAGTAACATAGACGAAGTTCATGAATAGTAGCATAGACGAAGTTCATTCGTCTGTGAACAGTATCACAGACGAAGTTCATGAACAGTAACATAGACAAAGCAATACAGAGGAAGATGACGTCACCCAGAGGAAGATGACATCATCACAGAAGAAGTTGGTTCACAGAGAATACGAAACACAGACGAAGTCTGGCTCATAGAGGAA
>JANZXP010000002.1:9288996-9322845 GCA_027576715.1 Erythroxylum flavicans
CTATGCTAGATTCTTCCTAACTTAAACAATATAATACGTGAGTTCATTCTATGCCCCTCACGTGTACTATTCATCTCCACTGACTTACCATTTGTCATAATTACAACCTGTAATGGAGCCTTCCTAACTTAAGCAATATTATCCCTAGGCTCCTCACGTGTACTATTTATCACCATCGATTCACCATTTGTCATACTTACCCGAAAACTGCCAAATGAAAGCATATATATTTGGATGAATGTGCCAACCGATATATATGTCACAAAACGTTCATTTAGCTTAAGTCATATAAATGTCTTACAATTATGTGTTCTAGCCGTATGTATAGGTGATAGGATGTTACAGTACTGACCCCAATTATCATTTGATACGAATTCCTCATCATTGGGAGGAGTTTCATCATCATTCAAATTCATTGCACTAAATGAAATGTCAATGATTTCTTATCAAAGATTATCTTCCAAGTCGCTCACATTTACCAAACTCGGTTCCTCATAAACTCAATCTGCTAAAAGATTGATATTATCAGTGCAAATTGGATATACTAAACTACTTTTTTTTATTAAGAGCCCTATTGATAATAAAATTTAAATATTAAAAATTTATAAGAAATTGCATCTAAATTAATAATGATAATAACATACTTTTTTTAAAGCTTTAAATTATACAAACGAAGACCAAGTTATTCAATCTCTTGTACTCTAATATATTCCTTTTCTTAGAATCGTTGAATTTAAATTTGATTCAATTCCTTTCACGCTTTGTTACACTCACACATTAACTTAGAATTTGAATTGCAAACTTTTGTAGTTCTAGAATACCATTTCCGAATTGGTCTCACCAAGTAACTGTAAGTCGTAAGATAATAAAAGTAGTATTATAAACAAAATAAAGTGATGATTAATTTTCAACAAGTAACTAAAATAAAAAAATATGCCTCAATTACTTTAGTCTATTTGACAAATAGCAATTGACATCCAAAAATCACCAAAATCATCTTTATAAATCTACATTTATGAGTTTAGAAAATCTTGCATCATCTTATAGGCAATAATTATTATAATAATTAATATCATTCCCCTATTATCTTCAGCTTTTTTTTTGTAAAAATTAGTCTAAAATAGACGTTAGGATTAAGAAATGTCCAACTGTAAACAATGGAGAGTGAAATTGTCTTTCTCATCTTTAATTGATGACTATAAGATAAGGTGTGTGCAAAGAAGGTATATTTTTCAAATTGATCTCGATTGCTTTTTTCGCCCTCTCTATGGCATCATAAAAATAACTCATTGTTGTTTTCTCATCATTATTAGCCAAACAAAATACTCTCATTAAAGGCCCATAAACTCATATGACAAATTGACATTAGGACCAAAATTCATCATCTTCAGGTATAATTCTAGAAACTTCCAATCCAGTATTAGACCTAGCATGCTGAGATACAACTCACTTATCATTTGTAAACATCTATCTCAAATCTTTCTTCATCATAATAAAATGCTAAAGTGATAAAAAATTCATTGCAAATATTTTAGTAGCAGGACAACACAAATTCCTATCATTGGTAAAATCCTTTCTCATTAAATTTAAGAGCTATGCACGATTATAGATGAGCTTGGTCACCTTTTTGGATTTCTTCACAATCTCACCAATAATAAGAAAACACTCAGCATCCCCTATATTTTTCAACATTAAGACAATGTAATATGCAGCACAATGAGTCCAAAAAAAAGAATTATACTTGCCTTTTAACTTTCTTCCCACCACTTTATAAACATAATCATTATTAGTAATGAACTAAACAATATTTCTAGTTTTACTTTATTCACAACTTCATTGAATATTTAAAATAAAGTATCAGTATTCTTAACAAGGCCCAAGCATTGATAGACTTCAAAAACATTGAGCCCTTTACAAAATAAACCAAAAAATTAATAACAGACTCATGTTTCCTCTTTGTCCAACTATCACACATGATTGAACACCAATAAGTAGCTCAATCTATTCTTCTTTCTTCCAAATAAATTTTAATTCCATAAACTAAGCAACTTAAAAGTTTACCTTTATAGTTATCAATAGAAGGAATTTTGTATCCCATACTGTAAGAGACTATAACATTCTTCATAAGTTGATAATAGTAAGATTGGGAAGCATTGAATGTTGCATCCAGATTATACCACCATCTCGCCATTGTCATATGTACACTGTGAGCCCCTTCTTTTGATTACATGACACTACGAATTGAAGACTGAGCTCTAAGAGTTGTTCGTGGTGTAAAAAAATTCGACATCTTCCTTCTTCTTTTCCTAGCATCAGGTCCAGATGTAACATTCACTTCTTGTTAGGAAAGAACACTACCATTATCACTACCACCTTTAACATTTCCACTGTCATCATGAACACTAGCAAATGAACTTTCACTACCAATTTCATAATTTAATCTTTGCCTTCGATCTTTCTCGTGTTGATATTCTTCAAGTAAAATTTTCATTTGTCATTTCACATCATAACTTAATTTTTACAAGGTTTCACATCTCCTTTAACCCCAATTGAATGCTTTTTTAATTGGGGCGATTCCTTAACCTTTCAAATGCTTATTACAAAACAAGTAAATAGTACAAGTTATTATACCGGGGACTAATCAACATAAGTACAAGCTGGATTATTGTATCTTCTTGAAGCGGTTAAATGATCAAGAGTACTTAAATTTTCTTTCATTTATCTGTAAAAATAAATGGTGACATATATATCAAAGTAAAAAACACATAATGTCATTACCAAATATTATCAAAAAATATGTATTGTTTAACTCAAAAGTCCAAACTAACATGATTACACAATACGAATGTCTATCTTATATAATATAACTCATTTTGTATGATTACAGAGTACACAATTCAATTTTATCCAATACAACTAACCAATAAGTCAAAAACCAACAATTCAATTGTTCAACATACACAATTACACAATACGCATATCTATCTTATATAATATAACTCAATTTTTTTATTACATCATACATAATTCAATTTCATCTATTAAGTCAAAACCCAATAATTCAAGTAGTCAACATACAAAATTACACAATACGCATGTCCATCTTATATAATATAACTCATTTTGTATGATTACAGTAAACACAATTCAATTTCATCTAACAAAGTTCAATTTTATCCAACACAATTCACTAATAAGTCAAAAACTAACAATTCAAGTATTAAACATACACAATTACATAGTAAGTACGTCCATCTTATATAATATAACTCATTTTATATGATTACATCATACACAATTCACCATAAGTCAAAAATTAACAATTCAAGTATTCAACTTACATAATTATCACACAATACACTTAATAGTCATCAACTTGAATATGTTTCAAGACAAATATAAAAAATTAAATGCATCAAATGAATTGAACTTAATAAATAAATAATTGTTTTGCTTCATTATATATGACTTAAATATGACATTGGTTTATATAGATGGTATTTTGGTATTTTCATCTTTGACAAAACAACATCTTTAACATATTAAGTTATTCATTTACATTATAAGAAACAAAGGTCTAGTAGTATCAAAAATCACAATTAAACCTTTGTCCATAAAAGAAATAGATTTTTAGGACATTATATTCAACAAGCTATATTAACAATTATGAAAAAGAACTTTTAAATTGAAGAGTAAATTTCTTGTTCAATTTATAGACATAAAATGATTTTGAAATTTTTAGGAAGCCTAAACTATGTTATGAAATATATAATGTAAATTATTATATGATATGTTAAAAAATAAATATGATCATTAGACATAAAAATGGACCAAAATAGTTAAACAAATCAAAAGAAACATTAGGACGTTGACCTTAAGGTGTGATTATGATGTATATTGATATAAGTAAGATTTCACCTTTTAAATTGATTCAACTGTAGCAATGTAAATTAAATGAAGTATATATATAATATAGTCTAAATACATTATATTAGGACATTGACTAACTTCTAATGTAAGTTCTACAAATCTTGGCGTAGTGGAAACAGTAGATTGTGACTTGTGAGTTAATACAATATTTAAAAGAAACAAATTGTTTTTCACTTTTAATTGCAGATGTAAGAACTAATTTGGTTAAATATGTTTGGTTATTTTTTACCAATTTCATCACATTAATTGATTAACATCATTATATGAAGAAAATTTTTGCATTTCATTTTATTAGATTAAGAAATTACTTACATTGTTGTTGGATATAACCATTATCAAATATTTCTAACTTTCAAAATTAAAACTCAAATTTCTCAAATCTCAACTCCACCAATTCTAATAATTCCAACACAACACCTTGACAATTCCAACACAACCATTCACAATTTCAACAATTTCTAACTTTCAAACCATTCACAAATTCAATCTTACAAAACACAACCAAAACACCATTTAAATGCAATTCAGGAGCAGAAAAAAGAAATTGAAAACACATCAAAAATCAAAATTTCAATTTGGCTAGGTGGGTCAGGTCAGGTCAAAAACCAGATATGAAAAATCTTAATTCATTTTCACCAAATAACGGCGGCAATGGTGGACTGGTGGAGGCGAGCAGCATAGCAGGGGCCAATGGTGGAGGCTCGGTGTAGAGACAAACCAGCAGGTGGGTAGTGTGTGGTAGAGCAGCAACCAGTAGACGTGTTGGGGGGAGATTAGAGGCCAAAGGGTGGTGGCGTCGCGGTGGTAGCTGAAAGACGACTGCGACAATAAGAGATGAGGAGCAATGAACAAGAACGTTGAGAGGGGGAGAGAAAAATTTTTGTTGAGGAAACCTATACTAAGAGTGAGAGATGGGAGGATAGTTTTGTTAATTTTTTTTTGTAATTTAGTCCCCGGAGTAGTCAAAATTCACGGTACCAACTGGTATTTGATTGATATTTTAAATACTGGCTAGTACTATCCAATACTAGGCAAAACTTCCGATACTGGACGGTACATAATTAAGAGATTTCGTATCATTTTGGCTGGTACTAATTGCTATGATACAAAAATCACATCATTCATGGAGAAAGAGATGGTAATGTTTTGTCTTATTTTTTCACATATAAAATGTAATTTTAAAAAAAGAAAAGAAGAATTGCCTCATTTTATACTTCTTTTAAGGTTTCAAATTAAGGCGATAAACTATTAAGTTGGCTAATATCTAACTAATTATTTATGTAAGTATTAGATTTAAAAATAGAAAAATTATTTTTAATTCTGTATTAGTTTAACTAGGCTTACACAATTAATTTAACGAGAAGTAATGCAATCTTTATTTGATGACAGTTACAATTGCCCAAGAAGAAGATATCCCCAATGAAATGTACGCATGTATTGAAATATCACGTGTTTTTATCTTCCTGGATTCCATAACTAAGAAAAAAGGTCGGTTAGGAAAATGTAGAGATGCATGGAGTTGGCACCAACAAATACCATGTGCGCATAACAGCCGCCCATGCAACCACTAAAGTTAATTTGAATTTTTAAATAAGGGATTTTATGAAATGGATCAGGTTGGATTTCTTCCTGCACATGAACAAAAAACGCATTTAGGAAAATTTGTATTTATAGACTAGCCCTTTGAGGGTGGTCGAGCTATAAGAATGAAAGAGTATAGGATTAAAATATTATGTGTTTGAATTTTCTTATCTATATTCTCTCGATTGAGCTTATTGTATAAGGCTTGTTTGTGCGGATTGTCCGGTTGATATGATTTACAGGCTATCGTGCCAATCTAAAGATTTATCCGATATGCATTTAAAGGATAACAACAGTTACAAGTTCTTCCGTTCTAAGAAAATATATTTATAAACTAATTATGAGTTTGAGAAAGTTAAATATATAATATATTGAAATTATTGATCTCCTAAAAAAATGCTATAAAGGTTGATGTTCTTTCCATGTGATATTTATTCAATATGAATCAAGTAAAACGTTACGCGCCTGTAGCTAAAAAATGCACATATTGGATATGAGTATATTTTAAAAATATATCTCAATAAAATAATAAATATATAAATCTTAGAGAAATTTTCTATTAAGTGTGTAAATATAAAACTTAGTAATAATAATAATAATAATAATAATAATAATAATAATAATAATAATAAGCTGATCGTATATATATGGTATTCAGCATAAAAGATTTCAAGCTCTGCAGGCAAAAAGTCAAACTGGACTGCTAAAAAGGAGAGCAGAGTCCTGTAACTTGCTGTACCAGCAAAGAAACTACCGCAGCAGCAATTAGATGTCAAACAACACCAACAATAACAATATCCAATAAGGATTTCAGAATTTTAATGATGCTGTTTTTAAAATGATTTACGTGAATAAATAAAAATTAAAAAAAAGAAAGCAACGATAATAACCAGATGCCTCTAGTAGTAAAACGCAACGATAATAACCAGTCGGCAGTGACGTCAAGTCAATGACTCATCTTCAACCAAATTAAACAAAACGTATTTCTCCATTTGGTAAAGCGTGTTATGCAGACGAAGAAGTCGATAGAACGAAGTCGGTTTGATTTGACAAGATAGAGACTTTTCAATCCATATAAATGTTTTCAAATTTGTAATAAGATAATTACAAAAAGACCAATCAAATTTTCTTTAATGAGTTAAATATTTTTATTTTTTATTAGCTAAAACCTTTGAAATTAATAATAAGTGTAAGAAAACTCTCAATGCTATATTTTTAAATTTTGAAGGTTCTTATAAGGTAATAGTTTTTAAAATATATTTATTTCTTAACATTTAGTGAGTACAAGCAACTAATAATAAAGAATACCTTCAAATACAATAATAGATTAGTATATTTAAAAAAATTAAATTATGTGATTTATTAGATTTAAAGTATATTTTTGATATTAAGATTTTTTACTAAAGTAAAAGTTGAACCTTAATGTTTTAAAAAGTACAAAAATGAACCTTAACATTTGCAAAATCTCTAAAATGAACTATAATTTGACAAAAATTAAAATAGAATTAAGTCTTTCTTTGTTATGTATTAAATTAATACCCATGTGTCATTAATTTAATTTTTTAATTAACAATGTGAGTTTTATACCGTCACATGTAGGCTACCTGATATTGTGAGACCCATATTTAAAAATAATGTATATTCTTTTTAAAAATTTTAAGTATATTTTTAACATATAATTAAAATTAACAACACCCAAATAAATTTGAAACAAATAATAGGTGTATATGGGTCATGTTTTGCTTTATTTCAACTATAGATTTATTAAATTTGTTGTCGAATTCGAACAAGATATTTAAGGAGACTAATTAAATATTTATCATTTTGATTTATAAATTGAGTGGTTTATCACCTATTATAAAATGCACAAAGTTTTTAAATGAAAGATACCATAAACATCTTTATTTGGTATTTGTAGAGTTAAGTATTTGTGTACTGCTTAAAATTTTTATAAGTTGATAGCAGTGATTAAAAAATCTAACTGGTTTTACTGATTCAATTGTAAAAACTTTGAATCTTTCAACTTTTCAGTAGATTTTTAACTTTTCGGTTCAATCTATTTTAATCATTTTTGTTGTTAAAAACCAATCAATTTATTAATTAATCAATCAATTTTTATAAATTAATAAATTCTAATAAACTAAAATAAATAAATAAATTTTTATTTAATATTCTTTTTTAATTAAACTTTAAAATCTTCGATAAGTAATTAATACAATCTGTTTCGATTATATTTTAAGATCTTTAATTTTATTTAATCTTTAGCAAGTTTTATAATGGTATAATAACAGTTGAACCTTTTAAATCTTAAATCTCTTGTCTTACCGGTTTAACTTTCGGTTCAGTTTTCAAAACAATGGGTACTAGTTTTAATCCTTAAGTTTTAAAATTTAGTGGAAATATAATAACTTAAATTATATAAACTCTATTCTTTTACAAGGTTTTATTTACTAAATCACCCTCACTCTCAACACCAGAAAGTATTCTAGGGTGAATACCCAAAAAACATGAATATTTCAAAAATTCATCTGCGTCAACATCTACTAAAATTTGAATTTCAACAAGTAAGCAAATGAAGAAGAGTAAAACTTCACTAAAGATATGCTCCAAATTTACCGGGCACACAACGAAAAGCTTCCAACGTAGATAATACCCTCTCCACACAGTGTCTATGGTCTGTCCCCATATTTCCACCTTTGTCCCTCTCTTCGACTTTACGTCTCTTCTTTCATCTCTATATAACGACAACCTCTCTCTTCCGTCTCCATCAAACCTAATTTCACATATATGTAAAATATTACGTTCATTTAATTTCTTCAGACAAGCAAAGGGAATAAAATCAGTTAACAATTCAGTAGAGGAAGACGAATCCATGAAGAACCCAGCAGCAAGCAAGACAAGTACTATTACACCATGCTGTAGCAAAGTTGGGATAAAGAGAGGGCCATGGACGGGGGAGGAGGATGAGCTTCTTGCTAACTTCATCAAGAAGGAAGGCGAGGGACGGTGGCGTACTGTGCCAAAGAGGGCAGGGCTGCTCCGGTGCGGTAAGAGCTGTCGCCTTCGATGGGTGAACTATCTCAGACCTTGCGTTAAGAGAGGGCGTATTGATCCTGATGAGGAAGATCTCATTCTTAGGCTTCATAGGTTGCTTGGTAACAGGTGGGCCATTAATTATTATTTGCTCATGACAAGTAAAGGTTTCTGACCATTATTTAGGTGAAGGATTAAGGGTCTAATTAAGATCGATTCGTCGATGCATATATGCAGGACTGTTTTTCTCTTTATAATGCTTTCATGACTATGCTAAGTTCAAATATAATTATGAAGTTGTTTTGGGGGATCAAGTCTGATTCCGTTCACCGCAGAACTTTAGGGTTCTTTCTTTACTCGGATGCGCAATCCACGTACGCTACATGTAATCGTGGGATATTTGGTCATGTATTAGGAACTTCCAATTAATTTGAAGTTTCAAAGCAAGCTTTTTAGGGCTTTTTTAAGTGTCGAGAGTTTATGGTTCTTGGCTTTCTATCTTGCGTTCCTCTCTTAGATATAGATAGAGTAGGATGGATTTTATACTTACGGATATGGGATTTGAACTTCAGTTTACAAGAAAGAAAGTACACCTGTAATTGATGATTGTCTAATAACATCATCTATTTCAGGGGTTTGTTTCCTTATTGGGATCGAAGTCATAAGAGTTACATGTATATATACTCATTTACAGGTGGTCTCTGATAGCTGGAAGGATTCCAGGGCGCACAGACAATGAGATCAAGAACTACTGGAATACCCATCTCAGCAAGAAGCTCATTAGTCAAGGAATCGATCCAAGGACTCACAAACCTTTGAACCTTAATAGTAGTTGCACTCAGGTTGCTCATGATCCTAATCAAACCTCAAACCCTACTTCTCAGTCTGAAGAACCCAGCAAAACTTATAGGGTTATAGCCACCAAAGTCAGTGAAAATTTCAAGATGGCTTCAAACGACCATCAGAATCAGGTTGCTCATAATAGTCAGGAGAATTGGTCAAACTGTGATGCACTTTTCATGGGGTTACAAGGATGCCATGGACCTAGCAATGATGAAGCTTGCTTAGGAAGTGGAAATGATGATACATTCTCTTCTTTTCTGGATTCTCTGGTCAATGAAAACTTTTTTGGGAACCAACAGCAGCAGCAAACCAGTATGATTATGCAAGCAATTCAACCTATGGGCACTAATTGGGATGCTGATATCATGTCTTCAATAGCAACCATAGGTGATGTTGATGGTGCTTTAACTAATCATCCCGCTTGATCCTGCACGTCAGTGGCATAAGGAGCATCAGATTTGGCAAGCTAAATTTAGTGCTAGAACGTTTGTATTATGGTGTGTTTTTATGGATGTTTGCTTCTCAATTATAGGTAGATAACATTCTTGCTTTGGGAAACTTAGGAGGCATGATGTCTGTTTAATTAGAAGGCGCCTCCTCATGCATGAACTGGATATATGTGGACTGCATATTTTATTTTGTTGTTTCCTTATATACAATGTATAAGAAGACCTAATTAAAGAAATTATGACTACCTCTAACACAAACGTGCACACCAACATTGACGCATATTTACACTGGCTTTTGTGTTCTATTGACATATTAAATCAAGATATTTATACACCAATATATAGGTCCTAGTGATAGGATCCCCTTAACATTTAAAAACAAGGTTCATCTCCCTCTTGAGTTTTAGAGGGATATTTGCCTAAAATGTGTTCAAATTATACCAAAATTTTGAAATAGAGGATGCTTCATAGGCTCAAAACAAGGTTTTACACATGGGTGTAGATGATATTGTGGCATAATCTTCGATAAGTATTGCAAGAGTCACCACAACTATGTTATTGAGGTCATTTTTTGTTGTAATTTATTAGAATATAGAGAGATTCTTTTTGTAGCACTAGTTTCTAAAGAATTAACCACTCACTAGAATCAATAGATCGGCTACTCAAGCAAGTGTGACCAGTTTCAGCAGTTAGAATATAACTTGATGCATAATGCTGGACAATGGATATAGTTCTTCTATAGATAGAGATATCTCACGCTGTAATACTGCCAACCGTAGTCAGAAAAAGAGTTTAATAGTCATACTCGATTTATTTGGATAAGGCAATCAAATACATGATCGGCATATGCCTTATACATGAACGAATTTCAGTCATCTGAATTAATCCTACCTTTTCTCTATCACATTACTACATAATAGTGTTCGATATACTTGCTTATCTATACATGAACGAATTTCAGTCATCTGAATTAATCCTATCTTTTCTCTATCACATTACTACATAATAGTGTTCGATAAACTTGCTTATCTTAGTGTTCCTCCGTGTGTCATAATGAGCAAACAAGAATTACAAGTGTTATTGTTGCTTAACAACAACGATAATTTAGTACAAAACTTGTTGATAATTGAAATATGAAGAAGTTCAATAGTATGCAACTTTTTTTTTAATTAATAAAAAGACTATTTTTAAAAAAGTATTTGTGTTGCTGATAGTTAAAAAGGAAATTTCAAGTTTAATCATCTATAGATTAATGTTTAAATTAATCCCTAAAAGGAATAGGCAATTATATCATACTCATGAGATAAAATGATCTCAACCGCCTTGCTTGTGCTCATTACTCAGTTGCAATAATATTTAATGGCAGATTATCGAAAGAGAAAATACTCTTTTGAAATAATAACAGAAATACTAGCATTCTTACTCAAGCTTTTGGTACCAACCCAAAATATGGTAGAAAATGTCTTACCTCTATTTAGTTGAGCACCATGAAGGTGTTCTATCTTGGAAGAAGCTTTGATTTTCTGAAGCTAAGCTTTTAGTTTGATTATATATCTGCACATGTGAATCGCACTTTAGTACAACATCTTGATGAGAAGGTAATTACTAAATGAAATTCACTTGACGTAAACTTTTCTAATTCACATTATTATTGACGGACGTTTTCCCTTACATGATCAATTGTCACTATAAAGTCACATTATTTTAGGTAAACATTTAATTATATAAAAATTCTCTTCTTATTAGTTGACATTCAATCTATCCAATGTTTCTAATACTAAGGATGTCTACCAACTATTTTCCCAAGTATTAAGATGACAAACTCGATCAAACCCGAAAGCATGGCGTTTTACGTACGTAGATTACTGCAATTCCGAGGTTCGAAGATGCATGGAGACACCTAGTTTTAGTAGATTTTCTTCACTTTTTATTTAAGTTCTGTTTTCTTCATTTTCTTATTTTCTACATGTACAACTAGGTAGTACCATCTCCAAAGAACATCTACGATCAAATAAATGCCTTTTTGTTTTTAGCATTCATTCTGACTATCCGGAAGAGGAAGTTTGTCAAAACAGGTTAGTACGTACCCTCTAATTTCTCATTACAACACGGGAAGAGAGAAAACATATGGTGGTCATCTACTCCATATGGAAGTTGTAGACTAGTATAGCTGCAATTCCTTCTCAAGATTAAGAAGTTATAGATTCAAAATCTCGTCCGGTTATGTTTCCGGAAAGAGAATGGTTACCCTATCAATGAACAAAAAAGCCATACATATAGGCAAGAACCATTACGTACTCTCTGCATCTCCAAACTTATTTGTGCATAATCCTTTTTCTGAGTAATGGATGATCTTGTGCCAACTAAATTATGGAAAGGACAATCAAACTATACATGCTTGATACCATCACTGATCGGTGAATGAAGTCCAGGCTAGCAATGCACACAATGGTTGATAATTTGGAGAAAGTTAAGTAGCCAACTTGGGATACAATGTGCTACTATTAGGTGGAAGTGAGGGTCATATATAGGAGTGTGGTTACGAAATACGAATTGGTGAAATGCAAAATGCAATGTGCTACTTTGGTCTTCAGGCGTAAGTTCCAAGAACCATCTAGTTCAGTAAGGGAGAATGCGACAATTTGTGGCAGACAAAAAGTTCGTAATGAGGAGGCTTCGTATTTTTCCGTTTGACTTCCTAGTTGTAAATTTGAGTTTTCCACCCATTTATTTTAACTAATTAAAATGGTTATTGATAAATAAGCAATTAATTAAGAAATAAAGATAATTTTATAGACTAATTCAAAAATAAAATCCTTGATGTACAATGAAAACATAAATGAAAGATTATAAAGTAAACCTTTTCAAATTTAGGCAATTAAATAGTAGGGTTGAAAACTTAAAGTGGGAGAAAATCAATACAAGAAAGAAAATTATATAAATATTTTTATTGCTTAAATATGAAAAACAGGATCGTGTCATGTGACACCTCAGACTCAGAGCCTCCAAGTTTGTGAGCTTGGAGTTCCTTTTGTCCTACTCGGCTAATTTCCAGAACCTCAATCAAGTCCAGCCCTTATAGGAATTTGTGCAAGGAAGTCCTAAGAATATGCGAGTTATATTAAAATGCTTATGAGACTTGACTAAGACTCCCAACACCCCATGTCTTTTGACATATATTTTTGACTTTTAGTTTCTAAAAATGGAGAACGCAACTGATCATACATTAGAGAATCTGTAGGTGTTTTAGTCTGAATTCCACCAAAATCATTGCAAACTTCTCAAAAAGTTTTGCAGCAAAACATAAAAAAAGCACTTTATGGTTTAAGCTACGTAGTTGAGAGATCATAAATGTGCAGTAGGTGACAAGATGATAATGAGAAGTGGGTAGGTGGATGATACGGCCAAATGAATTTTTAAGTGGTTGGTAAGGATTCTATTTCTTGGGAGTACTAAACTTATCATGTCAACTCTTGTTGGTGCCACCCTCCATTGCATATACCTATTAAAACTTTCCTCATTGTAGTACATGTCCTGATGAGATATAATTAATTTTAAAGTGCAATGCAGTTGTAGTTTACTGGAACAAGCTTTAATTTACTTAAAACGGAAAGCTTACCCCGATTGTCTGAAAGGGAAGATGTAATTAATTAGGTAAAGGTCACGCCATAAATCTTGACTCATGGGTGAAACTCATGCAACGTTGGTCCACTCCTAACCACACCTCATCCCACACCTACATATACCACACATGTTTGCATCCAATTATATGGGAAAACCCATTCTAGAGCTAACTCACAACGCCTCTTCACCTGTAAGTACTATCACCCTCCTATCTACCTACCCATTTTACACTTTTCTTTTTACTCACATTTATAATTGCTGCAACAGTTAGTACTGTACTTAGTGCAGCAACTTCTGTGTCATCTGTTAACTTAAACAGTCATACATTCTATGGTCATAGTATTGAATTATGTCTTTTTCAACATAAAAAAGTTCAAAGAATTTATTAAGTTTTTAAATGTCATCTATCACTTAACTACCGAATCGGTTGTTAGCTGTTCGGAGTTGCTCCGAAGTTGAACTATATATCAAGTTTTGTACTCGCCAGTCAGTTGGAAGACAGAACAATTCGGTGATATAGATTCTACCATGTGTTCGTGCTGCTCAATGATTGAAAATTCAACGAAGAAACTTAATTGAAAGATTTAGCAGTCTAACTATAAACCGTAGCCATGGATTGATCACCCCTTGAAAGTTAAAACTTTATAAGAAATAACTGAATCTCCATTTCCGAAAACTCAGCAGAGAACAGATAAATAAGAACAATAAATGAGTACTATTAGGTGCTTATGCAAGTCCAGGCAAACTGACCTGAGAGCACTGAAACAGTGGATGAAGATGTAGCAGGCAAACGGCGATCGGCTGTGGAGCCATAGTAGTGCAAACGTGTAGGAGATCAAGTGTGCCCTGAAAACTAGGAGGAAAGAATCTTATTTAAGACTGTAAAGCCGAAAGACGGCACTTGGAGTTGGTCGGCGTTGGATTTTTGTCAGACTTAGATGCTTATTAACCAAACTTTCTAACTGAGGTTATGACTTCTTAGATTGACCTACCCTTCCTTTTCAGCGTGGTTATGTGTGTCGCATCTGCCCTTGAGGTTCATCACAAATCAAGTATAGAGGTAGTACTAAACACTTGCTAGCTAGCTCCCAGTTAAAATGGTCAACTTGATTTATGCGAACTAGAGCTAGCTATTCTTGTGTGCAACTAATTGGTCGGTTATGTTTCTTCATTCTAGCTAGGCTAGCGAAAACTGCTACACATAAGAAAGCCAACAAGAACATCAGACCATGCATTGCCTCAGGTGTTGTTGAACTTAGTAGGATCCAGCTTCAAAGTTTACTTATATGTCTTTGACTTCTCAACTGCCAAACTGTTAACGTACGGTCTGACTTCTCAAGTTCAGAAAGACTTAAAAATGATTCTGGGCCCGGAGTTATTTTGCCTCAATTTTTGGAAGATGGAAGGACGGAACATAATAGTTGCCAAGTAGATTGCACCCCACTAAGTTTTATTATTAACTTTTATCCATTCTTTTGTACATTCTTCTGTATCTTGTTGGTGAAAATAACGAAAGGAAATAAATATTGACTTGATACCTTACGTAAAAGATACAATACAGATATGCTCAGCTTTCTGTCTGCTCTGCATCGTACAGTATTGTAGTTTCTTTTAAAAGAACCTTTGCGAGTTCAAGTTCTCTCGCTACTCTTACTCTCTTTAACTTGTTCAATTGATAAAATATAGTAATTTTTGCTTATATTTTAAGTGACTTGTCACTTAAATATAACTATATCACTGTCATACTTAAGTCACGCCTTTCAGTTTTTTTTATATCATTTTAATATTAATTATACTAATATTAGTTTAATAAAAATAAATTAAAATTTAATTTTAATTATGGTATTATTAAATTTATAAATAACTTAAATTAAAATGATAAAAATAAAAACATGGTTTATGTCACATTTTTCATTTTTCATTTTTATTTTTTAAATAAAATTTTAAGATAAAATTTTAATTTTAAAAATTGATTAATTTATTAAAATTGTTTAATTATTTTATAAATTTAATTTTAATTTTAATTTTAATTATGAAACTATTAATTGTATAAAAAATAAAATAATTAAAAAATTAAAAATAATAATAAATTTGTGTCATAGGCGTGACAATTTAAATTAAGTCACGCTAGTGACACAAATTCTTTCTTTTTTAATTATTTTAATTTTAATTTTTAAATAAAATTTATAAGATAAAATTTAAATTTTAAAAGTTGATTAATTTATTAAAATTGATTAATTTATTTATAAACTACAGAAAAATATTAAATTAAATTTAAAAAATTGATTGATTTTATTATTATTATTATTATATTAGCCCGCATGCATATTAATGCAATATTAAATATCTTGTATGATAAATTTTTTTACATAGAATGCTTGTAAAATTCAAATAAAATATATAATATATTTGACATAATTTATTTTGAATTTAACGACTTGTTTTAATTGATTAATTTACTAAAATTGTTTAATTAATTTATAAATTATAGAATTTTATACATAAACACTAAACATCTAATTTTACTAAACATCTTTAATATACAATTAATTTACTAAATATCTTTAATAAACAACTGATATTATTCACTGGTCAAATCAACCGATATAATCAGTTATCAAATGTTGTTGAGGTTTTTATAATCAATGCACAGGCTGCGACTTCCGTCGTGTTTTGGAACCGGTGCCTTAATGCTTTGATAGCCTAATATAGCCTGCGTCAATAAGATCCTTAAGCTGCTTTCTTAGTTTTGATAGTTCGGAATCATTCTATATGATGAAAATGTTAGTAGGCTACCGGCTCCAGCTCGATTCAGTGGTCTACCACGTATCTAGGTGGAAGTGTCTTTGGCAACTGCTCCAGCATGATGTTTGCAAACTCGTTGGACACTTGCTCGACTGATCCATTGGGTAGTGAATTGCCTGCTCTTCGAGTGAGACTAGAATCTGCTTTTGACTTAGAACTTTACTTGCCCGTCGCCCTTTAATATCCTATCCCTAGTTCTTGCGCTACCCCATTACTCACTCTACCCCTAGACAGGCAGTAGACCACTAGATCGAACTGGAGCCAATAGCCTGCCAACATTTTCGCTATATAGAATGATTCCGAACTATCGGAACTAAGAAGGCAGCTCAAGGATCTTATTGACACAAGCTACATCAGGCCATCAAAGCATTGGGGCACCAGTTCCAAAGCACGACAGATGTTATAGCCTATGTATTGACTATAGAAACTTCAACAATAACTAACAACTAATTATATCAACGGATATCATCAACTGTTTATTAAAGATGTTTAGTAAAATTAGCTGTTTAATATTTATGTTTAAAATTCTATAATTTATAAATTAATTAAATAAATTTAGTAAATTAATCAATTAAAATAAGTTGTCAAAATAAAAATAAATTATTTCACATATATAATATATTGTATAATTTATTCGTATTTCACAAGAGAAAAACAATTTATCATATAGGATGTTTAATATTGCATTAATATGCATGCGGGCTAATATAATAATAATAATAAAAATAATCAATTTTTAAATTTAATTTAATATTTTTCTATAGTTTGTAAATTAATTAAATAATTTTTATAAAATAATCAATTTCAAAATTTAAATTTTTTATCTTATAAATTTTATTTAAGAAATTAAAATAAAAAATAAAAAATAAAAAAATGAATTTGTCTCTCAGGCGTGACTTAATTAAAATTAAAATTAAAATTTAATTTAATTTTTATTAAACTACTACTAGTATAATTAAAATTAAAATAATAAAAAAGAAAAATAAAAAAAGTCACAAGCGTGACAATACGACACTTAAGCCATGCCTGTGCATTTTTTTATTTTTGTTATAAACGTGACATTTAAGCAAGCAAAAATTATGACGTATTTTAATTTGACAAAATAATAATGAATAGTAATATTATACAGAGGATATGCAGTCTCAACCTTGCTATGGTCCTATGACTGCTATTGTTACACCACCGCCACTCTCTCTGTTCTCTCTGCTCAATCTCTCATTTTCTTACTCTTGTTTGGAATCGGATTTCGATTCTGGATCTGTTACTCGTGATTCTTTTGTTGACCATCTCCGTAATCCTTCACTCAACCACCATGATTACATTATAAAATTTGGTGTCTACCGTATAAAAGATTTTCCAACTCACGCACTACTCTCCCTCTATCCGTTGCGCAACAATATCGTATTGCTCCCCACTGTTACTCTTATATTCAAACCTCGATACACTAAATCTCTGAGTTTTGAGCTCTCGTCAGTTCATTACTGTTCAGTACTTGGTTGTAAAGTTTGAGCTTGTCAGTTCGTTACTGTTGACTTTGAAGCTCCTTCGTTGTAAAGATTGATCCTTTATCTCTGTTTACATTATTTCTCTCCCGTTTCTGGGAAAGTTTCACCTTTCTTGAGTTCTGTACCTTGGTTGTTTGTTATGAATGGAGATGGTACTAAAATTCAAGATAAAATTCATCATTTTATTGGTGATGATAGTGTCAACAGGATGTTTACTGACTCACCTCTGTTTGACAAACATATCCTCCGCCTATAAGGTGAGGTTTCGTGCAATGACGCCTCCGGAGTCCGATTCGCCTTTCCTGTCCAAAATAGTCCCCGAGGTCCGGTTTTGATCCGCTTCTGTTTGTGGATTTGTTTGCGTTCTTCATGTGGATTTGCATTTACAGATTTTTTTTGGCCTTTTTTTTAAGGTTTTCCAATGAAACAGGTTTTGGTATTTTTTGCAGCGAGTTAGAAAAAACTGTGGGAGCCTATAAAGGCTGTAGAGTCGCTACAGCCTTATGCCAATTCAAGGAATCACTATCCAGGTAACAGTTTTAGCTAAATAATTTTGGTTTCTGGTATGCAGTCGATTTTAGAGATTATATTTGGGTTTGCTTCAGTGAGATGGTAGCATTTGTATCAATTTCAATCTCAATTGGTGCGGGGAAATAGTTGACTTTTGGTGGCTGTGATTCGGAGTGGACTTGATTACTGACGATAATTGTCTGCCCCATTTCATTGGATGTGGCGGTTTCTTTGAACTATTATAACCTTGGATCAACCATTTCTAATCGTCATGGCTTTGGTGCACTTTGGGGCCCTTTTTCTATTTTTGTTTTAATATTTAGGGATGATTTATCTTAAAGTTAAACGTCTGTCAGTTTAAGGAACTCCAGTGATTGTGCATAGAAATGGGGGTTCATAGTGTAAGTATGTTCTCGTTAAACACTCTTCCTGGTAGTCTTGTTGCTTTGAAATTGTCTTTTGCATCAAATTATCTCTAGAATCCTTTTACTACTAGTCTCTTGGTTCTGTTATATTGTATTGTTGTTTTTGAACTTTAACTGAACACTATATATATTTTTTCTTAAATGTTTAAAAGCTCCAAATTTAAAGAATAAATCTTTGAAGTTGTAACTTTTTTGGGTTGCTGTAAATTTTTAATTTTGTTTGTTATGAACTTTAACTGAATATCATGATCTTCTTTTGCTTAAATCTTTAACAGCTCCAAACATGAAGAGAAATGGCTATATTTATGCAAAAATTTTTGGTGGCTTTGCCAACATAAGATCTTTGGTGAGTGTCATTAGTTGTATTAGAGTCAACTTATATAATTCCTAGAGGGGGTTGGTAACATTTTGATTAATTTTCTAGATCTGTGATCTTGTCACCATATCCAGGCTTCTAAATGCTACTCTTGTCATTCCGGAGATTTAAGAAAGCGTATGATCAAAAGGCATTAGGTATCATTGTTAATTTCTTCTATTAGTTTGATTTTCTGCGACTTTCTATATCAGTCAATATCAATTTTCTTTTCTTTTCATGTATTTTTTTTTACTTTAAACTCTGCAGTCAGAAATTCAATACTTTTTCCTATCTATATGATGAGGAGCACCTCATAGCATCACTTAGAAATGATGTCATCATTGTCAAAAACCGTCCTGAACACTTGAAGGAAGCTAGGAAAAGAAAAAAGTTACCCATATTCAAGCCCTGGATTTCTGCTTATCCAAGCGTTTATGTTAAAGAAGTTCTGCCAGTGCTAAAGAAGTCCATTGTTACTGGACTAATTCTTGAAAATGGAGGATGCCTTCAGGTAATTCAATATCTTAGATCTTATTTTCAGTTTTTACTGAATAAAAATAAAAAGAAAAAGAAGGAAAAAAAAGTTCCTCTAGAAATCAAATCTAATGCACAAATAGAGTATACATGATTGATATAATAGTAAAGGTTCTTTTGTTATTTTATTGATGGAACTACATCTTAAAGATTTCACATTTTTGAGCTGGTACTATATTCTTTACTACAATTGTCACCCAAAATTAACGTATTGTTGTACTGTGACAATTATGGTTGTTTCTTATTGCAATCATGTACTATTGCTTTAATGCATTACACTCTTGTATGGTGTAATGACTGTATTCTACTGCTAGCAGATTGAAATGGATATTATAAATATTTGATTAAAGTGGCGAATTGAACTACTTCAGGGAGTTTGCTTATTCTGTCACTCATCATTAATGAAGCAGCATGAGGCTATATTTGCTTCATCATTGTCTTCTGTTTAAACATTTCCAGCATTGGTATGGGAAGCTAGGGAATTGTTTGGATAGTTCTTCGAATCTTCATATTTTCTCCATTTCATTATCAGTTAGGTCATGATGAAGCTAAGGGCCAAAAGCCTGTTCAATACTTCTATTTAGCACCCCTTTGTTGCTGGGGAGAACAATCTGATATTGCCATATTTTGTTGATCAAATCTAGGACCTCATCCCCTTCAAGATGTCATTAAAAAATCCTTTGCACTATCAAATATGAAAATTGATTGGCTGTGAGCATAACTATTGGAGAGAGATGCACTTATTTGTTCTTATCACTGAGTGGGCTATTAAATGCTGTGAAATTCTCTATATGATCAACTCTGCTCTACATCACGAGTAGCTCCTTTATGACTTCATGGAATGAGATGTGTACGAAACACCCCTCTTCTATCCATCAAGTCTTTCTCTTGAGGTTGTTGCCTTCTACTGTATTTGGTGTAAAAATCAGTAACTGTCAGGTTAAGCATGGTCAATTTTGGCTTGAAAGTTGTGTGAATGTTGTGATTTTTCTCACTGGATTCTCATTTTTGTCTCAGTCTATTCTTCCTCCTGGCATGTCTGAATTTCATGCTCTCCAGTTTCGCAAAGAAATTCAGATGCGTGGCCTTGAGATGGTTAAAAGGTATAAAATTCATGAAAAATATTATTCGAAGATTGACTGCAAACTGCAGAGTATAAGGTAAAGTAGGATAATCAATTCTTTGTCGTACTTGCTGGTTTTTGTGGGACCTTAGATTGGAAATGATATTCTGTGAGCATCTATTGGCTGTGACTCTGGATCAAGTTGGTAGATGACATCTCTTACGCCTCAAGTTGTAACTTCACTAGCACTGAAGTAGTTGATTGCATTTCTTAAATCAGTTGCTTTTTTGTCCCTTTCTACAGGTTAAGATCATTTGGGCGTCCTTTCCTTGTACTTCATCATGGCTTCGTCAGAGACATATTAGCTCATCATGGTTGTGGAGAGTTTTCCAGGCATGTTTGCTGAAGCACTCTCTAGTTTACAGTTTTCTAGAATTATGTTTAAGTTTGTCTTAGTTTGAGTTGCATCAAAATGTTTGTTAAGGTGATTGAATCATTCCTATCTAATAACTTGAGCTTTGGGATCGAATATTTCTTGACATGGTATTGCACCCTTTATAACTAGGAATTCTAAAGTTCAAATGATGCTACCCTTGGTTCTGTACCTTCTCCTTAGTGAAGGGGAGTCTTAAATATGCAACCCCGCTGGAGCATCTTTTAATAACTTAAGCTTGTATGTATTTTTTGACAGCATCTATAAGATTTTCCTCAGTAATTGATGACGATCAGCAATTTCAGTAGTTGGAACTTCTGAATAGAGGTCTAACTGCTAGTTATGAATTGTCGAATTATGATTAAAAATGAAAAACCTTTATTTCTGAAATTTCTTTTTAACTTATTTATTATTTTTAGAATCTTCACACTGAACTCGTACACTACCGAAGGCCGAAAATGATCAAGCAGGGGATCCTTGATAAGGAGTTGAATGTAGACTCTCATCTACGGGGAGAGAATGTTTCATGTCCTCTTATGCCCGAAGAAGTGAGCTCATGGTTTAACTTTCAGTTACACGTTCATGTGGACTTAATTCTTTTATAGATCGGTATTTGATATTGGGTGTAGATCCAAGGACTTTAATAATGGGAATCATAATATAAGCTTATCCTTCTGTGATGCTTCATCAACAAACAAAATGGAAGATGAAGCGGTTTTTTACACATGTATGATGTATTTGGATGGAGACAGATGAAAAGAGTAGTAGGCCTTAAAGGCAGCTAATGTAAAATAATGGAAAGTGAATGTATAATTTGACAACCATATATGATCTGCAGTACGGCAACTTTATAATGAAGTTTTGGGACCATCGTCAAAAGAATCATGTGACTTTAGGAAATTGCCGGTGAGACAAGATAAATAAGAGAATCAAATTCAGCTTCTGCCTTTTCAAATTTTAGATATAGTGCAGAGAATGAACTAATTTTGGCATACTTGATCATGAGTCATGCTTCGACCAAGATCATTGCCAAGATTTCATTTGATTTCATATTGACTTGGAAAGTACTAACGAGATGCATTTATGCTCCACAAATTCTTAGCAGGTTGGACTTCTCCTTAGAGCAATGTGGTATTCTCCTAGAACCATTATCTGTATGGCTGGTTCTGAAACCTTTGGTGGTCAACGTGTCCTCATCCCTCTTCATGCAATGTTTGAGAACTTGTTGGATCGTACATTATTGTATAAAGACTTCTCAGACTTGATTGGTCCCGAAAGTCATATCCCTGAATATCCTTTCCAAGCACCTCCTGCCAAAAGTTAGGAACAAGTTAAAGAGGAGTGGAAAATGGCAGGTCCCCGGCCTAGGCCCCTTCCTCCACCCCCATAT
The DNA here is from genome assembly GCA_027576715.1 of Erythroxylum flavicans. Taxonomy (NCBI): domain Eukaryota; kingdom Viridiplantae; phylum Streptophyta; class Magnoliopsida; order Malpighiales; family Erythroxylaceae; genus Erythroxylum; species Erythroxylum flavicans. Next base: position 9,311,477 of record JANZXP010000002.1, read on the forward strand.
AGTCCCATCTATCTACATGAGAAAGAAGGTTCGTATGGTTGGATTACTGAGACTGACAAAGAACCCGTAGCTCTGAGGATGCAAGCTCACAGGTTAATTTGGGATGCTCTTATCATTTCTGTGGAAGCAGATGCATTCTTTCCTGGTTTTCATAATGATGGTAGCGGGTGGCCTGATTTCTCAAGCTTGGTCATGGGACAGAGGATATATGAGAGGGCTTCTACCAGAACATATTGAACAGACAGGTAGATGGACAATTGGACATAAAAGCTACATTAGTTAAGATGATATCCCTTCGTTAGAGTAAATCTGGTTCCCTTATGTTTCAAAAGAATTTGAAAGTGCACAGTGGATAAATTGCTAGAATTATGATTACCATAGATCAATTGAATTATGATTACCATAGATCAATTGAAGTAGTTGAAATCGAAGTAACCTGATATATTTTCTTTCTGTTACTGAAGTACTTTTGCAAATTGACCTTTTCTATTCTTCAGCAATTATTTGAAAAAGATCCTTGGTTACCACTTAATTTCCATAATTTGGTTGCTATGTTAATTCCTTTTTTTTTTCATATACTGGTACACATATTCGCTCAACTTGCTTTCTCTCACAAAGACAAATAGGTGCCTTGTATTGTATGCGCCTCTTCCCAATGCTTGATAGCTTTTGAATTTATTTATACTTGCTTCCCAGCAGTAAATAAGAAACATCAACTTTTTGACATCACATTGAAATATTGGTGCTTGCCAGGAAAAAGAGTGCAAAAGTTTTTGAAGTTGATAATCATACAGATTTACATATTCTTTCCCATAGATGTATTTACCTATTTCCGGTAATATCAGACTTTCTTGTAATTGATATACTGTTACTGGTTTCATTTACATTTGCTGTGTGTGTACTTATTGGTGTAATTTCAAGACATTCGACATGATGCAGATTTGAGTGTTAGAATATAACTGAAAATGTTGAATTGTCTTTGAAGTCTTTCTTGTATCGGGGACTGTAAACCAGATATTTTGAAATACATGGAAATGATTCTCTCTGATTCTGATTTGGTTTCCGACAGGAAAGTTCTTGCCAAACTTTTCAACGAAATCCGTCACAATATGTACCATCCTAAGCATAATTGGACACTTTCTGTAAGGGAACATCTGAACAAAAGCTTGGGCCAGGAGGGCATTATCAGGCAATCGATGCTGTCAAAACCAATCTCATTCCTTTCGCACCCACTAGGAGAATGCTTTTGTAGAATTTCTTCTGCTAAGGTTTTTACGCAGCTGAAGGGTAATGATGGAAGTTATGTATACGGAGGTGAGGATGAATGCTCTAAATGGATGCAGAATAATCAGAAAGTTGTTGTCAGAGGCAACAAAAGTAGAAGGGCGTCAGGACAGTATGCTGGAAACTGAGAATGAGATGGTTGAACAGCAAGAATCTGAGGACAATGATGATAAGAGCAGTTCGACTCTTGCAATGGATGATGAATGGGATCCTAATGACTAGTAATTGGATGTACAAATGATATAGCTTGCACTCAGAATTCACACCTGGGGGAGTTCTCACGAAGTGAATTTTAGAAAGTAGGCGATGACAGACCAACACCCGATTCACTTTTTGAGGGAAATAACTATTCAGATTTATTCTTTTCGGTGTAGTTACCAAGAATCCAACACTTACGGACACAAAAGTTTGGACTAACATTTCTAGTGCGACAGCAATTACAGTGGTCAATGCCATTAACTGCAGCCTGCAGCTGAGCGAAAATGTCTTGATGTTAGGAAAAATTGAAGGCTTTCATCCTGCACACCAAATCCTCTGTGCTGTAAGGGTGTTTCAACACTGATTCAGCTAATTTCAACTACACATTTATCTCAACAGTAAGGAAATTCTATAACATTCCTGTACCTGAGAAGCCCAGGCAAAAGGGATCAGATCTTCTATGCCTGTAAGGGATATGTGGATAAGATTGACTGAAACAGGATATTGATGAGATTAACTGAAATAGAGTTAGAATATCCTTTCGAGCACATAGGATTTGGCCCCTCCTGCCTGGGCTTATCAGGGATGTTCATCAGGGATGTTGCTGAGACAAATATTATTCCTTGTGAACTGCGTCGTTCGTCAATGTAAAAAGTCGCTTCCACAATATTTCTATAGACTTATAATTCCATTGCCCCTTGTTTACAGTACTACATCTAATGTTATTCATGTAAATTGTGATATTACTTGAATTTCAACTCTTGAACTGAAAATGGAGACACGACCATAACTATGCCAGCCTGTTTCTTCTATGCTTCATGACATGAAAATGGCATTTGGTTTCTTAGCAAGCACGCCTCAATGCTGGAGAGTAGAACGGTGGCTGGCATTTGCGGGCAAAGCTGTCACATGAGGCCTGGGATGTGGACAGACTTTGCTAACAGAAACAGGAAAGAGAAAACATAATTTTTTTTTCTCTCTTTCACGTACATAATAAAACAAAAGCTTAATGGGTGAAAATGCAGAAACATGAGTCCAAAATTTGACTTTTTGAAGCCAAAAAAAGACACGTAAAGACCAGGTTTTTCCTATCTGGTGTAAAGAGAGCAGGAGCATTTGCGTAGAATTTACGGGCATGATCAGAAAGGACGTGCATGAAAAGGACACAGAAGCAATAGTATGTTTTGGCACTTATGATATATTGAACATGGACAACAGCTCAGATGAAGACTTCCTATGGCAACTTTAAAAATTCTTGTAGAATCAAAGGACGGAATTCATTTACTTCGTACCCCAAGCAATTGTAGAATTCTTTTGATATTATTTCATGTTTGAGCCAAACCGTGTCGCGGTAGTAACCATTTAAGAGGATAGTCGGCACTCTTTACACGTCACCGACTCTGTACTGTTCATTTGGGATCAGAAAGGTCAAAACGTAATGTCATGTCAAGACGACAAATCTGATCTCTGGAGACTTTAAAGCAAAGGATCGAATGTTGTCTCGACCATTGGAAAGACACTCACAATCCCAAACTTCTAAACCATATAGATCATCTACAGCCTTCGAGAGGGTAACAGGAGCTCTAAGGTACAAATTCTTGTCTTGTTGTCCTCTGTTTATTGTGTTTGGTTTTGGTTTTGGTTTTGTTTCTGTTTTTGGTTTTGTTTTCTCATATCTGGAGAAAAGAATCCAAGTAATAACTATCCTTTCATGATAAATCTGTGGTTACGTTGGTCTTCTGTATCCTTTTTTGAGTTTGGAAGGAGAAGACTCAGTTTTGCCTGTTTTCAATCCTTTTGAAAGGTTTTGTTGATCAAGGTTTGATCTTGTTGTTCTGGGGTTATAAAATTCTCTTCCATCTTTGTCTTGTGAGATTGAATTGTGGTCTGTCGAGATTTTTGGGAACGTGATCTTATGGAACTGTATTGTGTCTCAGGTAATTGAATAATGGATGATTCGTATTCTACCTGATACACTCGAACGAAATCATTTACCTTCATTTGGGATCGGTTTTGTTCCTTCCACTATTCTTTATGGGCATTCTCGTTTGTTTCTTTTTCACTGATTTTTACTCCTTTTTGGTGGTATGAGGTACTTTCTACTTCGTCCTCCTTTTTTTTTTACCCTATTCATCCTAGTAACGATGGAAGCTTCAATATTTGCTTAATTTGCTGGTTTGGTCCACTAGATAATTGTGTTCAATTTATGGTTATAAATTGACATCTGCTTACGTGCTCGTGTATTGTGACACATCATTTTGTGGAGATAAACTTTCTGTCTACACATTGGTTGTGGTTCAATTCTAAGTGTCAATGCGAATGGATAAGCTACATTTTCTATTTGAATATTCATTTCAAGTTATGTTTTTCCTTAGGGTATCTGAGTTTGAGGGTGAAAGACCTAAGGTTTGAATTTCAACTTAAGGTAAATACTCCAAAGATGGAAGACAAATCTGAATCTGTTGTTTCTGAGGTTGGACACAAGGCAAAAAAGGAAGAAATGCATCTTACGGTAAAGAGCAAGGATACCAAGCCAGCTGAAACGAAGGGTGAAGAGACTAAAGTGGAACTTGAATTGAAGACCAAATCAGTAGACAAGGTAAAGGGGAAAGCAGATAAGGACAAGGGGGAGAAGCATAAAGAGAAGGATGTAGAGAAATCAAAGAAAAAGGAGAAAGAAAAGAAGAAGGATGATGGAGAGGAGGAGGAGAAGAAGAAGAAAAAAGAAAAGGCTAAGGATAAAAAGGACATCAAGGATGGTGAAGATGAAGATTCTGAGGTAGGCAATGAAGCTGGTGAGAGCAAAGAAGAAGAGAAAAAGAATAAGAAAGATAAGGAGGAGAAGAAGAAGAAGAAAAAGGATCATGTGGTTTCTGGGGATGAAAAGGAAGCTAAAATGGGAGAGAAAGAAGAGAAAAAGAAAAAAGATAAAAAAGAGGAGGAGAAGGAAGAAGGTTCAGGGAAAGAAAAAGAGACAATGGAAGGAAAAGAGAAGAAAGAGAAAGAGAAGAAGGTCAAGGATAAAGAGAAGAAAATAGATGAAGAATGCGAGGAGGAATCTAAAAAGGAAAAAGGCAAGCACGGTGATCTCAAAGATGAGGGGGAAGAGAAGAAAAAGAAAGAGGAGAAGAAGAAGAAGAAGAAAGAGAAGGAGAATGATACAGAAAAGGAAGAAGAAGATGGGGCTGAAGGGAAGGAAAATGATAAGAAGCAAAAGAAGAAAGATACGGGAAAAAAAGAGAAGGACAAGGATGAAGTGGATGTGGAAGTAGAAGATGGGGAGAAAAAGAAGAAAAAGAAAGACCAGAAGAAGGAAAAGGTGGAACACAAGGGTGAACTTGAGGTTGCTTCAAGAGGGATTGAGGTAAATGATAGTTCCAAGGAATCAGAAAGGAAAGGGGAAGAAAAACAGAACACAGTCCAAGAAAAAGAAGAGAAGCAGCAGAAGGAGAAGACAGATAAATGTGACAAGAAAAAGAAACGTGGTGAGATTGCTAAGAGCAAAGACCTGGACAAACTGAAGAACAAGTTGGAGAAACTCAATGCAAAAATAGAAGCAATCCTTGATAAAAAGGCTGACATTTTGAGGCAGATAAAAGAAGTTGAGGGTAGTACTGTTGGTCCTCAGGAGGAAAAGGACTTGCAAATCACTGTTGTGGAATAGACCTGATGTCTTCTTTCGATGTTTGTAAGTTTGGATAGACCTGATGTCTTCTTTCGATGTTTGTAAGTTGTTTATCTGGTTCTTCCTTGTTTAATAAAATGGTTTGTTTTAATATGAGTAACATATGAATAAGATTAACAAAGACATATTTGGATGGTCTTCAAATTTCAGTAGTCCTTGGCTTCTTGCTTTAGGTTTCAAGCACCTAACTCAAAGAACCTAAGTTAACTTTGATGCGGCACATGCCTAATTGTTGATGGAGAAAGCCAATCAACAAGCACATCTCAGAACAAGGAATTCCTACGCACTAAACAAGTAGCCATTGGACAAACTGGCTCCAGTCTAAACATACTCTCACACATGGACCTGGTAATAACTTTTGAATTCATTTACAAATAAAGACAATGAAATTGAATTATTCTCTCTCGACGAGGTGATGTCTTGTCGCTTATCTAGTAGCCTTTGCTAGGTTTGGTAGTGAGGCCATATCCAAACGGGAAGAGAGGGTCATAATGTTTGTCTCCAACGTTCATTGGCAGCTGATCAACAGTCTTAAACCATGTCCGCGAGAGTCTGCCTGTGAAACCATAATCACCAAACAGAACATCAGCAACTCCTTGCCCTTCAGTTCCAGGAAGCCAGGCGGCAACCAGAGCATCCATCAGGTTCACATAAGGTTGGATGACGACAGGACGGCCGGAGATGACAACAACAACACATTTAACAGCTCCGCAGACATTTTGGATTGAGCTTGGACCAGGTTCTGGGATTGTCAAGTTCAAGTTGTCACCGTTTGTCTCTGCATACGTGTGCTCTCCGACTACAACTATGGCATAAGAGAAGCCATTTGATTTAACATAGTTCTTATCAGGGTTCTCTTGGTACACAACTTCAGTGCTTGGATCAACTGTATTCTTTATGGCGGTGAGAATTGTAGTCCCTGTCAGGATATCACCAACTATGTAAATTTAAGAAGCGACTGCGAGGTTGATGATTATAAGCACTTAATTTACTACTTACCAAACCACAAAAAAGGAGCAGCGATCTATAAAACAAGTGGGGAGAAATTTTAGAGAGTACCGATTGTGAGGTTGTTGCCACTCAGTCCTTGCCATTCAATCGTCCATCCACCACACTGATAGCCAAGGTTGTCCGCATGGCTACCAGCTACAAGAATTTTTGGTGCTTTCTTAGGAAGAGGCAACAATGGCTTGTCTGCAGATTCACCATTCTTTAGCAGGACAAGTGATTTCCTCACGGCTTCTCTTGCCAATTCCCTGTGCTCCTGTTGTTGAAGAAGGATCAAATTTAACATATTTGTGTAGACATTTTACTAGTTTCGGCAAAAGCGATGATGTCTATTGCTTACCCGACTTCCGAGCTGGTCGATGAGACTGTTATCAGCCCATGGGTTCTCAAATAGACCCATTACAAACTTGACTCGCAAAATTCTTCTAACTGCATCGTCAATACGGCTCATGGGTATGAAGTTGTTCTTCACTTGGGCTGTTAAGCCGTCAATAAACTCGGTGTAGTTATACGGGACCATTATCTGCAAATGTGGACAGGGGAGGGAAAAGTGAGACTTAAGGGATTTGCCACAAACATGTACGGGATATTCTGAGGACTAATGATATACCATGTCGATTCCTGCTCCAATTCCTGCAAGAATGGAGTATGTATAATTGGCATGGGGTGGGGATGTGATCCTGTCGATGCCTTCCCAATCTGAGATGACGAATCCCTGAAAAAATCCACGTTATTTTCACATAATGCTTATAACTTCTCTCAGACTGATTAGGATAGCCAAAGACTAAAGTTGCAGTTTGAGGATATAGTTATACCCTAAAGCGAAGAGTGCCCTTCAGGAAACCAGTGACTAGCTCACGGTTAGCATGCATTTTGACTCCATTCCAGCTGGAGTAGGAGACCATCACGGTTGATACGCCCTTGATAATTGAAGAATAGTAGCCTTGCATGTGTATGCTAAGTAAGCCATGTCTGCTTATCACTGTGTTGTTCTCGTTAATCCCTTTTGTTGTTCCACCATCACCCACATAGTGCTTGGCACAAGCTGCAACCTTTTGCCTGCATGAACCAGTGGCAGGAAACTGTGACAGTTGATTCGCTTATAGTTATTTAAATTATTGAACTTGCAGTGGAATTATAGGAAGTATGAAGTGAAGATAAAAAAGCCTCCAAAGTCACAAGAATCCACAAGGGACAAGGAATAGGATTGCAGACCAGCAAAAACCTCTGCCAGTGTAATAGTCGATATCTGACCTTTTCTTTTTTGAATTTTTGATGAACAACAAATCTGGTTTAATTCTTTATATTTAGCCTACCCCATACTGAATGTTTGTGGCAACCAATAATTCTTTCAACCTACCACAAAGCGCTGAAATAGTAGGTGTCATGAAGACTTCAGCTATTTGAAGACTATCTGGAATAAGAATATTAACATACAAATCTGTACAATCATAAAGAAATTCAAGGAGTTAGGCTATCCCAAGAAATTCAAGGAGTTAGGCCATCCCAACTCTTGTCATACATCAAAAGTGGCAAATTTTGATTTTGTTATTGAAAGTAATTGCAGTTGGACTTGGACCTCCAATAAAGATCACACAAGATAAAGCAGTTGACTAAAATGGTAATAGATAAAAGCAATTGACTAAAATGGTAATTGATGTATCTCTTTTATTCAGCTATCTGGATAGATAAAATACTAAATGAAACCCAGGTTATTATTTTTCAGATAGAAGCTAAATAAAGGAAGAAAAAGAAATTGGGAAGTTCTTACTTTCCAGCCACATAGGGGACACCTTTTTGAGAATTGGAAGGGATATCTCCTTGCAATCCTGGTACAATCTCAGTCATTGTCTTAACAATCATGGGATCTTCACTGTAGCTTTCATAGCACCGACCCCATCGGGGATCTCTGCAGACCTGTGTATTGAAACAAATAGCAGCTGTCTGAATTCTGCAATGTAATAATCGTATTTTCGCGGGTAGTAGTTTTTTAGAATAGAGATAATTACAGCAATACAAGGTGCAAAAACATATGGGATGCCTGTAGCTCTAACTTCAAGCGCAGTTGCTGCTCCAATCCTCTTAACTAGTTCAGGTTCCCTAAATGAAACAAAAGAGGCTCACCGAAAATTGTCAGAATTGAACCATATGATCACATGATTACCAAGAATGGCATGAAAACCAGCACTTGGGTCTAAATTGTTTCTAGAGATCTCAAAGCCGGTGAGAGTGAATTCTAGTGAAAACTTTTTAACTCTTTTATAGATCCCCATTGCCAAGTTTCCAGCCATCGGTAAAATTGAAAGCTTAAAGGTATAATCATTCCTGTGATAGACACTCTTTACTTGCCTGGTGGCTCCAAGTCCGATGTTATGAGGGAAAATCGTTGCATTGTAAACATTGTTGTGGCCGTGAACAGCATCAATCCCATAAATCATCGGAATCCCAAGTCTGGTTGATAAAGATCCGTTTTGAAAGTTGTTTACCATGTTAATCCAAGTCTCTGCAGAAGCCTGCTTGGATGGAACGCTTCCTCCTCCACTCAATACACTTCCTGCGAAAGCGTTCAAGAAACAGAATGATCTATACTTGCCATCCAAGATATTCAGAGCTCCTTTCAAATAAATGGGAAATCATTCATGCTCACCAATGAAGTACTTCTTCATCACGTCTGCAGATGCAACGCTGCGCTCGATCTGCGTCATTTGACCAATCTTTTCTTCAAGAGTCATACGACTGATCAAGTCATTAATTCGCGTGCCCAATGGCTGCTTTGGATCTTTGTACTTCATGTACTCTGCTTCTGCCATGGCCACCCAGATAAGGGCAAGCCCCATGAACCAGATGGATATACTCGCCATTTTCAAACCTGGAAAAGGCCTACCTGTTAGTTCTTGTTTCATGAACAAGATGGGAACTTTTTAGCTTGAGAAAATTAAAAAGAAAAGTGGATTTAAGGTGAAGGAAAAAACAACATTCCACACTTGCCAGAGCATATGTGAACCATGTTTCGAATCCTGTTTAATAACAGACATCATAAAGAGGTTCTTCAGAAGGGAAAGAAAAACAAATCATCATGACCTATCAACTATAAAAGCAGAACACCATTGCTTGAGAAAGACACAAGATGTGAGAAAGCTACCAACCGAATCTACAACTACTGTGGGAACAGTGAAAGTGGATAAGGAAAAGCTCAAGAAAGGAACAAACCACCAAGATGAAACAACATTATAAGATTCATGCCACCAAAACAAACAGTTCAGAAACTGCATTAGAGAAGCACAGCAAGAAGAAATGCATCCATGAAGAAACCAGATAAACACTGCATTGTACATCAATAGCAGTGAGATACATGCTTGGAGATAAACATCATTAAGAATCAATAGATAAAACGTGAGAGTTTTCAGTTCTGGTGCCATTTTCACATCACATAGCTTTAGTGTCACTTGTCAACCATTAAAACAGAGCACCCCACCCCTGAATAAAAATAAAACAACGAATTGGTAGTGCATGCATGTGACACGGTGCAGTTCTAAGAAAGAAATCACGACAGAGATAGAAAAGGAAGGCTTGATACTCACAGAGGAAGAAGAGAAGAATGTAACAGGCTCCGGAAGAAAAGCAGAGGTATTGTTGGAGAGAGTTAAGTCGAAGTGGAGAACGTGGGCTTATATAACGTCCGGCTTCCCCTTCCGTGTCATATAATATTCGTTTATCTACCTTTTCCTTAATTATGGGTTTAAGTATAGTATCAAAATCATATTAACTATCTTTGGGTACAAAGTCGATGATTCTCTCAGCTGTTTGTTTCTTAGGAAAATACATGTACACAAAAGAAAGTGTGGTTGCGGATTCCAAACTCGTCCTTTTGTTTCGTCACGTGAAATCATTCATCAGACGATTAATAGACTAACAATAAGACTGTCATTATTCTCTTATCATTATCAAGGTTTACTAATGTTCTCAGATCCATTACGTTCTAAATTTAGCGGTCACATAGGCTGCTAGAAAGTGTGGGACTGGAGTGGATACGTGAAAGCAACGCCATACCAAGTCATGATTTTTCATTTTTCTTATAATAGATATTAACACAATTAGATAAAATTATATATACACGTTGAGGTTGAGGGTCATCCCATCCATCCAGCTCACCATAAAGATCAAGTTCGTGGTCATTATCATTGACTAATCACGAACGTGAGGAAGCAACCATATCCTTTTTAGTTTGAATCTTACCAAATCAAGAAACTTAAAACATTTAAAATTGTTTTTCGCTCTCTTATTTTCTTATGAACGATCTTGTTAGAAAAATAATTTTCTTCTGAGTCACGAAAGGGTGAGGAGGATGCATGTTTCAGAATTTGAGCATTCATACTCCTCCACCGACTACCCATCAAAAAATTGGTCCAACTATGCCCACTTCTTCTTTCTTCAGTGTGCCTGTTAAGAATGAGTACAAAACTCTCATCGTAGGCCGGCCTCTTTTTTTTCTTCCGCTTCTTCAAAAAATGGTTAAAATAAGAAGTTGGATCCAATGTTTTTGTTCCTATTGAATTACCAGGTAAGTGTAAGCAATTTCAAGCGTACATATATCAAGTTATTCAATTTCATTAAAAGCAATTATATAAATTTGATAGCATTTTCTTTTCACTGTTTATGACTTCATTATTTCGATTTCGGTTTTATCGGTTTGGTTTCTTTGTCCTGCGACTTGGAGTACTACTGTTATTATTTGATAGATATGTCTCAACTGTCACGTTGTAATTTGCACCTCACAACTTTTCTTGGGTATAGATTTGAAACTTGTAATGAAAAAAGACAACAATGTCATAGCCAAACGTGTCACAATTAAGCAATAAGCATATTGGATGGACAAATAATATGTCTGTTTAAGTAATGAGCAGCTCCTTTCTTACGGTACACGGACGACAACCCATTAATCGCATAATAGGAATAAAAAGGTACGTAAGAATTCAGATGATGTCCCAAGCGGTTCTCTGTATTTTATAACATATATTGCATCAAAGGATATGTTTAGTTCATCCCTCCCTTTCACTCCAATACATAATTGTTGCCTCAAATTGTTTAGTGATTAACAAACAATTTCGTTTGATGCCCGACAAAGGCAACACTGATTATTTCATTATAACATTCAACTTTGTCTTGCTTGTATGTTCGTCGGATATAAATGGTT
>JANZXP010000002.1:9371637-9390998 GCA_027576715.1 Erythroxylum flavicans
AACGTATTCATACAAAGAAACGAAATCGTTTGGAACATCAAAGACTTAATGACCTTGTTTACGTTACTTATAATCTGAGAATGAAGAACATGTATTTTATAGTTTTGTTTTTATTTCAATAATTTTATTTTTATTATTGATTTTATAATTTCTCTATTTTGTGTTCAGAGAATATGATCCAGTTGATATTGATTATATTGAACATACTAATTTTTGGATTGAAGAAAAAAAATCATCGCTTGATCTTGAGTATAATGAACTTGAAAAGACGATTTATGAAGAAAATACATTTGTCACAATGAATTAATTAAGAACATCTACCGATGGTCAATTCATATCTTATTTTGATCATATTTAAGTTAAAATTATATTGTATTACAAGTTTACAATTGAGGATAATTTCATACATTACTAATTTGTAATTTATTTTAATGTAATAGAGAAGGTTGACACAAATACTTTGGATGAAAGCGTAGTTTACGAATCTTTAAATAGCGTTAGAGAATTTGGAGCTTTTGACGATAGTGAGATATAACCTCCTTCAGAAATACAATTTTGATTTTTATTGTTATTTTAAGCCTTATATTAGACTCATATTTATTTATTATTAGTTCATATATAGTAATAGACATTGGTGTATTTTTTATTTCAATAAAATATTTTATTTTTACTTATTCTTATAAGTTTTACCGATTTTATAGCGGTTCACTACCGGTTGAACCTTTAAACCTTAAACCTTTCTTTCGATCGGTTTAATGTTCGATTCGGTTTTTAAAACATTGCTATAAATAGCTTATTTAAGTCTTCCTATTAGAGAATAGAGATAGGTGGGAAGGGGACACATTGAGAGAGAGAGAGAACAATTCTTTGTATGCTTTTGGAAAAGTAATAAAGGTTAACTTTTACCGTAACTCTTGTATATTTATTGTTGTCTTTAATACTTAAGATTTTTGTAGTATTCTTGCAAGTATGTGAGTTAAACACTCCAAGGATTGTGAGACGTCCAAAAACAAGATTTTATCGATCAATAAGCATGTGAAAAGGCTTATTCTTACTTAAACAAACCTAGGTGAAATTGTCATGCAAAAAGTAGGCGCGATCTCTGTATAAGTTTAGTTTCTAGAAAACTTTTGTAACAGTCAGCATGATATTGACATTGTCAAGATGTATCTAATAAGAGGAAATTAACTACTCCAAGGATTAAGAGACTGAATATACAATGAGGTCGTCTATAATCTATACGTTCAACTATTCATGCAATTAGCGAGAGGAAGTAAGGAGTCTATACTGTCCCTACCTTTTCTGGAAAACGAGACACTTTCTACTAGACTTGTCGCAAGGACATGAACACAATAACCACGCCAAAGTGATCGTCAAAGCAATCAACCAAGCGGTGGCCCAAGGACGCCAATAAGCATTGCAGGTAGAACGAGACAAGCACATTCCATGTTCTATGCAACATGTTACTCCTACCAAAATAAGCAAAAACGTGAATGAGGCGTGCTTATATGCTGGAAGCCAAGCCAGGGGACGATACGTTTTGGTTCATGAAATTGGGCGTATGGCATCGATCCAAGCAAGAATCTTCGCATGGAAATAGAGAACTGGGAAGTGACAAAAACTTTCAAGACATTTACGATTTTTCTTGGGGTATATAGAGTTCTCGCATGGACTAAGCCTACATAAATCGTCAAACAATCGTTCTCTACCACTGGAGCCGAACCGATGGCTCATATCCTCTCAATCATAAACAGTCAATTTCAACAATTCCCCATTATTCAACGTTGAATTCAATCCAAGTCATTGCCAATGCCAATCATATTGACATTAGATATACGCCTGTCAAATGAAAAAATTCCACAAATCAACAGTTTAAATCTGCTTCTTAGATGATAATAAATATTAGTGCAAAATTGGCATGTTAAGGAGGCAGGAAATATTACATCATCAGAAAGCAAATTTTCATTCCCATTTGAAATGAATGTTGCAGTCCACAAAATTACAAGGGAGCAGACGCTTGCATAATAACCAAAATCGAAAGAATATTGAATACTAGACACATGTCAAATTGATATGATATCAAACTGCAGGGGCATACAGAGAATACAAGGAGTAGGATACAATATTATCTAAGCCTAGTACTCAAAACTCTACATCCCTTTCTACAAATTCTGTCGCTGGAAGAACTGCGGTTGGATCAGTAAGTTCATCATAAATGATATGATGAATGCAACTTTAGAAGAGACCAAATTCTGACTTAAACAGCAATTGGAGGTTCCTGAGTCAACAAATGAAGTCAAAATTATTCAATTAGCAAATTTAGCATCAAAATCTTTTAGCCTAATTGACTTTGGTCAAGTCTATGTTGGCACTATAAAAAGAAAATTTGCGTATCAAAAAAATGATAGATATTTACAAATGCTATCAATAACAACAGTAATGATAATAGGGGTTGCAGGGTTAGTGTGACTGTATGCCAAAAATTGTAGGATGAGGGTTCAAAATAATCATCGGCCTCATAAAAGCCTCAAAGGTTCATTTAGGATTTAATCATCCAAGATGAGTTTTCAATTTCCATATGCATCAAACATATAATCAGACCCAGAGAAACTATCTATTTCTCATAAACAAACATATCATAGCATTAGTGCAACCAGAAAAACATACCTTCAATGTCAGGTTTGAAACAGCCAAACTGAACTTTTCCTTTGTTTTCGTACCCGCAACCTGCCCAGCCCTTGCAACTTTACTGAAGGCACCATTGAGCCAAGCTGTTCCAGCAGTCACATATCTGTCAAGGAACAAAGCAATTCATCACTTCATATACTTCCCTTTGCATTGGAAGTAATGCCAAATCAGCAATCAGCAACCGTTAAAGAGAATCGTCAAAATGTAAATGAAGATATTTTCAGTTTCAAGCAACTAGTGAAGGAAAAACTAGATAGAAAATTAGATAAATTGCTAAACATCACATTACTTCATTGTACTTCTCAAGAAATATGCTTGTATCCAATTTTAGGGCATAGATCTAGAAAGCAAACATTTAAAGATGCTTAAACCTGTCAGCAACAAGTAAAATACACTCCCAAAACAAAATCCCATAAGACGAATCAAATAGGAAGCCTTGGTGACTAGATCATAAAAATGTTTCTTAAAAGCAGTTTGGACTCAAAATAAATCCCAGCTCCAACTACGAGTTGGACAGGTGTATTTTATAAATCAACAGCAGTTGGCAGTTGACAACTGTTGATGTTAAGCGTACTCCAAAGGCTCTCCTATGCAAATCAACTAAGTAATCAGACTGTAATTTAGACCTGAAAAGTACAAGATTTGTATTTTTGGTTCTTACAACTATTCCTAGTCCCAACTATACTAGGTAAAACACTGACATCTCCGGGAATGTCATAAATTGATTGACTGTTGTACCAAGTCTTTAACATACTGAACATAAAACCAAAGTTTTCCAAAGCCTGTATCGCTTAAAGATTCATCACTTGAATCAAACAGAAATGCAAAAGGATGAATGCACATAAAAGTTCCTGAGATTAAGGTCAAAGTAACATTACTGAACTTAAATGATGCTGCAACAAAAAAGCAAAAGATCAATCTCATAAAACAGATTCAACCTGCTAGATTTAACAGCCGATCCTGTGTCATTTATTTTCTTCTCTGCTGCAAATATTGCTGCCATAGTTTTATCGGAAACATGAAATCTTTGATCAACAGTCTTCACTTTCTCGTTCACAGCTGAAATTCCAATTGTTAATTTCTCTGACAAGCCAACTCGGCGGTCAAAGGACATTACTTTAGCAGATGCGCTAGCAGTTAAGCGATGTTTCTCATCAAATGCCTTGGCCTTATTCACTGCATCTTGGCGAATGGCTGAACCTTTTGCCAGCACAGTTGTAACCACCTCTTGTGCTCTATTTACATAAATTCTTCCACTCTGGGGTGGGCTAGTCTTAACCTGCAAAAATAAAGATTACAGTCAAACCGTAAGTCTGAGGTTATAAATTTGAGAAGTGATGCAATGAATCCAGCATCACTAGAGATACTGAAGGAGTCAAGATATATTGGTAGAGGCCTTTTATTTTTACTTGCAGACAATAATGGAACAGATTGTTTATAAATACTTCTTGCATAATTTGGGTTAATGACTACAGGTCAAGAGAACATTAAATGTAGAAAAAGATTGATTAGCAATGGTGTTTTTGGCTACCTCATCATTTGGTGAAAAAGTATCAGCATTTGTGACAGATACTGCATTGTCCTCTCTCCTAACGTCCTGCATAAATTACAAATGATAATATCAATATTAGATAAAGATTATTTGCCAGGAGGAAACTGCAGAAACATTTCATAACTTACTTGCAGCTCGCACTTCATTACATAATTTTCTGCAGGAATTATACTAACTATCTGGTCTACTATTGTAGCTCCCTGCAAAATATCCATACGCGTTTAACTTCTACAGTTTTGACATGCATAATTATTGATAATATCCAATACAAACAAATAACTTTAGTTTAAAAAATTCAATAATCCTTTGACGAGGCACCAATACAAGAGACTGCTTCTAAATGTGGACCTCCAAGATTTACAATATGTTCCTATTCCAGTGTTATTAAACATTTTACCCCTACAAACAAAAAAAATCACAGGTATCTGAAATCCAGTTCAGCTAGACTGCAAGAAAATGCAACGTAACAAAGTTTGTCATCCTTTATTTCAAACTTCAAACACACCCCGAAAGAAGTCTTACAAGATATTCATTAAATAAGAAAAGAAATATGAAGAAAGAAAAAAAGTAAAGCTGCTAATCTATGATAGACAACAGAGTAAGGAAAGTGGGAGGCTGAAGGAAGGTATACAGTTAAAGATAAACCCAGAAATTGCTTAAGCTCGGAGCTAAAACATAAGATATTTAGAATTCGCTTATAGTCCATTCAACAAACCAAAAAGCACAACCCAAACTTATTTTCAGGATTGCAAAAAGTTTCAAGTAGACGACAAATAACACAAGAAAGAACCAAAAGGGGAAAAAAAACGGAAATGCACACTCACTGATAACAACAAGGCAATCTCCAACGCTCTAGGATCTTTGAACGTAACAAATGCAATGTTAGATTGCCCATCCCTGCAACAACGCATAAAACGTCAATGAAAAATGTATCAGCATCATAACATAGCTAATATAAAATTAAAACTCCAACTTCATTTTCCCTTTATCCAAAAATTACATTTTAACTTCAGTTCCTCCCTCCCTTTTCTGCACTTAACTAGCGAAAACTGGAAAAAGAATAATCAACTTAACGTTTCCCGAAAGATACCAAAAAAAGAGGAACAATTACTACTAGTTTTAAAGGAAAAAAAATAAATCCTGGTAGGATCCAAATGCAGCTACCAAAACAAAACATAGAAATGCAACACAAGATCCAGCACTTCCTGAATTTATTCGCAGTTTCTTGGCAGCCAAACAAACAGCAAGCCCATTACATAGCAATTTCACAGCTAAAGTAACATGCATAAACGTAAGCGAACAGAAAAAAATCAAACGCACCGTAGGATCTGAATATGTTCGATTTCTCCAGAAAAAGAGAAAAACTCGTGAATTTCTCTTTCGCTGGCTAGATCTGATACATGACTCACTTGAACCGTTCTCGTCTTCAAAAAAAAAGTATATAAAAAATAAATAAATCTTAAATTTTAAACATGAATTCACGAATATATTTTTCCTAAAAGTATCAAACCGTACTAACCTCAGTCACCAGCATTTTAGAGTTATTTTGGAAGAAAAATGGAGGCAGAAAGAGAGGAGTTTTATCAGGGATAGAGTAAAAGGGCATTACAGGAAAAAGAAAGCGGGGAGCTGACGGGAACTGTACTTAAAAGAGAAGAATATGAGGCGGCATTAAATGCCCTTGGGTTTGTTCCCGATTGTCTATTTTACCCTTTCTTAGACGTATGAATTACGAAATGTCAAATGTTTCACTAGTGTCCTTTTCCCGTTGGCTGATGTAAATTGGATAAACGGGATTGGATGTAAATTATATTAATTCGAATAATCATTGTACGATAAGGGAATTCGAATAATCATTGTACGATAAGGGAATTCGTTGGCTATAACTACACACGGTGAAGAAGCTAAGTTACATTGCGTTTTGTGGGTAGAAAGAAGTCAGCACGGTTCACGGGAAGAAAAGACAAGACGCCTAAAACACAAAAACAATTATTCACTACTTTCCCTAACACAAGCAACAGATGATGTATTACTTCTTATAATAAATAAAAGCAAATCCGTAAAATTTAGCGCAAGTGTCCGTGAAATGAAACATAAAATGTAATTGGTAGTGTGATAAGTTACATTGAATGCGACAGCTTGACTCCACTGTGTGATAATGAGAAATCTTGTTCTAAGACGTAGATGAGAAGGGTAAAAGGGGTATAAGCGACAGCCAAAGATAAGACCAAATGGTTTAATGAATGTTATTCTTGTCTTGGTCAACTATGCAACAAGGCATGACATTATAGAACTGTCACTTAGAATGCTGAATAGGATCTGTGTTGGGCTATTGTTTTGCTTTCTTCTTTTTTTCACAAATGTATTTTATACGGTATATCCACGTGGGTCCATGTCCAGCTGTCTAAAGGGTATTGTTTTGCTTTCTTCTTTTTTCCACAAATGTCTTTTACGGTATATCCACGTGAGGCCATGTCCAGTTGTCTATTCTTGTTTGCGTCTTGGTGTAGACGAATGAGTCAACAACCAATGGAATTGCATGTTCAATGCTAAATACGACAATGGACTAATTCAATATGTTTTTCTTTTATAGTAACAACATTGTTTCTATGGTTTCAAATACAGTGTCTTGGTGATTGATCTCGCTGTTTTCTTATAGGCGTATATATATATATATATATATATATATATATATATATTAAGATCCTTATCAATCATTTGCTCTCAAAATACTCGTTGACTGCAATTTGTTTTGGTTTCTCATGTAAAAAGAGAATTCTAGGTATAGTAAAAGAGTGAGTGTTATTCATGATAAGGATAAAGACCATATAATATTCTAAAGTTTATATTTTTATCGTTTTACCCACTAAACCTATGTAAATAAGATAGACTTAATGCCAATTCCGTAATTTTCATGATAATTGAAGATAAAATAAAAGTCTGTGTATATATAACTCATGAAGTAGAGTTAACTTTTTAGAAATTTGACAAGTGATAATTCCTGTATTTATTACACAGATATCTTATCCTTAAGGCATATAGATATTGTGATCTCATTGAATAACTATTAATATTAAGTGATTGGAAGGTTAAAAAACATTATAAAGTGCTAAATTTAGTGGTATTATAATGAACGTATATACGTAAATATAAATGATATATATAATTTTAATTTTTAAGGACATATATATATATGCACTATAACGATTTATAATAATTTCTCTATTTATTATGTAATAAAGTCTCTCAATAAAAGTTTAAAAATTACTTTAATTTAGACATATCTTTTAAAATTACAAGTCTACATTTAATTTCCTTTATATATAATAGAAAAGATTATTATTATAAATTAAATATGAAAATTATAATTTTATTATTTCCAAAATGTTATAATATAGCAAACATGTACTTTTTATTTTTATATCGTGTAATTAATTATACATAATCTAATTCATTAAAATTGTATACAAGAATTACATTTTGATATATTATTTAAGTTTGCATAGTCTGAGAGGAGTGGAAGTCTAGAAAGTATTTATAAAAAGCAATGTTAAAGACTGTAGTGAATTACATTTGACAAAGCTCACAAGCTGGGGATACTTATGCTTAGCTTCGACTGTAGTGTACTGTATAATAAATAACACTGTGTACACCGTCGATTACTGCTTTGAACGTCTAATAAATAACATAAAAATGACTTTGAAATTCAGAATTTTCACCTTGTCGTAAGATAGTATTGTGAATCCTTCCTATTTGGAAGAACAGTTGACATATCATTTTAAATTACTTTTATATAATATTAATGTGATAA
Organism: Erythroxylum flavicans; assembly: GCA_027576715.1. Classification (NCBI taxonomy): domain Eukaryota; kingdom Viridiplantae; phylum Streptophyta; class Magnoliopsida; order Malpighiales; family Erythroxylaceae; genus Erythroxylum; species Erythroxylum flavicans. Next base: position 9,379,689 of record JANZXP010000002.1, read on the forward strand.
GAATTTTGAAGTATTCACTTTATTTCTATTTAAAATATCTTATTAAGGATAAAATGGAAATGACAAAATGTATATAAGGGGTCAGAAATTTTTTGGCAAATTATAAGTTACAATAGACAGGAAAGAGAGTATTCTAGAGAGTGAAGAAAAAAAGAAAGAAAAAAAACGTGTAGGAGAATTTTCTCTAAATATAATAAACGATCAAATAATTTCTCATTAGCGTAAAATTTAGTATGTCATTCTTGAAATTTACCTCTTCATATTCATTGATCAAATTTTCGTTTTGAACTCTCTAAGCTAGTATTCCTTGTCTAGATCTCTTTGTATACAAAATTTATACTTGCGACCCATTTAGAAAGCGATTGTTTAGAGTTATTATGTTAATGTTCATCATTGAGGATTGTATTTGCCTTTAGTTAAGCTTTAGAGGAACAATTCATTGTATCCACTTATTTCTTGTTGATTAATAAAAATTTTGGTACCATTTGTAAACAATCCCATAGTTTTTTCTCTACACCGAGCTTTTCATGTAAATTCTTATATCTCTTTGTACGGTGGACTGATTTTATTTCACTTTTATTGTTTTGATTCTTTATTGGTATTAATTATCCATTTACCAATATAACCCAACAAAAGATTGTAGTTGTTTTCTGTTTCTAATTCTTACTTTTATATATTGTGGTCCCTTTCCTCAACACATTGGTATCAGAGCTTTGTTTTACAATTAGTATAGATTGTTATGTTGGTTAAGAAAGAAGATAAGAGTGATATACATGGAATAATTTATTTAAACTTTATGAATTACTCCATGTGAAAAACCAAAATGGAATACATTCTTCGTATAAAAGATTTATATGAGCTAATTTTGTAACAAGCAATACCAATCAATGTTTTAGAAAGTGATTGAAAAATTTTGAACCCAAATGCCATTAGAACAATTAGATAATTTGTTGATATGAGTGTCCTCCATCATATTGCCAATGACATAAATGACTCTGAATAATTATGGGGGAAACTCAAGGCCATGTTTAAAAGAAAGAATGCTTGAACAAATTACCATTCATGAGGAAACTTAGCACGTTTAAATGATTTTTAAAGCTTGATTAATCAATTGTCTTATATGAAAATGTCTCTTAATGATGAGTTACAGGCTCTGCTAATACTTTGCCTATTGCCAGAAAATTAGGACACCCTTGTTGTGTTGTTTAACAATTTTGCTCTAGGGAGCAAGTTGACAATAGAGATTGCCAAAGCTAGAATACTAAACGGAGAGACTTGAAGAAAAGAGATAGGTGCCTTCCACCACTTTGAGGTTAATAACCCAAGAATCTAACATGAGGTAGAAACAAGAGTTGAAAACCCCACAATAGACAAGTTGAGGGGAAGATCGAAATCTAAAAGTAAGATCACGTGCCACTACTATGACAGGCCAGGACAAATCCAAAAATATTACGAAAAGAGAAAAATGATTTGTTTAAGGAGAAGAATGAAAGAGATGACAAAATACCATAACAATTAGATGACAAAACACCATAACAATTGCTATTAGTTATGAATAATTGTTTTTTTATTAGTGCCTAAGATTACTTAAACCTCACTTGTGATGATTACCCTTTGGTGGTTAATTTAGGTGCCAAATATCATCTCACTTTACATCGAGAGTACTTCTCATCCTATAATAGTAGTGACTATGGCTTTATGAGAATGAAGAATGATGCTTATCTAAGATTGTGGGCACAGAGTAATCCATTTATCAGTATGTGTGCTTGATAAAGATGGCTTCTCTCTAGAAAATTAAAATAGAAAAATGGAAATTCTCAAAGGGGAGCTTAATAGTGGCCCAAGTAACTGAGTAGAAATCCTTATATATGATGCAAGCTAAGTGGTATTAAGGAGATGCCAATGTGATTGATAATTCCTCTGATAAGTTATGGAACAAAAGACTTGGTCACGTAAGTGAAAGAGGTATGAAATTCCTTACTAAGAAACAATTCTTGCTTGATGTACAACTTATATTGATTGTTTAGTTGGAAAACATCATAGGGTATCATTTTGTTCTCATCCCTCATCTAGAAGAAAACATCTATTAGATCTTGTGCATACTAAATGTTTTAGTTATGAATGTGAACTCATATACAGTGCATTATATTTTGTTACTTTTATTAATTAATTCTCTGGAAAATTTTGAATTTTTATGTTGAAAACTAAAAATTAGGTATTATCGAATTTTAAAGAGTTCCAAGCCAGACTTGAGATAAAAATAGGCCAGAAGCTCAAGTATGTTATAGTTAATAAAATGAAGAATAAAGTGAGCCATTTGAGGCATAATACAAAGCCCAAGGTATCAAGCTTGAGAAGACACCTCAGTTAAATGAGGTAGCAAAGAGAGTAAATAGAACCATTAAAGAAAGAATTTGATGTGTGCTCTCTTAAACAAAGCTATCGAATTCCTATTGAACAAAGTCAATGCAAATAGTGGCATACCTCATCAATCAATCTCCTTCAAGTCCAATTATTGGTGATGTTACAAAGAGATTGTATACCGATAAAGATGTTTCTTATAAGCATATGAGAGTCTTTAAATGTTTAACATATATTCACATTCCCAAAGCTGAGGGATCCAAGTTTGAAAGTAATTCAAACATATATATCTTCCTTGGGTACTCAGAAGATGAAATTGGATACAAATTATGGAATTTAGTTAGTAAAAAAGTGGTCAAAAGTCGAGATGTTTTATTTATTCAATATAAGACCGTTAAAGGTTATAAGAAACCACAATAACCACAGTCTTCTCTACCTTTCACAATTAATCAAGATCCACTTTTTATAGATGTTATCCAAAGAAAACAACAACAAAATGTCCAGGACAATGGTCATGATGACAATGATGGTAATAATGAAAAATAAAGACCCACTACTATAAGAGCCCACTACACAATTAAAACTTTAATTTAAGAAGTCCACTAGATAGAGACAATCTTCTTCTAAATATCTAACTACTGACTATACTCTATTGAGTGATGAGGGAGAGCTAGAGAACTGTAAGGAAGCTATACTAGATATTCACAGTAAGGGATGGCACAATGCTATATAAGAAAAGATGAAGTCTTTGTATAAGAACCATACTTATAAATTGGTAAAAGTTGTCTAAGGATAAAAGAGCACTCAAGAATAAATGGGTGTTCAAATTAAAGACTAGAGAAGATGGCTCTCCATCTTGGTACAAAGTAAGGATTATTGTAAAAGGCTTTGACCAAAAGAAATGTGCTGAGTTTGATGAGATTTTCTCTCTAGTTGTGAAGATGTCATTAGACGATAGTGAAATGAATTCTTAGGTATCTTAAAGACATTTTTAGACTGTGTTTATACTTTGGTCTTAGACTACCTGTGTTAGATGGCTACACAAAAGTTGATAAATCAAGGGATATGGATTTGAGCAAGTCTACTTCTTAGTGCTTATTAACATTTATAATGGGAGTTATATCTTAGCAATCAAAGTTACAAAAGTGTGTTACTCTACAGACTACTAAGTCAGAGTATATATCAATCATTAAAGTTGGTAAAGAGATAATATAGATGAGAGATTTTCTTGAGGAGTTAGGTTTGAACTAACAAAAATTCCTACACCACTATAACAATTAGAGTGTTATCCACCCTACCAATGACGTTGCTTATCATTTTGGAGCAAAACATAATCAAAAGAGGTTCCATTAGATTCGAGAAATGGTAGAAGCCAAGTTATTTGATCTTATAAAAATTCACATTGATCGTATGTATTATGACAACAATGACTATGGGGAACTTGTTAGTGATATAGATGATATGGTAAATGATGCGACTAGGAGAAAAAGAAAATACCGTGTTTATGATGAAAATTTTGTTAAGCTTTACATTGAATCAGTGATGATTTTTCTTAATCATTTGTAATTTAAGCTTGAAGTTAGTTTTTTATTCATCAAAACAAAGAGAGTTGTCATGTATACTAAAAATAAGCCTAAATTTATCCAAGATAAATGTATGACAGAGAATTGCCCTTGGTATATATATATATATATTTGTATAAACCCTATTACAGTCACGAGTGTCCCTATTACAAATACTAAGATGAATATTAACATCTTATCTGACTTGTTGATGGATAAGCTTAAAAGGGAGCCATTTTTTAAGAATGATGATATCAGATTTTATATTAAAGATTGTTTTGGTGTTGAAGTATCTATGAGTATGGTGAGAAGTGCAAAGAAAACAAATTAGAAAGTGTTGTACTCAACATTAAAGAGGAGTTTGGGAATCTTTCATCTTATGCTGAAGTCATTCAGCAGACCAATCCAGGTAGCACAGTTAAAATGACAATGTCTCGGTCAATTCCGTCATCTTCACCTTTTTTTGAAAGAATGTACATTTGTTTAGAAGCTGTTAAACATAGGCTTAGGCATAGGTGTACGTATTATCTTGGCTTAGATGGATGTTGGCTTAAGACCATAACTAAAGGTGAACTTCTATGTGCTGTGAGAAGAGATGGAAACAATCAAATGTTTCCTATTGCTTGGGCTATGGTTGAAGATGAAACTACTGTCACCTAGAAGCGGTTCATTGAAAGGCTACAATAAGATTTACCTTACTTGGACTCTGGAATTGCTTGGACTATAATGATAGACCAACAAAAGGTAAAAGTTTCACATCAAATTGTTTTTACTTTTATTTTTCTACTATTTATGTACCTACTGTAATTGTTATTGGGCATGTGAATCCAATTTAAGAAAGTCAAACTGCATCTTCAAAGGGAAAGGAGAAAATGTAAACAAAATTGTGTTTGTTAGTGTTTTATGTAGTGAATAATTGATGATACTTATATCCATCAATTTTGTGATATTTGCGTACTAAACAATGGCTGATAGGTTGGATATCTATTGAATGTCATTAGGCAGTTGTTATTAATGTAAAGATCTTGTTGACATTTACATGTCGTTATATGAATGAATGCAATGACATGCAATTTCAGTCAGAATAGCTTTTTCTTTTCTTTTAGAGTTTTTTCTTTTTTTTAAAGTTCATGAATGCTAGATGATGAACTTGTAGGCTCAAAATAGATTTGTAGGCTCAATTGCATTTAGACACTGCAAAGGAGATTAGCAAATCTTTTTATATAGCATGGTAGACTTGTGAAGGAAGGAAAAACGGTATCATTTAGTTGAATTGAACAAGATTATGTGAAGATAACCATTACTCTAACTTCAGACATTAACCTCAAAAATTCATCTGCTACTATTAAGATAACACCAAAAAAATTCACTTCTAACCTGTAAAAATCAAAAGGACACACAAGATTTACATTGTTCATACAAAGAGTTACCAAGTGAACAATTAACCCCTTAATTTCATAACACAAAATCTAGTACATAAAACCATACAACTATTGCATTTAGACATTGTTCTGGTACATAAAACCATTTCTAGGTAAGGCTTTAAACATACAACTATTACCTGAATTGCCTTCATTATTTAGCCTAACAAACAGAAGCAAAACTAGTAAACAAAAGCTTAAACAAGCTACAAATTTCCAACACTTTGCTGAATGTGTTTCATTACTAATCCTTATGACATGTAACTCATTCTTCAACTTCAAATTTTCTGCAATAATTTCAGCTTCCAAAACATCTATGACATTTTCTCTTAACTCTGCCACTTTAGGTCAATAGATTAGTTTGATGTTATAACTTCTTCTCTATGTCTTTTATCTCTAAAATAATTTGTCTTGCTCTTGGAGAAAATCTTTGATCATGCTATTGAAATCCATAAACATTTTCCCTCTACCATGAAACAAAAAAGAGCAATTTGTTAATGACAAATCTGAACATATTTGTATAAAACAACATCAAAATGTGCAAAATTACTGGAAATAGTCGACAACCATAAATCCCTTTTCCTAGATTTTCATCAGTCCAGGAAGTCCATCTAAGTTCTTTCAAGTTATAGAAACAATATTTAATCTCTTCGTCATAGTCCCATTTTGTAACACTCCATACCCAATAATGGAATCAGCATACCAAGTGTTACCATATTCTTAAATACCTAATACTTCAAACTACAAGATTTTCTATTTAAAACCTCATTATTCTAGCAATTACTATTCACTTTATGAAATTTTGACAGAGTTTCTACTATATTTACTTAAAACCTCTTGCAAGAAACTTCAATGCACTTCTCATGCATGTTACTTAACTATCCATCTCCACGTCAAACTTCGTAACAAAAAAATTTATCCATCCTCCAATACATTTCAACACATCTAAACCAGATTTCATACATAACTTTCATTTATTCATATATAATTCACAATAAAATCCTGTAAGATCCTTCATTTCTTTATGTGTACATGTCATAACTAAAAACAAAATAAAAATTTGTAGTACATCCACCTCCAAATCTTTCGAGATCCTTTATGTGACTATTGTCATGTAGTAGATCCACTACATCTTTCTTCTAATTCTCTTCAAAACCTAAACGCGGAAAGAAAATTCGTACGCTAAGCTATAGGCTAAGTGGTGTTCAAGCAATTCTATTTCTCATTCAATTCAATTAATTCAACCATACCATGCCTAATTTATAATATTTTTCACATATAAATATCTTCATTTATTTTTAAGCATAAATAAGCTTTTAAATTCAAGTTATGAAATACAAGCATGTATCTATTTTAATAATTAATATCTAATTACATAATGATCAATAAATTGCACATTCAATTACTACTTTCATTTGAAGTTCTTTAATCATTAATCATGCATTTATCTAGTTTCTGTAATTTTTTCAAAGTAAAATCCAACGGAATTGTATCACCGAGTCAGATAAGCAGGATTTTAAAAAATGCAAAATCGGGTTCTCAAAACCATACGATCCATTTTTTTATATACATTCATATTGGAGCTAAGCTCTCAGAGCCACACAGTTCATAACACAAATCAAATATCTTACACAGGAACTGAGCTCTCGGAGCTATACAGTCCGGTAACATTTATCATGACGTAGTACTATTACACCCTAATTGGCATGCCAGTTTTATCACATTCCTCCAGTTCTTATCTATTTTACTAGGGCCAAATCTAACAAAATTCCATTGAAATTTCATCATAAAAGCTCATAATAATTTCATATTCAACCAAAGTAAAAGTCTTTTTTTCTTCCGTTATTAGTTTTAATTTAATTCATAAAACATTCAAGCCATATTCATCTCACCAATTATTCAAAACTAACACGCTTATCAAGTTTCTCAATTCAAACATAATGTATGCCAATTGGGGAAATACGAATTATTAGTCCAAAATCTTAATTAATCACATATACTACTTCATTTAACAACCAATTAAATATTTTTAACACAATTTCATAAACACCTAATTTTACTCAATAATCCTAAATTTCGTAATACGCAATTTTTAGGAAAAAGTAGAATTGGAAAAACATATACCAAATTGATGTCTAAATCTTCCAATTAAACTTCCATAAACTTCAATTTCATCATCAATTCCTTATTCCTTCTCTTTCACTTTCTCTATCTCCTTCAATTCATCTTCTTTATCTTCATAATATTGCATAACAAATTCAATTTCATGCATTTAATTCATCAATGCATGCAACTACACCAAAATCATGTACTGAAAATAATTAAAACTCCATTAACTCACCTTATAAATTTTCGGTTACTACTCATCAAGAACACCCTATAGTTTTTCTTCATCTTTTCCCAATTTTTTGTTGATATAGTGAGTTTAAGGATCCTAGGTTGATGATTTAGTGTTTAATAGGTGATTTAGGGGGTTAAAAATTAAAGAAAGTTAGCTTGCAATTGAAATAAATGAAAGAAAAATGGAGAAGAAAGGAGGGAGGTATTCTTGGTAATGTTTTGGAGAAGAAGAGAATGGGAAGTTGACAAAAATGTTATGTGGTCCCTCATTAAAAATTTTCCAATTCTTTTTTTTTTCCAAAATTAACTTTATCTTTTAATGCAATCTTTCTCTTTTTATCAATAAAAATTCCCATAAGAAAAATATCAACATCATATAAAGACCTTAATTAATATCATTTATTTTTATTAATATTTTTGGGTTTGACTTTCACCCTTTCTTGGGTCAAAATTTGACCACTAGTCAACTCTTAGTCAAACCCTCAAAACGAACTCGTTTGGAGCTCTAATTTGATCATCAAGCTATCCTTGAACAATATTATCTGATGCCAAATAAAATAAAATGCAGTTTAGGTCTCGAGTGTCACTATTCAACCCAAAAAGTAATATTCATGAATTCGAGATTTTGGGGCATTATAATTCTTCCCCTCTAAAATAAAATTTTGTTATCGAAATTTACCTGTGTCAAATGGTCGTGGATAAGACTGTCTCATAGTTTCTTCTGGTTCCCATGTAGCTTCCTCGACCTCGTGGTTCGTTTATAGTACTTTCACCAGTGGAACAATCTTTTTTCTTAGTTCTTTTGTATCTTTTGCTAGAATCTTCACCGGCTTCTCTTCATAAGTTAGATCTGGTTGTATTTCAACATATTCCAGTTTTATAATGTGTGATGGATCAAACCGATATTTCCTTAACATAGACATATGGAAGACATCATAAGTCTTTTCCATACCTTATGGCAATGCTAACTATAGGCTACTGGTCCCACACATTCAATGATCTCAAATGGACCAACAAATCTAGGGCTTAACGTACCCTTCTTACCAAATCGAAACACTTTCTTCTATAGTGAAGCTTTCAAGAAAACCTTGTCACCAACTACATATTCAATGTCCTTTCTCTTCAAATCTGCATATGATTTTTGACGTTCAAAAGTAGTTTTCAACTTTTCCTTTACAATTTTCACCTTATCCTGGGTTTCCTTTATTAATTCTGGATCCACAATCTTGCTTTCACTAAGTTCTGTCCAACATAATGGTGTTCTGTACTTTCTACCATAAAGAGCGTCATACGGTGCCATCTATATGCTTACTTGATAGGTATTATTGTATGCAAATTCAATCAATGGGAGGTGTTCATCCCAACTTCCTTTAAAATTGATAACACAATTCCTAAGCATATTTTTCTAACACCTGAATCACTCTTTCTGATTGTCAATCCGTTTGAGGATGAAAAGTTGTACTAAAATTCAGCTTACTACTTAAGGCCTCATGTAATTTCTTCTAAAATCTTGAAGTGAATATGATGCAAGATGGTACTCCATGTAACCACACTAGCTGACTAATGTATAATTCTACATACTTTGAGAGTTGGTAGATAGTTCTGACAGGTAAGAAGTGAGCTGACTTAGTCAATCTATCTACAATCACCCATACGGCATTATGCTTCTTCCTAGTTTGAGGCAACCCAGGCACACAATCCATCGTGATTTGATCCCATTTCCATTTGGGTATTGTTATTGGTTGAAGTAAACCCAATGGAACTTGATGTTTTGCTTTTACTTATTGGTATGTAAGACACTTGGTAACCTAATCTGCAATGTTTCTCTTCATACCTTACCACCAATAATGTGTCTTCAAATCTTGGTACATTTTAGTACTTCCTGGGTGCACAACATATGAACTACTATGGGCTTCCTTCAGGATGTTCTTTTTCAACTCATCATCATTAGGGACACATAGTATATCTTTTTGATACAAGTAACAATCCTCTTTGGTTGCATATTCACTATCTTTCATCCCCTGAATTTGTTTAAGAATAATAACTAGCATTTCATCTTGTTTCTGTGCTTCTTTGACTTGCTGTAACAAGTTTAGTTTAATTCTCAACTCAGCTACAATGGTTTCATCACTGGCTACAGATAATCTAGCATTCATTGCTCTTAAAGCTAATAACAATTTCTTGCTAAGCGCATCAACTACTACATTTGCCTTTCCTGAATGATAGTTAATGATGCAATCATAATCTTTAATTAACTTTATCCATCTTCTTTACCTTAAGTTCAACTCTTTCTGTGTGGGAAAATATTTAAGACTTTGTGATCTATGTAAATATAACATTTCTCTCTATATAAGTAATGCCTCCAAATCTTTAAAGTAAAGACTATGGCTGCTAACTCTAAATCATGAGTTAGGTATTTCCTTTCATGAGGCTTAAGTTGCATAGAAGCATAAGCAACTAACTTTCCCTCTTGCATGAGTTCACATCCCAGCCCTTAATGTGAGGCATCACTGTAGATCACGAAGTCTCTATCAGGTATAGGTTCTATAAGAACATGCGCTTCAGTCAAGATGGTCTTTAGCTTCGCAAAGCTTTCCTGACATTTGTCACTCCACAAGAATTTTGCATTCTTTTAAAGTAACTTGGTTAAAGGTGCTGCGATTACGGAGAATCCCTTTAAAAATCTTCTATAGTATTTTGCCAAACCTAAGAAACTTCTAATCTTTGTAGCATTTCTAGGTGGCTTCCATTCTAGAATGGCTTCTATCTTCTTAGGTTATATGTGTTTAATTGTTGATATAGTTAATCATTTATACTTAGCGATTAATGATTCGAAAATGCTTAAGATACTCACTTTAATTCATATACAATTTGGAAGCAAAGAAATTAAAGTCAGTCGAAAGCACTACATTTGGGCTATTTTTTGAAGATTAATTTTCACTTATCTTATGGAGTAAGAAGAAGAAAAATAAAAGACAAGAAAATTAAGATGATGAAGAAATATAGCTCATAGCTACTGTGCATAAAAATTGCATATTTTTTCCATACAACAACAAATTTAATGAAGCAGTGAAACGGTAGCGTGGAGACAACAAAAGAGGGAAATAAGCAAAATGACAATGAAACATGAAGAAAACGCAGTTTGTGTTTCATGCAGACATGCTGCAGAAATGCAACATTTTGATAAAAACACACAGAATACAAAGAGAGCTTGGGTGAGACATGTACAGTGAGGGTGGACCAAGGGCTGGAGAAGAGAACAAAGAGCAACTTGTGAGTGAAGAGCTGCGGCTTGGTGGCTGGAAAACATAACATAGTTGCAGTAGAAGAGAGGATACATGAATAGTAAGGGTGGTCCATCATATTTATTTGTCAAATCGGTGAATAGTGGAGAGAAAGAAGCTTGTGGCAGTGAGAAGAGAAACAAAGGGGTATTCAGCTTGGGTAATTTTCATGGGGCTTAAGCTTTTTCTTGGGAGAACCATAGAAGGCTAAACGTCCCAACATTGGTACAGAGGTGACATCGATAGTGATGCTCTAGTTAAGCATTTTTTTATTATTTTGTTGTTTCTTTCTCTCATTAGAAATTGATTATGTTATCTTGTGTGAATTGATTGGGTATTTGA
>JANZXP010000002.1:9434457-9447351 GCA_027576715.1 Erythroxylum flavicans
AACGTCACGTTTCTCTTCCACGACGTTTTATTGAAAAAACGTCGCAAAAAATTCCAAAAATCTACGACGTTTACATAAAACGTCGAAGAAAGTTCAGACTTTTGTGACGTTTTCGAAACATCGCCAAAAGTCCTCACAATCTGCGACGTTTTCTTTAAAAAACGTCGCAGATTCTGTTAAATTTTTGTAGTGAAAACATAATTAATTATTGTCCAATATTTTCAAAATTTTCCAACAATCTTATCAGACAACACTGTGAACTTTCACGTGATCCTTTCATTGGTATACAATCATACATAAGTGCAGTAGTTTCTGTCACTTTGTGAATTGATGAGTACTTACTAGTGTGCGCAAAGCAACTAATTTTATGTTCTTTTGTTAAATTTTCACCTTCGCATAACTTGATTAGGAAATTACTTTTATGTTCATTACCTCGTTTACCTTCAAAGGTAACTTATTTGTGTTTCCCTGGTGATAAAATTTGAAGGCAACGTGATTGTAGTTTGGCAAAGAATCTATTAGTTCCAATGCTTTTGATTAGCTTTTTCATATCCCAAAGGCATAGACGGAAGAAGCCTATACCTTTACTTTTGCTTTTGTTGGAGGTTCTATATGGTGATATTGCTTACGCAAAGTATGGAGAAATAGCCATAGTTGAGAAGAGAGAATAAGCATTTCTTATGTCTATGATCCACCAAATCCGAAGGATGTTGTGAAGAAAAACAACTCTTGAAGACATAGATATCAACTTACGAAATCCTTCCACTCCAGGCACAAGAAAGAATAACACTCTTTTAATTCAAGAGGTATCCCCAAAGAAACCTTTAGACCACCTACATATTCACTTATATGAAGAATAGGAACAGGGGGAGAGGCATAGCCCTCTTTGGGTTTAATTCTGTAATATTTAATACCCGCCACTAAGAAAGAGAAGAGAAGCAACAACCAACATACACATTTAATGGCCGTCAATCCTGGTTATGAAGAATTTGAACCATTCTGCAAGTGGCAAAGAGGGGAGGAACAAGACATTATCGAACTCCATCTCCACGGTATCACCATGATCTTATATTTATCATAACTTTTTTTTGTGTATAAAACAGAAGTTCCTTACCTTTTTCTGATCGAAAGAACTTCGTCATTTTTCTAGTATAGTAGTACTAAAGTCGCCTTCAGAAGTTAAGGGCAGGATTGGGGTAGCTCCATGTCTAAGAATTAAATCTAGTTGCCTGCGATTCTGAGTGAATTACATGCATGAATGTGTTGCTGCTAATTGTTTTCCTGTCATCTTCTTCACGAAGGTTTTAAGAGGGATCAAGTGAGGGTTCAACTTACCAATCTCGGGATCATAGTAGTCAGCGGAGAACGTCTCCTGGACGAAGGCAGAGGGAGCCGTTTCCGGAAAGAAATAAGGGTTTCAAAAGACTGCAAAACCAATGAAATCCATGCAAATATGACTAATAGCATTCTTTATGTCGTCATGCCCAAAAGGGCACCATCACTCTTACCCTCTACTCAAGATCAACCAACCGTATTGTCTCAGCCAGGTCAAGAAAAAGAAGTAGCAAAGCCGAGGACAGAGGACCAGAGTAACGTTGCCGACCACACTGCAACGAAACCACTGTCTGCAGAAGAATGTAGCACCGGAACTACGTTGGTCAAACCACCAAGCTGCAGCAGCAGCCAGGTTTGGCGGATTGGTTCAGTTATGAAACAAACCATAGTAATTGCTTTGCTTGTGGGCTTGGTTGCAATTGTCATGCACAAATACCTCCAAGTACCTGACACCATGTCAAATATATGGTTTATGTCCTAGAATTTTGGGACTCCGACCGAGACACCAACTGCATGCTGTTTTAAGTTCTCGATGTTAACAACTTGAAAAGAAGAAAATCTGAATATAGACATCACTGATCATTTGCTTCTTCCATTCATTTTTGTGCTGAAGCTCTTCAGTTACATTTCCTGAACTTTTCACAGGTTGAGTAGCTTTTGTTTCTCGATGGGTTCACGGTTTAATTTATTCAAGTTAATGTGTCAGAAAGTTTCATGCAAAAAAGCAAGCGAAGATTCAATCGAGTAAGATATGGATCATGAACATGAATTTAAGAAACTGCATTGTACGTACATTAATTACGATAATTAAATTGGAGGATTTTATCAAAACAAAATGGTGGAGAATACAGGGATAGCTCTAAGTTAAGCGGCAAAGGTATTGGTATATGTTAATAAAATTCATAACATTTTGTTTTGTTCAAGTTGATGGCACTAATAGTAGTTGGTCCAAGTAAATGGAAATGCACCAAAGTGAAAGCCATAATGTCAATAGTTTTATGGTTATTATAATTAATATTACCTAAATAATTCGTATAAATTAATAAATAGTTTATGATATATAAATATAACTTAAATAATATTAATTGTAAAATTATTAAGATAATAACTGCTTAAATTTTTTTCGAGCAAGAGATTTTAAAAAAAATTTCCTCTGTAAATAGTCAAATCATTTTCAAGTTTTGGACTTTTCCACGTGTTTTCTACAAATGGAAAAGGTTTATAATGTTCACAAAAGAAAAACTGTTTCTTGGTCTAAATCATTACTGATTCCTTCTTGACTACATTTCCTTCATAGAATTACGGTCTCATTTAACTACAACCATTACACAACTAGATACATCAAATCAAATAAAAGAGAATCCTTACTGCAAGCACAACTGGTAAACGAAAGTGAATAGGATCATAACCTGTAAACCACTTATTTTATGTGACGGAACTAAAGCAAACCCACTTCCAAGGGGAAGGGATGATTCTTTTACAAGAGGTAACTTGAAAGAAACCTCCGACATTGCCACCTTCTCATGTACTAACACTGCGCAAAAGGATATAAAGCTATCAACATTGTCTGGATTTTCTAGTCTGTTGATTTATTGAAATGGAAGCAGGAAACTTGAAGCCCTCGTATGAAGATTTCGAACCCTTTTGCAAGTGGCAAAGAGCGAAAGACCATGACACTCTTGAAGTCCATCTCCCAGGTAATTTCAATTTCCCTATCCAATTCGCATTTCCAAACCATACTCACATTTAAAAGGCGTATCTTTTCTTATAAATATATAGGATTCAAAAAGGAAAATTTGAAAGTTCAAATAAACGATTCGATGATCATAACCATAACTGGGGAAAGTCTTCATGGAGGCACTCCCTGGCGTCGATTCGTGAAGGACGTCAAGCTCGCCAAACATTACAAACAAAACGAAGTTTGGGCAAAATTTAAGCGTGAAATTTTGTATGTAGTCCTTCCTAAGAAAGATTCTCCTCGCTCCGGAAGATCAACCGTCTTTGAGAAGAGTGAAAGCTTGCCATCGACTTATTTGTGTGATATAGAGACCTCGTCATTTTCCAGAGTGAAAATGGTTAGCTTGAAGTGGGCCATGCTAACAGGAGCACTTGCTGTCGTGGTCGCTTTCGGGGTACATGCTTACAATTTCATGGGCTCATCTTAGAGGTCAATGCATGTTTTCAACTTATGCCTTTTAGTCTAAAAAGAATTATAACTCTTTATAAGACTGAAACAAATTCTGTACTTAAAAATGAAATTTATGTGAACCCACTGTCAGCAAATGTCGAGGGATAATACACATACAAATCCATAGACAATAAACGTAGTTCAACAATTCCAAAGAGAACAAAAGAGAAAGAGAAGTCAAGGAAAAGTAACCTATATTTTCATTGTCAAAGGCGATCGTATCTCCATATGACTGAACGGAGTTCAATGTTCTGGAGCTTTTGTAATACAATGCAGAAGTCATAAACCAACTGTAAAAGACAAGTTAACTTCAAATAACAGTGCAAAACCTGATGGCAGACGCCGTAGGTAGGTTCATTCAACATCAAACGAGAATGGCGAATTCCTTTTTGGAGCCATATATTCAAAAGATTATCACTGTCCGTCATTTTATAACATTCAAACTACATTCGAAGAAAATTTCGCAATTTGAGTGTGTAATAAATAAATAAATAAATAATTTAATTAATTGACACGCAGAAATTTTTTCTTCCGTTTATTTTTTTTATGTGATCTTCAGATTTGTCATTAAGAAATTTAAAAGAATGAATATTTACTAAGATTTTTTTAAAAAAAAGAGGAATATAAAGTTTAAGAGGAATTTCAAAATAAATTTTAAATTTAAGAAAGAATTACAAAATGATAATTCTTACTATCTTTTTTTCTCTGTTTATTTATTTGTTGTTCTTCCTTTTGAATTATTGGTAAAAATTAAATTTTGGGTGTTTCTAATATTATTGTTAATGGGATTTGCTTCTTTATGACAATATATTTTAGGTTTAATTATAAAAAAAATCTCAAAACTTACTCAATTTTATAATTATAAATCAAACTTTAACAAATAATAATTAAATATCTGAATTTTAATGCTTACAAAATTAGCTCGACATTAGCATTTTTGTTAATGGACCTAACGTAACAAGCCATGTCGGACATATATTTAAACGCATAAAATAGTAGGTAGAATAGGATGTACATGTACAATAGGATGTACACGTTATAATTTTGTTTAATTAATTAATTAATACTAAATAAAACAAATAAAATTTAAAACCATAAACCCTAACCCATTTGAATTTTTTGCTCCTCTACGCATAACCCATCTGTCGCCATGTTAACGCCTACACATTCGCCCTTCAGTTGCAGGTTGCACCTTCCCCACTTTCTCGGGCTAGACTTGAGCCCAGTAAAAATTATTAAACTGGGCTTGGCCTGAGACAAGATCAATCTATACTAACCCATTCCTATCCCTAGTCTGTGAATTAGGAGTCATCGTATTGAGTACAATAAGTCATCATAGGAGGAAAATGCAGTACTTTCGCTTCTGATGCTTCGATGAAACTGACAAATACGTAATTTCCGACCTGTTCCGATACTCTGTGACTACTTATTTTACAAGTATTCATTTTGTTAGGATATATTATATATATATCTTTTATTTTGACATTTTATTTATTTTAATTAGACATACAAAATTTATTATTTTGTTAAAGTGTTGGAGCTGAAGTGGAACTCTTGAATTTAAGTGGGACTGATTATTGAGATGATTATATTTTAAATGGATAAAAAAAAATTTGCAAATTTTTTCCTAGTTTTTTTGGAAGTTTTTTTGGTTGAAGACACGTGTATGCAGATCAGGTTATTTTCCTAGTTGTGTTAGAAGTCTTCTTGGTACAAGATATGTGTGTGCAGATTCTATCATGAAGGATCAGGTTATTTTCCTAATTGCTTTAGAAGTCTTCTTGGTTGAAGACACGTGGGTGCACACTCCATTATGCAGGTGTTGATTTTCGGCTGAAAAAGGAGTCACGTGTATTGCATATTCTTGTGTCATTTTCGGTATTCACAAGTTCTTTGAGTGTTGTGTTTTTGGTCTTGTTTTTCTGTTTTTGAGGGACAGCTTGCTGCAAGGGTAGTGTTACAGTGTGAGGTGCAATTTTTTGATTTAGTAGTTGTTCACGTAACTGTCGTTCTTCTAGAAGTGGGTTGCTCTTGCAAATTCTGTTTCCTTTTTGGTGGCTGTTAATTTCTCCTATACGTGAGGGCATGATTGTCCTGTCTCTTGATTTGCTGCTGGTTGCAATATGGGGTTTGTGTTGAAGTCTTGATCGTAGCAGATACTTTAGTTGGTGACAGCCGTGATAATTGTTAGAGACAAATTCATAAGGAAGTTCTTGTTAATCTCAAGTTGTTGTTATTTAATTTTCAGTTAATTATACACTTGAGATATTTTTATTTGTTATTACATTGAATGAAAGTAAGTAGAAAAATTCTCTGATGAGATTAGCACGAGTAGGTCGTGTTATTGAGTGTGAAAATCTTTCATAGATAGTGAAGTTGTGAGATAGTTGCAGAGATTGAGAGGTGTTGTGTTAAAACAATTCTGTGTAATTCTATTGGACTACTGTGAAAGTTATTAAGCTGGGTGAGGACCCCGCAGATATAGGTAAGGAGTGTCAAATTACGTTACCAAATTTTAATGTTTCTTTATTATTTCGATGTTACTTGTTTTATTTTATTGATAATAAAAAAGTTTGCGGAAAGTTGCAAAATAATTAACCCTTGCGATTTTTCACGTTCATTCAATGTTTATGAGTCTTATTCATTGAATAAAAAAAATGTTTATGAAATATAACAGACGTAGAATAACAGAGGAACATACAACTTCATTGCCTCGGGAATGGAGAAACCATCGGATATGTAGAGGAACATATTCTTAGGTGCAAAAAGTTCACTTCTCAACGGCGCTCTAAATTTGTTATGGACGACGGTTTTAGCGAGGTGTAACGAGACTAGAAGCCATGCTTGTTTAAGATGCTTTCTTGCTATTTAAAAGAAACAAAGTAAAAATAGAATAAAGAAAGCATCACCCTCGCACACATATAAATTAGAGAATGACGGCATATCAAATTTAATTGAGAGACTCCAAACTTACAACTTGTTAAAAATAGATAGATATCTATAACTCCATGTGGCTGCGGCTACCAAAGGATCTGATTCCAAATTCTTGACCAAAACGCGTTGAAGAGCAATTAAAAGGAAGGTGGCTGTACGAAAACCAAGTCCAACCATAACTAAAGCCGAGTCCATATGGCATATAGGACTATTGTTTAGGGGTTTGGCCAATGCAACGCAAGGCAAGGCAACTAATGAACAAACTCCTAATTTGCTTCTGGCAACAACCAACAAGAAGGAAACATGACCAATTCTGTAACATGCAAATGACAAACAGAGATTCACTTAAGCCAGTGCAACGCAAGGCAAGGCATCTAATGAACAAACTCCTAATTTGTTTCTGGCAACAACCAACAAGAAAGTAACATGACCAATTCTGTAACATGCAAATGACAAGCAGAGATTTATATTTGTGGTCGCTCTCACTGCCTCAGCAAATGATGGTACCGTTTAGGATGGGACCGCGCAACATCTCACTCTCAACTACAATATCAATATCAATTTCTAAATAAAAAAAAGACTACAATATCAATATCAATATCAATATAGGATTTATTACACTTTTAAAAAACTGTTAATTTTAATTCATCAAAATGATTTTATAAAAATAATAATTTTATTATTTATAATCACCACACCAAACTTTTTCCTTCTTTATATTTTGATTTATAAATGTAGAAAATGCATAAAAAGAACTATTATATGATTAAAAAAATAAGTATTTACACACACACATATATATAATAATAATAATAAATTTACTTTCACTTGGGCCTTTTTTTAGTTCAAATTTTATAGTCGTTTTTGTGAATTTTTGTTATTTGATTAATTAAAATTTTACATCAATTTCATTAAAGACATTTTATAATCAAAGTCACAATGATGATTCTTATCACATTGAATATCACTATCTCATATTAAAACTTACAACTTTTATAAACTATGAAACCCTTTATATGAAGTTCATTAGGTGTTGGTTTAACAATATAAAAAAAAAAGGAAAGTTGAATTTAAAGTATTTGATTTGCGACATTTGTGTTTTAACTGTTTTCAAAATTGTGGGCTCCTTGTGTATCGTGACAATAAATTTCAAAGTTTCGCCAAATTAGAGAAGTTGGAGAATCCAGGACTTCATTAGTTCCCTACTCCAATGAGGACTCTTTGTTACGGACATGCTCCTTCCACAATCAATCTGCTAGAAAACGACCACTTGTGTTGGACGAGTCGAACTAGAACAACAAAAAGCTGGTATCTTATGGACATAAAAATACAGAGAATATTAAAAGTACAGAAAAATACTTGTAAGTTTCAATACAGACCCTTGTATAATTACAGAAACAAGAAACATCTGTACTGACAGGAATCAACCGATAGTAAGTGGCCGAACGGAGCAAGCAAACCAAGTTGTCTTGTCTCTTCTCGTCAAGTCATTGTTTTTAGCACCAACACGTGGCAACATCCAGTTAAAAGCCGGCCTTTGCTTTGACCAAACCCAGCCATGCTTCTTCTAATTCCATTGCCTTTTCTCTCCGCTTCTCTTAATGGGTTTTGCCCTCTCTAACCGCAAAACCCATCAAGATCAGTCTCAACTTTCACCACACTAACATCCTCTAAGTCCAAGATTTTGAAACGTACAGAGTTGAGAACCAGCTTTTGTTCGTGTAACATGGACAGGCTTATTAGTTTAGAGCCATCGAATCTTGTAGCTATAAGAATTGAACCAGGCCAGAAATGTTATGGAGAGCTCACTCTTCGCAACGTCATGTACACTATGCCTGTGGCTTTCAGAATTCAGGCACTGAATAAGGCACGTTACACAGTGAAGCCACATTCAGGGATCATAGCTCCATTGGCGACTCTAACTGTGGAGGTCACATATCATCTTCCTCCAGGCTCTGCGACCCCTGAAATATTCCCTCACTGCGAGGACTCGTTTCTCTTGAACAGCGTAGTGGTTCCTGGTGCCGCGATCAAAGACTCGACTAGTGACGCCGTCCCTAATGACTGGTTTACCAAGAAAAAACAAATCTTTATAGACAGCGGTATCAAGATCATGTTTGTTGGATCACCCGTGTTGGCACAGCTTGTGAAGAATGGCGCGATGGATGATATCAGAGAAGTGCTTGAACGTAGTGACCCTTCTTGGAAATCTGCCGATTCTGTGGATTCTCATGGGCAAGCATTGCTTCACATAGCCATCGGTCAGAGCCGCGCTGATATAGTTCAATTAATCCTCGAATTCGATCCAGACGTCGAGTTTCAGAACCGAACAGGGACCGGTCCGCTTGAGCTGGCCGCTGGCTCTGGTGAGGCATTGATCGTTGAGCTTCTTTTAGCTCACCAAGCGAACACAGAAAGGTCGGAGTCCTCTACATGGGGTCCGATTCATATCGCAGCAGGAGGTGGCCATTTAGAGGTTTTGAGGCTTCTTTTACTCAAAGGTGCTAATGTGAACGCCCTCACCAAAGACGGTAGCACTGCTCTTCACTTGGCGGATGAGGAGCGCCGCCGTGAATGTGCTCGTCTTCTACTAGCTAGTGGAGCAAAAGCGGACATTCGGAATACTAGAGACGGTGACTCGCCCTTGCATTTAGCTGCAGCTTTAGGAGATGAGAACATGGTGAAACTGCTACTGCAAAAAGGAGCCAACAAAGATATTCGAAACAAGCTAGGGAAATCAGCCTACGATATAGCAGCGGAATATGGGCATACACGTCTCTTTGATGCCTTAAAACTGGGTGACAGTTTATGTGTCGCAGCTAGTAAAGGAGACGTGAGGGCAATATACAGGTTGATTGAAAATGGTGTGGCCATTAATGGTCGTGACCAACACGGATGGACCGCATTGCATAGAGCTTCGTTCAAAGGAAAAACCGAAGCGGTTCGCACATTGATGGATAAAGGCATTGACATTGATGCGAAAGATGAAGAGGGTTACACTGCATTGCATTGCGCAGTAGAGAGTGGTCAAGCAGATGTTATTGAGTTATTGGTGAAGAAAGGTGCAGATGTTGAAGCAAGGACTAATAAGGGTGTCACCCCTTTACAAATTGCCGAGTCTTTGCATTATGTTGGTATTAGTAGGTTACTGACTCGTGGTGGTGCAGCTAAAGACGGTGTCAATCAAATGGCGGCGACTTTGCGAGCTGCTTTCTCCGACAAGTTGCCAGGTAAAGACGTGGAGAAGGTGACGAAGAACAGGCCTCCGGCAAGGGCAAGAACAATCCGCAATAGCTTTGATCGGCCAGTGCCATTGGCTGTGCTCTAGTCATTACAAATGCAACATGAATTTGTGATATACGAGTTTGGCCTCGTACCCCTTAGAGCGCTTAAAATTAATTATTTTCATCAGTATTGGGGTAAGTGGTACTGAAGATACGTGGATTGAAGTCGGTAGTCTCGTAGAAAACCATACGTTCATTATGTGACCTAATTGTATAATATGTTTTGTTTATTAGCCAAAATTTAAAAACTTAATTTCCTCCATAAACATGTGTAATGTCAACCTTTTTCATATGACTTCCCGATGTATCGATAAGGGATCACCAAGATCCCAATGACCTCAATCTCTAGCAGGATGTCAACTAACGGACTAATTAGCTGGAACCAGGAAAATTCTACCACATATTTACCAGGACAATGTTTTATCAAAGGATAATTGCGAGTACGCAACCAACCCATTGAACACCCGTCCCCACACCTGGATCCCGGTTTCCACCAGCATCACAGATAACAATTATGTGGTCGTTCGAGTGTTGATGTCCACATAGAATTATCCTTTCTACTTCTGTTCCTATATATAAAAGTCAAAAGTTAATGCTTATCGATGAGAATAATGCATTTTTGATAACGTAGAAGAAGAAAAGCAATTTGGTATGTAATTGAATTGTATTCACTTGTATTTCGTATGAATAGCTTTACATGTATTTATACACATATTAGTATCTGATGAGATATTGAAGATTGTACGAGATACATAAGATAAAATCAAATGGATTGCATGAGATTTCATTTGATAAGATATTGAGGAAGAAATCATATCCATGAGATTGCTTGAAGATCTGCATATATTTATCATTAAGGCTAGTTAAGTACCATTATTTTTCTAAACACAGGTTTTGGAATCATAGTTGTGATTTGTGAAGGAGGGGACGTGTGAAATCATAACAAAACTTGTCAGACATAAAGGGCGTGATATAGGTGAAGCATTTTTTCTGTTGGACAAACATCATCAACACCATTCAACATTGTTTGTTCCTCAATAATAGGTTTTATTATGCGTATGATTGTTTACTTTTGGTTGCTATAAAACTTTCACCAATTATAACTAATAATAATTAATTAGGTTTACAATCATATTCAAGTGGAGGCTTCATAATAGTTTTTATTACGTATATGATTGTTTACTTTGGTTGCTATAAAACTTTCACCAATTATAACTAATAATGGTTAATTAGGTTTACAATAATATTCAAGTGGATGAAGCCTACATATAGAACTTTCATTCATAACTAGGCACCCTCCAAAAAGAAAAGAAAAGCTTCAAGAAACTTTGAACAACACAACAATGGCTATATAACATAATCTCTTTCTCTCTCCTCTTCTATGAGATTATATGTGATGGTTTTATTAGGACATTGATGTGAGATCTAAAATTGCATGTCGATTTTCTAAAAGCTAAGATCACTTTAAATTCTATAACATGATTGATGCTTGAACACACAAAAAAACATAAATCTTACTTTATTATGAAGCTTGATCTTTTTTTTTTTTTGTAGTTTCTCTCAAATTATGTCTTAATCTGATTCATTGCAGCTACTGTAAATGCATACGTGTCCAATATATAAATTGTTTGAGAGAATTTTACAAGTGGTACGAGGAGGGGTAAGAAAGAAATGCTAACTCTTATAGAACTTATTCTTATTTAAAATAAGGTTTAAACCTTTCGGTATTTTAATTGAAATGTAATCTTAATTTTAATTAAAATTTAATTAGAATTAGAATTAATTCTAATTAACTAATAATTGTATTTAAATAAGATTCATTACCTCATATTGGTCTTTATTTATTAAATATCTCATATTTAATATTTGCAAATTGTCAAACTTTATAATCAAGTCTAAAATAATTAAATTATATTTTCTCTCTTCAGTCATTCTTTGTGTATGACTAATTAAGTTTTTAAATATGTTGGCTCTAAATCGTATTTAGAATTAGATAAATTGAAATTTTTTGAATTTATCTTTTATTCTATAATTAAATAATTTATATCTATATATCAAGATTGATATCTGACTTTTTAATTAACTTTTTTTAATGTATAAATTTTAATATAATTCAATCATTTTTGTTAAATACTATTTTAATTAGACATAAAGTATATAATCAACGTCTATTTTATTAAATTCTAGTTATATTAATTCTTTATCATTAATATTTGTTTCTATTATGGCATTTAATAATTATTCGCAAAGTTTCATTCACCATAGTCAAGGATTTTTGGAATCAATACTAATTGAGAAAGACGAAACATTCTCTCTAATCACTTTAAGATAATATCTCTTATATTGATCACTTAATTATATTCATAAAGTTCATGTTATATCCAATAATTACTCAAATTGAGTTACCTTTGATTGTAATAGATCATAAGTGATATCAAAATATAACAATCTTTATATGAAATACCTTAGAGATCTCTAGTCAAAAACTTATTGACTGTGAAACCATTTTTGAACTCTACAAATCTCTATCTTGTCAACTTCGCTTTCACTATCATTACTTTGTTCATGAGAGAGACAGTGAAGGATGAAGAGCTTTGGTGTGTTATCTAAAGGTAAGGCGATGTTAAAGGCTTTTTTTATTTTTTTGAACTCTGGAATCAAGGCTTAGAATGACTGGTACAAAGAAAAAACACTTAAGACTTTTGTTTTCTTTTTTTCAAGGCAGGGAAAAGGAGAGACACAAAGGGAGAGAGGGAGCATGTGGGCTATCTTTAGTCAAAAAACAAATGTTACAAAAACTATTTTCGACGGTTTTCTTAGACACATAGATGCGTCGACAACATAGACATTTTTTACGCATCTAAGCGTCGAAAATCTATTTACACATAGATACGTCGAAAATATATATTTTCGATGGTTTTCTTAGACACATAAATGCTATTTTAGATACTTTGTGTAAGTTTTTAGATGCTTTTCTCTGTCGATATTTTTCACTTTTAAATAGTCTTTTACGTCGAAAAATTTGACCTTTTTTAGTAAAAAAATAAGCTTACAATTTACTTTATGCATCTTTTTTAAGATCACTCACATGCATATTACTATAATAAATTTTACAAATTAATCTAAAATATGTATCTGCATATTATTATAATA
>JANZXP010000002.1:9450502-9463689 GCA_027576715.1 Erythroxylum flavicans
GTATTTATACACATATTAGTATCTGATGAGATATTGAAGATTGTATGAGATACATAAGATAAAATCAAATGGATTGCATGAGATTACAGCTAATAAGATATTGAGGAAGAAATCATATCCAAGAGATTGCTTGAAGATCTACATATATTTATCAATTTTAAACAAGCACTCAAAAGGACTTTGAGCGTAGAACCTCGAAATGAAGCTTCAGTGATGAAATGATGATTTAAGCATGAAGATGAAGAGAAATTCATAGCTTTTCTTATGTAATATATTGTTGTATCGTAGTGATAGAATTCAGTGGCACCTTTGCTTAATACGAAATAAAATAAGAACATTCATAACACAAATATCAAAGAAACATCCTGTTAAAACCTAGTAATTGATAAGTTAGAGATTCCATGTGTAGTCTTCCTAAGTTGTTATTTGTTGTTTCTTTTTTTATGCCAATTTTGGATCTGAAAGTAAGAGGAAACCTAAAATGTCAACTTCTGATGATCAATGGACGTAGTAGAAGAAAAATGTTGACTCGTTATTTTGGTTGTTAAACGTTTTGCTCCAAAACTTGGGGAACGCTTATAACGTTTACCATCAAGTTGGTCGTACGTTTCTTACATTGATTGCCACCTTTATTGTCAACGTTCCATTCTTTCTTAATGTGTTTTTATTGCTATTGTCAACGGATGAAGTTTTTGTACTATATATATACAAAGCACACCTTGTTCTTTCACAAGCTTTTCTCCCAACATTCACTCACGATTCTCAAAGCTTTTCTCACACTCGCCACTTTCAAAGTTTTTTCCTTACTTACGATTCTCAAACTACCTTTTCCTAGGTCACACATCTATCACATAAAAATATTTTTATACTTCGTCTTTTCTATTCTGCCTTTGTGTTCATTTATTAATTTTCGGAAATAGTTCCTACTTCACCCTTTAGAGTGCACCGAAGTTGGTGGAGAAGGTATTAACCCTGGGTTCGGATCCCATTGTCCTGTTGCACCGTAAAGGGGAAATTTTCAACTTAGGGAAGTAATTTTTCACGACGTCTTGCATTCATATAAGTCTTTTCAATTTTACATTATTGTTATTTTCGCTAACAATCTAAGTCAGAAAATTATTTGTTGTATTACTACTGCTGTCGAAAATTGTGTTGTTCTACTTGTTACTATTTTCAGATTTGCTACTGATTGTTGGAAATTTCTGCATTGTTTGCTGCTGTGTATTTAGTTTGGATATAAGTTGGAATTATGTCGACTGTGAATGAGACAAACGTAGGTTCTGCTCTTACTGTTCCCCACTTAGGTTCTGCCTCCTTCACTATATACCTAACCTTACTAGATTAGAGCCTTTAGATGGGAAAATTTTTAAACGATGGTCTGAGAAATTTTGTTTTACTTTCAACAATACGAAATTGAATATGTATTGTTTCAAGAGACTTATAGTGACAACACTGATCCTAAAACTATTAAAGACAACTGTACTGTTAGGGTAGTATTACTCAACTATATGACCAACCCTTTATTTGATATCTACTGCAAGTACAAACTGCTAAGGAAATTTGGAATGCTTTAGAAGTGAAATACGGAACGGATGATGCCGATACGAAGAAATATGCAATTACTAGGTAGTTAAAATTTACCGTTGTTAATGATAAGCCTATTATGGACCAACTACAAAACTATAAAAACCTAGTTGCTGAAATCCTTAATGAAGGTATGAACGTTTGTGAGTTGTTTCAAGCTAATGTCCTTATTGAGAAACTGCCTGCCTCCTGGAATGAGTATAAAAACCAATTGAGGCATAAGAAGAAAGACATGAAACTTCAGAAGTTGATAGGACATATAAATATTAAGGAGGCCAACCGTGCATAAGATATGACCAAAACACTCACCTTTGTCCCTACTGTTAAGGCTCGTATGGTAGAACATAGAAATGCTAATAATTTTAAGAAGAATGGTAGACAAAACAAGTCTTTCAACAACAAGCAAGGTCAATTTAAGCGTAAAAGGATAGATGGTGACTTTTGGTGGTGTCACAAGCCAGGCCATCCTGCTGCCAATTATCAAGATAAAATTAACTGTAAGAAGAAAGGCCAAGGATAAAAACCACGACAATTTGGGAAAGGAAACCAGATGGGATACCAACGGGTAACCGAAAGAACTTTGGTAAGCCTCAAGTTAATATGGTAGAAGCTGGTGACGACTAGGAGATCATTACTGCTATAGTGTCCAAAGTCAACCTTGCTAAAAATTTGGTCAAGTGGGTCATTAACATAGGAGCCACACACCATATCTACACCAACAAAGACCTATTCAAGGAGTTGAATGATGTTGCTGATGGTGAATTTGTATACATGGGTAACTCCAGCAAAGTTCCTGTTCAAGGAGTTGTCAAAGTCATTCTTAAACTCACTTCTAGAAAAGTGTTGGCATTAGAAAATGTTTTATTTGTTCCTAATATACGTAAAAACTTGATTTCTGGTGCATTGCTTAACAAAGCAGGTGTTAAACTAACCTTTGATTCTGATAAGCTAGTTCTGACTAAGAATGGAAACTTTGTTAGAAAAGGGTTTTGTAATGGGCGCTTATTTATACTTGACGTTGAAATGAATGCATCTACTTCTTCTGCTTATATTGTTAAGTCTTTAGACTTATGACATTCGAGACTTGGGCATATGAATGTGAGGTCAATTAAGAGCATGCAAAGCTTAAACTTGTTACGTAACAAGATCACTAACGAAATGAAAAAAATGTCAAATTTGTGTTGAGGCTAAGTACTCTAAGAAACTGTTTAAGTCAGTGATTGAGAGAGATTCACAATTATTAGACTTGGTGCACATAGATTTGGGTGATTTTAAGAATTGTGTGAGTAAAGGAGGTATGAGATATTATATTACCTTTGTGGATGATTGTTCTATATTTACTAAGATCTACTTATTGAAAAATAAAAGTGATGCAGGGGAAATGTTTATGAAATACAAAGCTGAGTTTGAAAACCAATTAGAAAGGAAAATTAAGAGATTAAGGTTTGAACAAGGAGGTGAGTATAGTACTGATTTTCCTGCTGATTATTGTGCAAAAGTTGGGATTATTCATTAGTTTTCAACCCCTTATACACCTGAACAAAATGGAATAGCCGAGAGGAAAAATCGAACACTTAAGGATATGATAAATGCAATGTTATTTTCCTCCAGTTTACTTGATTTTATGTAGGGCGGGAAGCTATTCTTTCAACTTGTTATGTTCTAAACAGAGCCCCTCATAAGAAACTAGATTAAACCCCTTACGAAATTTGGAAAGGTTATCCACCTAACTTGCATTTTTTGAAAGTATGGGGGTGTCTTGCTAAGGCTGCTCTACCTGAACATAAAAGGAAGAAATTGGGTCCAAGATAGTTGATTCAATTTTTATGGGATATGCCTCTAATAGTGTTGCCTATAGATTTATAGTTAAACAAGAGTAATCTAACACTTATGGCCCAATTATAGAGTCAAGAAATACAGTGTTCTTTGAGGATATATTTCCTATAAAAGTGAGTGTGCAAGTGCCTAGAGAATTTGTCCCTAATTCTTCTACCAATAATGACATAAAAGAAGAGGAAATTGTTGAACTAAAAAGGAGCAAAAGAGCTAGGGTACCCACTAGTTTTGGTTCTGACTTTATTACTTCCTTTGTGGTAACAAAACCTGAGGAGATAAATGATGTTTTTGTGGTGAATTATATTATTGAGGAAGATCCTAAAACTTATGAGGAAGCAATGAGATCTGTAGATGCTACATTTTGGAAGGGAGCCATAGATAGTGAGTTAAAGTCAATCATGTCTAACAAAACTTGGGTTTTAGTTTATCTACCTTGAGGGTGTAAGCCTTTAGAGTGTAAGTGGATTTTCAAAAAGAAATTGAGACCTAAAGGAACCATTGAGAGGTTCAATACAAGACTTGTGATTAAAGCCTTTAAACAAAAAGAACGATTGGAGTTTTTTGACACTTACTCTCCCGTTACTGAAATTGCATATATAAGGATGTTGTTTGCTATTTCCTCAGTATTTAAACTTCATGTGCACCAAATGGATGTTAAAATAGCTTTCTTGAATGGTGATCTAGATGAGGAGATTTATATGATCCAACTTGAGGAGTTTAGAATGCCTGGTCAAGAGCAAAAGGTGTGTAAGTTGGTTAAGTCTTTGTATAGACTTAAACAAGCTCCCAAACAGTGGCCTGAGAAATTTGAAAGTGAGATTTTCAAGCATGGTTTCACCTCTTGTGAAGCTGATTCTTGCATTTACGTGAAATCTGACATCAATGGCTGTGTAATCATAACTCTTTATGTAGATGATATGCTTATTTTTGGTACTAGTTTATCTGTCATTGATACTACCAAGAGTTTGCTAAAATCTTCTTTTGATATGAAAGATCTTGGACTTGTGGACTTTATTTTAGGAATCAAAGTTGATAGGACTTACTTTGGTTTTAGGTTGAATCAAACTCATTATGTTGAGAAAATTTTGAAGAAGATTGGTTATTATGATGTGGATCCAGTCAAGACTCCCTATAATGCTAGTGTTGCTTTAAAGAAAAATCTTGGTGACAGTGTAAACCAAGCAGAGTATGCTAAAATTCTTAGTAGTGTGATGTTCTTGATGAACTATTCTCGTCCTGATATTGCATACTATGTGAGTAGACTTAATAGGTATACTTATAATCCTACTTAAGAGCACTGGAATGTGTTGATTCGTTTGTTGAGGTATTTGAAAGGTACTATGCATTATGGATTATTTTTTGGTGGACATCCTCCTGTATTAGAGGGGTATTCTGATGCTAACTGAGTTACAGAGAGTGATGATATACACCCTACCAGTGGTTATGTTTTTACCTTGGCAGGAGCTGCAGCGTCTTGGAAATCATCCAAGCAAATGTATATTGCGAGATCAACAATGGAGGTTGAGTTTATGACTTTGGAGTTGGCAGGACGGGAAGCTAAGTGACTAAGGAATCTGTTAGTAGATATCCCGCTTTGTGAAAAACCAATTCCTTCTCTGTTCCTCCATTGTGATTCACAGGCTGCCATTCATGTTGCTAAGAACAAGGCATATAATGGTAAAAGTAGACATATCAGATTGAGACATAAATTTGTGTGTACTTTAATTAAACATGGTTTCATTTCTCTAGACTATGTCAAGTCAGAGAGAAACTTAGCCGATCCGTTTACAAAAGCTTTATGTAGGAAACTAGTTTCAGAGCATACTAAAGGGATGGGGTTGAGCCCAATTGTGTAGTAACCTCGTGATGGACACCCATCTTGGAAAATCAAATTCAATGGGTCAAACGAAGTTATATGGTGACTATTGTACATTGTTTGGGGAATAATACTAAGATATTCATTATTGAATAGCCTCCTTTAGCATGACTTTACTGTATTTGTGGAGGTTGGATTATTTAATCCTTAATGAGTTTCATAGCCCAAGTTTGGGTGGTGTGAGCGATACACACTTGATGAACTCACCTACGTGATTGTAGGGGGCTAGCCACCCTCATCTTGACAAACTTTCAAAAAAGGATCATACTTATATTCACCACCATTGTCTGATCTGAGAGTCTTGATCTTTCGTCCACTTTGCATTTCAATCATCTTTTTCCACTTCAGGAGTATCTTCAAGACTTCATCTTTATGCTTCATGGTGTACACCTATACTCTTATAGAGAAGTCATCAATAGAGGAGACAAAATAATGGCTACCTCCCCAAGATGCATTCTTGGAAGGTCCCTAAATATCAGTGTGAACATAATCTAGAATTCCTTTAGTATGGTGAATAACAGTGCCAAATTTCACTTTAGTTTGCTTACCCAACACACAGTGTGTTAGATTTGTGTTCTAAAAGTTATCTAAGATGATTACTTTTATATTTTATATTTATAAATTGAATGTTATTTACATTTTATTCCATGAGTTCTATATTTATTTAGAAGTGTTCAAGAAGATCCACTTGGTCTTGAACCACGGAACTTTAAATAATATGAATATACAACTCTAAAATGTTCACAGGTCTTGGATATTAGCAAGAACACTAATATGCCATATAAGATTGTCTTGTTAATTAAAAGTATGTGGTAGTTCTGTAAAACGTTGATAAAGGATTATCATTTAATAACACAAATATATGGAAGGTTTCATATATTGAACAGACCTAATAGATAAAACATTATATGAGTTGTGTTTGTGTCATTAATGTTTTTATCGTGTCTTTGATTCCAAGATTGATACATATATCTTTTTCACATAAGGAATGTACAACGTAATTATTATTAACGGTTGCTTATAACAAGTGGTGATAAAAATAATATTTCTTTATATATAACTTGTGCGGGAAAAGGTACATGTAAATAGCATCATTGCCACTCATTAATAATGAGTAATGATATTGTATAGGCCCCTTGGTAAAGTAGAATTATAAATGGATCCAATATAACTGAGGTCTAGTTATAATTTATAATTTACTTAATGGAGACCAAGAAACGATTATAATACAAAGACGACACAGTCTTACCTTGTATATTAATCATAACATCATAAGGCAAGGAATGGACACAAGTAATGTTAATGATAACATTACTAAACATCTATATTGTTTGGGTAGCTGTAATGTATAGCTAGAATACTTCTTCCAGTTTATGAAAGAAAATGTTTTATTTCATTGCCAACACAACATAGATGCTCTATATAGGTCACACCAACTGAACGGGAAACAAGAAAATATATTTTTAGTGTACAAGATTTCATATTGATGACATAAAGGTACATATTAAAATATTGTCACATGACGTGACAGCCTAGACGGGAAATAAATTTATTGAAATGTATATTATGAGGATAATAAAAGTTTCATGAAATATAAATTTATTTATAGCCCAAGCCCAAAATAATTTATTTTAACAAATGAAGAGAGAATAGATGCATAATTATAGTCATCAAATTCGGGACAGGATTTAAGGTGATTTTGAACAGGAATTTGAAAGGGAAAAAGATAACCATTCTGGACAAATGACTTATCAATTTTGTATCCCTTGAAGTGTAGAATCCAATGGTGAAGGTTTAAGGTCATTTGGAGTTCCCTAGAAGAAGTTATCATAGTTCTAGTACCAGAAGGTTAGGAATTTAGTGTGCTGTTTCGAATTCTGTTCTTGATTTAATTGCAATAAATGTTGTGGGAATTTGAAGAGTTTGATATGATATTTTAAGTCTATAAATATCACATATGTCCATACTTTGAAGGAGTTTTTTTTGGTTAGCCATTGTTCTCTCTCAAAACTTATTAAAACAATTATCAATTGAGTAATCGATCAAGAAACGGGTGACGAAGCCAGGCGCGGACGAAGAGAACGCTAGCACAAACTCGACGTCCTTCTTGTTTCGGATTCAAGGTGAACCGAAGAGGAATAGAGCTTCTATAGAGACCATAGGTATGGTTTAACAATCCCTCTTGTAGGAATATAAGCTCGATTGTGATGCAAACAAAATACAAGAAGAATTAGCAATAATAGAAACAATCCTTGATGTTATCGGATTAAAAAAATTTAAATGTTACCTGATCCGCATCATGAAATCCCTTCAATTGGTATCAGAACTTTTGCTTTTATTATTGCTAATTAGAATATTTTATTATGTAATTTTTATTACATAAGTGCTTAATCAATTGTTCTTTGTATTGCGATTCTAAAGGATCCAGTATTGAATTTGTTTTCGTTTTTGTAAAATTGTCATAGGCTTACTAGTTACTTATTTTTGTGTTTTCTAAAAATCTTATGTCAATGAAAGAAGTTTAGAACACAATACTTATATAGATTAAAGTCTCTAGATAGATCTATAGAGTAAAACAAAAATAAGAAAAACAGAGGGTTGCTGGAATTTTCAATAACAGTGACTGTTTTTAGGTCAAATTCTAATAACGATATCTCTCAAATGGATTGTCGTTTTTGAATGAAACTACTTTCAAAATTTAGATAATGAAGTCTTGTTTTGAATAATGAAACTTGCCTATACAAAAGTGCCACGGTTTTTTGTTGACAAAGACAAAATAAGAACGGTGTGCATTTTTTCTGATTAAAACAAGATATCACAAAACGGTTTGTATTTTCTTTTAAATGATTAAAGGATTACTTTGCAAACCATGATACAAATTATTATTGAATTCTTACAGAGAATTTTAAATCTTTTTATGGGATTTAAATGATTTAGAGAATCGCAATTACTTAAGAAAAGAGAATTGATTAAAGGGTACAAAATAGTGCATCGGCATCCAATTTTTATTATGTTTTGTGTTTTATGAGTTTATGTGAATAATATGTTAGGATAGGTATGGGTGTATGGATACAAGACCTACTAAACTATAGTCACATTCAAGTGTCCAACGAAAAATTGAGTATTTTTCCTTCTCATTTTATCCACTTTAAGCTAAGGATTATTAATTTGCATGAGTGTAATTTTTAATCTTTAGAAATTGTGGAATATATTAGGATATATTATCAGGCCATTGACAAATGGATTAGATGTGAGGCATTTAGTAAATTTATTTTATGGAGATAGTGTAATCTAATATATTGACCAACAAGATAAGTTTGCTTAATGAGTAGTCAAGATCTAGGCTTGAAGTCTCAGGAAAATTGTTTAGTAAGAAAATGTTTTCTTAATAGACAACAAGAGTTATAAGGTTTAGAAAATTGTAAATGATTGAAATAGAGCTTTTCTAAAGGTCATGATTAGTAAAGGATTACTTACTTTGAATTTATAAATCGGATAAGGTCGATTTATTTATGATAGGATCTTGAATATACTGTATAAAGGACTTTATAATAAATGCAGTTTGAGTTTTATTTTAATAAAACAACTTTTACATAAATATTAATATGAAATCCTTTTGATTTTATTCTAGAATGGCAAACAATGTACTTATCCGATCAATACTTGAAAAGTGTCCAGTGGAGGGTGATGGTTCCAATTTTCTCGATTGGGAACTAAAACTCTAACTTATCATCAGATCAGAGGATCTTGTAGATGTGCTGGAGCAAGCTACACCAGTACTTGGTAGAGGTCCTTCTGATGAGGAAAAGGCCGCTTTTGAAAAGTATCGCAAGGCTGAATTGAGGGTTCAAGGTCTCATGTTGGTAAGTAAGGCGACTGAACTTACTCGTAAGTTTATTAACAATACTCCAAGAGAGATAATCGAGCATCTTTCTAAACTGTTCTTCGAGAATGCTCGTAAAAAGAGTTCAAAGATCACTCTGGAATTCACGAGATGTAACATGACAGAAGGATCTTCTGTCAACCAGCATATGTTGAAAATGCTGGGTTATCTCGAGAAATTGGAGAAGCTTAATGCTCCAATGCAACCTGACTCAGCTGCAGATATAATCCTTGGTTCATTGCCTCCATCTTACAGAGATGTAGTCATGCATCTTCACTTACGTGAAAAGGCAATGACCTTGGATGAGATCCATTAAACATTTAAGCAAGCAGAGGCTGATATGAACAGGCACAAGGGAGAGAAGAATGTTCTTGCAATCTCCCAGAATAGCAAGAAAGTCAACAAAAGAAAAGACAAAAAGAAGATGCCTAACATGAACAAAGGAAAAAGAGAAGCTCAAGCGAGCAACTCCAAAGGGAAAAAGAAAAACTCACCAACTCCACAAACGGAGTGCTATTATTGCCACGAGTTAGGACATTTTAAGGCAAATTGTCCTAAGTTCAAGGCCGACTTAAATAGTGGCAAAATAGAGCACAAGCGCCCTAAAGTTTAGAAAGGTATCTATGTTGTTGAAATTAATTTAACCACATCTATTCACGATTAGGTAATTGATACTGGATCATGTGATCATTTTTCTGCAAATATGCAGACATTGGTGGATAGAAGACATCTCAAGAAAGGAGAAGTCACATTGAAGGTGGGGAATGGTGTTACCATCTCTGCAATGGCCATTGGCTCGATTCACCTTCAATTAGCTAGTGGTTTAATTATTAATTTGAAAAATGTTTATTATGTTCCATCTATATGTAAAAACATTATATCAATGTCATGTTTAGACAAGAATGGATATGTATTTACTATTTCAAACTCGTGTATGAGTATTTCAAAAGATGGAATTTTCTATGCAAATGTTATTATTCAGGATGGCTTATATTTGCTTAAAGTGAATGATAAATATATTTTAAATATCAATAACAAAAGACTCAAAGTATCTTATGGAAATAAGACTCTCTTATGGCACTATCGTCTAGATCATATAAACGAGAAATGCATTAAGAAATTACAAGAAAGTAATCTTCTTGGTCTCCTTGATTGCGATGCAATAGAGACATGCGAACCTTGCTTAGTCTATAAAATGATAAAAAAACCTTTCAGGAAAAAAGTTACAAGGATAAAAGACTTGTTGGAATTAATACATTCAGATGTATGTGGGCCAATGAGCACAAGTGCACGAGATGGTTTTAGATACTTCATTACCTTCATAGATGACTACAGTCGTTATGGCTATGTTTAACTAATGAAGAACAAGAGTGAATCTTTTGAGAGGTTCGAAGAATTCAAGAATGAAGTAGAAAACCAACTAAATAAGAGAATTAAGACTTTACAAAATGATCCTAGAGGAGAATACTTGAGTAATGAATTTGGTGCATATCTAAAGGAGTGTGGTATCAAACCATAATTGACTCCACCTGGAACACATCAATGGAATGGGGTTTCTGTGAGGAGAAATAGAACATTGCTTGGCGTGGTTCAATCAATGATGTGCCAAACAGAATTGCCTCTTTACTTTTGGGGACATGCATTACTTGCTGCAGCTTATACACTGAATATTGTTCCTTCTAAATCTGTCGAGAAAACTCCTTATGAGTTGTAGGCAGGTAAAATTCCTGACTTGTCATTTCTTAAGATTTGGGGATGTGAGGCTTTCGTCAAAAGGTTAATGACAACTAAACTAGAACCCGAAGCAGATAAATGTTTCTTTATAGGTTATCCGAAAGAAACAAAAGCATACTACTTTTGGCACAAGTCAACAAACAGGATATTTGTTGAAAGGGGTGCAATTTTCTTAGAGAAAGAATTTCTCGAAAGAAGTGGGAGTAGTGTAACACTTGAAGAAACTCAAGAAACACTACAAGACCTTGATCAGGTCATGGATGATATCCATAAAGATCGACGGAGCCCAACTATAATTCTTATGGCTAGCGGGAGTATGAGTGTACAGGTTCCTTAACATATTGAGAAAGAGGTTCACACATCACTACATAGTGTTCAATCCAATATTGAACCAATTCCACAAGAGATTGTGCAAGAGGTTCAAGAATTTCAGGATGAACAAGAAGAGCTACAAGAATTGAGAGGCTCAACAAGATCTAGAAAGAAACCTGATTTCTATCTAGGACTTCATGAGATCTTGGTAGTGGATACCGAAGATCCGACGACCTTTCAAGAAGCAATAAATAAAGATGACTCAAAATCATGGTACGAGGCTATGAAATCTGAAATGTAATCCATGTATGACAACCAAGTATGGGTCTTAGTAGATCTTCCTCAAGGTAAGAAAACAATTCAAAACAAATGGATTTTCAAGAGAAAGATAGACATGGATGGAAACATGACAACATACAAGGCAAGACTTGTAGAGAAAAGGTTCAGTCAAGTTCAAGGGATTGACTATAATGAAACCTTCTTGCCTGTTGCTATGTTTAAGTCTATTCAGATATTACTAGCCATTGCTGCATTTTATGACTATGAAATATGGCAAATGGATGCCAAAACAATGTTCCTTAATGAGAATTTAGAAGAGGATGTGTACATGATACAACCTCTAGGATTTGAAGATCCAAATAATGGTAGTAAAGTATGCAAGCTTCAAAGGCCCATTTATGGATTGAAGCAAGCATCCAGGAGTTGGAACAAACACTTTGATGACGAGGTTAAACGTCTTGGATTCATCCAAAGTAAGGAAGAACCTTGTGTATATAAGATGATTAGTAGGAGCTATATACTTTTCTTGGTCTTATATGTCGATGACATATTATTAATAGGCAACTTTATTCCCTTAATGGAGCAAACGAAAACTTTATTGAAAGATATTTTTTCAATGAAAGATTTGTGAGAGGCCCAATATATCTTAGGGGTTAAGATATATAGAGACAGGTTTCGTAAACTCATTGGCTTAAGTCAACGTACACACATTGACAAAGTGTTGAAACGATTCAACATGCAGAATTCCAATAAAGGAAATGTGTCAATAACTCAATTGTAACACTTAGCAAATCTCAATATGCTACATCACGTAAAGATATTGAAATCATAAAGGATGTACCATATGCTTCTACAATTAGTTTCATCATGTATGCTATAGTGTGTACACAACCTGATCTCGCATATGCTCTAAGTATGATAAGTCGTCATCAAGCCCATGCAAGTTCTACTCATTGGATTGGACTGCGGTCAAGAATATCCTTAAGTACATGAACAGGAATAAGAATAAGTTTCTTGTGTATGGAGGGAAAAGGGAGCTCGTTGTAGAAGGCTACATCGATACAAGTTTTGCAACTAATAAAATGATAAGAGGTCACAATTCAGATATGTTTTTATTTTGAAAGGGGGTGCCGTTAGTTGGAGAAGTTTCAAACAATTAACAATAGCTGACTCAACAACCTAATCTGAAGTGATGGATACTGCTGAAGCCAACAAAGAAGGTGTTTGGATCAAGAAGTTCATTAAGGAACTTAATCTGGTTCTAGTTCCTTCCATCCAAGGACCATTGGAACTGTTTTGCAATAATAGTGGAGCTATTGCAAAAATCAAGGAACCGAAGGCACATCATAAGATCAAACACGTGGATATAAAATATTTTGTCATTTGAGACTTCATAGAAGAGGGTAGAATAAAATTATTAAAAGTGGACACGGATAGTAACATAGCAGATTCGCTAACAAAACCTTTATCTCAAGCAAAGAGCGAAGTCCACTTTAATTCCATGGGTCTGAGGGAGCATGGAGAGTGGATAGAGATAACAAATTGAGTCAGAAGGCAACCCTAGTCTTAGAGTTAATACATAAGAATGTATAAGAGATAACTTTAAGAACAAGTGGGAGATTGTTAGATTTGTGTTCTAAAAGTTATCTAAGATGATTACTTTTATATGTTATATTTATGAAT
>JANZXP010000002.1:9463789-9484337 GCA_027576715.1 Erythroxylum flavicans
TCTCCAAAAATGATTCTATCATGATCCCAAAAATTATTCTAAGGAAAAAATTCAAATCTCATGCTTATTCCATAAACCATTATGCTTAATTTAACGAAAAATTTCGGGGGCCAACAGTTCTGGTCCTATAAAGTGAGCATTATTTTAATTATGAACCAACATATTTTTAACTTAAGATAATCTTGCTTTAGCATCCTCCACTACTTTTTATGTATTGGAACCCAAAGATTTACTTAGTTGTTTAGTTATTATTTAATATCCTTGAGTTTCTGACTATAAAAGTATTAATAAGTTCCATAGAATGACTTCTCAATCCCTGTTCTACAAGCATCCAAAAAATCACTTTCATGGATTAAAAAGTTGTTAAATCTAAATGAATGTTGCTTCACTAAGTTGGATAAGAAACCAGATATTTCGATGGGAGTATGATCAGAGAATAGGGGATCTATAAATTTAGCCAAGTTATTATAAAAGTTAGACAACCAATACGAATTAACAATTGCCTTGTCATGTTTTTTTTTATGAATCAATCAGAACTTTGTTTTCTATTCCAAGTAAAGAAATGTCCTTCAGCTTTAAAATCTATAACCTTCAAATGATTAACACATTTGAGGAAATCTTCTATGTAGTTTTGAAGGCAACACTTTTCTTAGGCTTTAGTTTTGTACAGTGTTAAATTAAAATAACCAAAGATGGCCCAAGGCATATTATATACAACACTAAGATCCTTGAGATTATTCCATAATTTAGTCCTCTAGAAAGCAAAATTGTTGGCATAGACTACTGTAAGCAATAAGGAAAATTTCTCAACTTTAAAGGATATCTTTAAGTGTATTAGTTGATTAGAAATCTTAAAAATATCTAACCCAATTATATCAGAATTAAATAGGATGATGATTCTTCCTAGATGGTGGTGGTAGTGGTTAGAGACAAGGCTCCAATTATTCCCCAAAATATCTAGCTTTTTAATATTGTTTAACTTTATTTTAGTTTCCAATAGGCCTAAAAGAAAAGGTTTTTCATTGATTACAATTCCTTCTATGCAAGCTATTTTAGAGGTTTATTTAAACCTCTTACATTCCAGACTATGAATGACATCAGTATTTTTTTGTTTTTGGAGAATAAACACTTGCTCTTTTGGGATTTCCTTCTACTAGTTAAAACATAGAATTCCTTGTCAGCTTGAGAAGAAGATTGTGACTCCTCATTAACAGTACTATTAGCATCTCCTTTTTGGATATCAGTAGAAATACTAGTGGCATCCACCTCCTGTACATTTTTAATAGATAAGCAAGATCTATTAACAATATTAGAGATTTCAAATCTAGTAGAGGTAATAATAATGTCATCCATAATCTCTTTATTAACCATAACACCATTCTCTAGCAAATTATTGACTACTTCAATCACTGCACCAGAAATAGGAATATTTGGATTAGGATTTAGAGCTTGATAACTTCAATAGGTTCAGTAGAGATCTTCTTTGCTACCCTCGAGTTAGGCATGGTTTTAACTAGATTAGTAACCCCATTTTCTTCAATAGAATCAAGTTGGTGAGTTGTAGGGATAGCTTCATATACATGTTCCTCATAATCATAATTACCAATCAGAAATATTTTGCCTGTAAGCTTCCATGCACGTTTAGAATTCTTATTAGGAGGCTTACAATTATAGGAAATTCTAAATTTGGCTTCCACTAGCACATATTATCATCAAATCTCATTATTGCAATTTCTTTATGTAAGTTTGAAAGGGCTTCCATTGTTATGCATATTCTAGCAAAGTTAATCCTTTTTGTTTGAGCAGTGGCTTGATTAAGATACAATGGCCTTTTAATTGAATTGGAAAAATAGTTGAGGCCTTCAGTGGTCCAATATTCAAATGGAATGTTATGCATACAAATCCAAAGAGATACATTGATTTGTTTCATGTCTTCAAATATAATCCTAAGCCTCTAAGGTTGAACCAGAAATGGCTTTTGATTCACATGTCATGGTCCAAATTTTATAATTTCATTGACAAAATTAGGTGAATTAAATTGAAAAAGGAAGATATCCTTATAATTCATGAGAATGTCAAACAATCCATATTGATTTTAGTTAGCAGTAGCCCAATATTTCATAGTAGGAAATGGAATTATCTTATCCAACAAGAATCGAACAAGTGTGGATTTCTTGCATAAAGTATAGATGAAGGAGGGGAAACAACCTAGGGATCCAAAGTAGGATTAAGAGGAAAAAAGGTGAGCTTAATGTTTGGTTTACCACTTACACCTAGGTGCACCTAGTTAGAGGGATAGTAGGATTGGAAAGTTCATTAGTAGCAGGATAGGAAGGTAAAGGAGGTAATAAGGTAGCAATGGGAATGATGGGGGATATAGGAGTCTTTGATGAAGAAGAAAGGGAGGGTGACAAGGGGTGGAATATTTCAGAATTAGAGAGCATGGTTAAAGACTGTTGGATAAAAGAAAAAACTAGAGGTCGAAGGCAATTTAGGGGAGGAGAAATGAACAGAGATTTTAAACATAAGAGAAGTGGAAGAAGGATGAGATGAATAACAAAAAATGTTAGCAGCAAGTAATTCAAGAGAAAAAGAGCAGAAGGAAGTGTATCAGAAGGGAGAGTTCAAAGTACTATAGAGAGCATGGTGAGTAACGAACAGGGATAAAGAGATATGCGAGTAATAAGAAAAATAAGAAGGCAAGAGCTTAAAGGCAGGAGCTTCATGGCAGATACCAAATGCATGATGTGTCGTGGAGTAGTTTGCCTCTCACAAATGTTTAGTTAAAAGTGTATAAGTACTGTCCAGAATTTTACATTGCTAGGGTTATTGATGCAACTAATTGCTAAGTAGAGAGAGATTATCAATCTTAAATGTGAGTTTTAATAAAATATTAAACTACAAGGATAAAACTTTATCAATCCTAGAAAATCAATGCTACCAAAAAAGAGAAATACAAAAAAATATTGCAAGTTCTATAGGAATTATGGCTATGAAATTAGGGATTGTGCCAATGTGAAAGAGAAAAAGACAATTAAGGAGCCACTTCGAAAAGGCTAACCACAGTAATTTTTATGGGGAGAGAAATATAGCAGATCTGGGAAAAGGATAGCTTCTAATAGATAAAAGGACAGACTTAGAAAGAGGGAGCATTCCCATAGTCAAGTATTTAGGAGTGTCAAAGGACACTTAAAAGTGAATGGAATTCAGTTAAAGAACTTTATAGGGCAATACAATATGCAAATCTAAAATTTCTCGACATTATGTATAAAACAAATTCTTCTAAACATAGGAGTATACTTGAGAAATTCTCGTAAAAACTCAATCATGTCAAGTCAATAGTAATAATACTTGTTAAAATGGAGGTATTATCGATAATTTTTTTACAACACTTTTTAGGGAGAAGAGTTTTTAAAATCAATAACTTAAACATGTCAACATACTTTGATCAAGTTTGAAGGAGATCAAATTCACCTAGAAGAAAGATCAACATGTTTTTATTTTTCACTATTTATCCATATAATAATCATAAAAAAATGCAATTAAAGTTTTGAATAAAAGTATATATATTTATACTAAGAGAATCAAGTTATTCTTTAAAGAAGATTTCTAACTTATATTTCATTTTATAATATCATGATATTTCTAATAATAATAAATTTAAAGAGAATATTATGTCAAAAGGTCATTTCCTTCTAATGAAATTGAAAAAGAAAATTTATAGTGGGCACTATATTAAAATTGTGAGAGGATTTTGAAGTTCTCAATAAGAATTTCAATAATAAATTAAAAATGAGAAAGAAATTCTTCATGAAAGAGGAACTCTCACTTTTAACTAGTACTCAACTCAACTTATCTTAACTTGTTATTACAAAAAGAGAGAGGACCCTATTTATATTATTCAAGGATCCTTCTACACTATTAATATCCACCATTAATTTTTAAGATATTTCTAGACCTAAGATATTTTTACAAAGTTTCTAAATAATTCTATATAGATAATTGAGAAATATTCCTTTAAAGTGTCTAGATATTAAAAGGGAAACTTTCAAAGAGACATCTTCTTAAATTTGGGTTGTACTTCTTATCCTTTGGACCACATAAATGGCCCATTTCCTTGATCAAATATATAAAGCCTAAACAAGTTTATGTTCCAACACCTCCTTTAAAGTTAGTTTGGTAACTTTAAGGTAACTTCTAAGCTTGATGAAAATATCCTTCTTCAAAGGTTTTATGGAGATATCATCTACCTAGTATTGAGTCTTAACATACGTCATCTTTACTTATTTTTATTACTATGCATTCGCTTAAAAAATGGTACCTTATATCTATAACCTTGCTAATCTCATGGAAGATTTAATTTTCAGTCATGGATAATTTGAACTTGTTATTAATAAGAACTTTTGTAGGTTCTTCTCATGGAAAAATAAGCTCCTTCATCAAACTCTTTAATTAAATGACAAGACAAAAACAAATTAGCAGTCACATGCTCTACTTCACAAGTGGAAAAGATAACAATAGGTTACTTTCTGTAACTCTAAGTGAAGGAAATATAGCCAGTGGTATTTTTTCTATCACCAAAATCTTCGATCCAATCATTAGAGAAATAGGTAAAAAAATTGAACTCAATAAATTGTAAATAAAGTAAGTCATAATCAAGTGTAATTTTGATATATTAGATGTTCCTTTTATCCATCTTCAAATGCGTGGTCATAGGTGACTCCATATATTAGCTAATAATTACAACTCCATAAAGTATTTCAGGCTTTGTACATATCAAGAAACATAAGCTCCCAACGAGACACTTGAATAGTGTATGATTCTTCATGCTTCGACAATTTGATTCCATATTCACTAGGAGTCCTAATATGCTTGCATTCATCAAATTTAAAACTTCTTAAGCATGTTACTTGTATAACTTTATAAAGAGATGTATGTGTGTTCCTTCTTTTGCTTTGCTTCAATGTTAAACAGTAAGACATAAGGCCAAGATTTTTCATCTCAAACTCCTTTGTATTTAAGCCTTTAAATTCTTCAATTAACCTTTAATTATTGCTCATAAGGATTAAATCATCTATATATTAAAAACAATTAAGATATACCCATGCTTATTCTTTTCCATACATAGGGCATGTTCATGAGAACATCTTGTAAAGGTAGTGTATTGTAATAAGTCCTTGGGGCTTGCTTTAAGCCATATAAGACTTTCTTCAACTTTAATACTTTTCCTTTATGCACTTTCACTATATACCTCAAAGGTTGTTCTACATAGACTTCCTTTTTAAGGAAGCTATTAAAAACAAAGTTGAATTTACATATATTTGATAAACCTCCCATTTATTTTAGGCTGTCAAAGAAATTATTAATCTAACAATTTCTAATAGTAAATAGGCACAAATACCTCTTTATAATCAATGTCATTATGTTTCTTACAGCTTTTTTTCACTAGCCTTGTCTTGTATCTTTTTACCTCTATTTTAACATTCTTTTATAAATCCACCTTACTCAAACTGCCTTTTTCCCTGCATTCACTATATGAGCTACTTAGATCTCACTTTCATGCATGAATCCTTTCAACAATGTCTAGCTTTCTTTATCTCCTTCTTACCTTTATCAGATGCTTGTTCATTTTTTTGGACCTCATCACTTTTTATAACCTTCTTGCATTCTACCTAACCCTTTCTTAACTTTTTCTTACACAACTTCTACTTACACATATCTTCTATAATTTCAAGGCTATTGTCTAACTCCTGTTCCTTCCTTAACTTGTTAGAGTACCTGTAGAATCCCCATTATCCATTAGGTCTTCCTTTTGACCAATGCATAATAATTTCCTACCCTTAAACACTAAAACTCCCCAGCTTACAACACATTCTATCATTATAGCCATTATTGGTCCTCTTCTTGAACATTGAGTAGAATGTAGATGTAAGCCAGGGAATTCGAAAGACATGGGCATACGTTACTAGAGATCCAAAACCTAAGATGAAGCTGAATTATTTCCCACCAAATGAGGTAGCAGACTAAAGAATAGTCTGTCTACCAATAGAGATCTTGAAGTTAGGGACCCATAAATGAAATTCCATCATCTTAGGTTTTTTCCTAGACAGAAGGGTTGCATTCCTTATTATAAAGAAGTGGGCTCTACACAACTGGAAACAACATGGATTATTGGATGTATTTGTCAATAACAAAGATGTTTTTTATTAAATTTGCTATACCTAAAGATGTTAAGAAGATCATATAAGCTGGTCCATAGCATGTTCTTAATAAACCTTTACTTCTTCAGTTATGGAGACCAAGTCTAAAGTTTAAAGAGCGCAACCAAGGGAATACACCTATAAGGATATGTATCTATGAAGTTCCTTAGGAATATTGGACAATAATTAGTCACCTAGCAAGTTATGTTAAAAAGCTTATATCATTGAATCAAACCATTGCTAAACAAGAAGGGTAAATTTAATAAGAATGTGTGTTATAGTCACTAGCATGTCTAAGTTATCTAAAGTTACACCTTTTATTAGACTCAGTGAAGAGTTACAACCTGTTGAAGATTGGCTGAGAGTATCCTATATTTGGAAACTTCAACATACTGTCAAGAAGATTTGAAGGTCAACAACTAGAGTATTCTTAACAGGCGATTATTAAGAACTTATGAGGAATATGTAACAAATTGAATATCCAGCGCGTAATAGTAATGTCTGTACACAGATTAATAGCAGTAGCAGAAATGGGGGGAATAAATCTCAGGATGATGTCAATGATGTGGAATGTGTTAGAAATGAGTTTGATCCTTTAGTTTTAAATAAAGGAGAATAAGCATATAAGCTGTTAGTCTTTAAGGAAAAATAAGCAACTCAAAATCATTATATTGAGGGTGATAGCACTAGAAACATGGAGGGGCATAATTCTCATAATGAAGTAACCATTATAGTAAGTGTAATCAAGAAGAATGGTATTTTAAACTCCAACTGTGATATCAAATCAATAGTGGAGCCAATCACTAATGGTAGATCTCATGTTAGTCCTCACATAATATTTGACCAACCTATTTCTAAGACTTAATAGCTACTACTGATCAACCAAGGAATGTATACCAAAAAATTGAAACAGTTAACAAAAGGAGGTCTAATAGAAAAAAGAAGACTTCAAAAAAGGAACTAGCTTAATGAGAATCCTCTCTTGGAATGTTATGGGTGTTAATACCCCTACTAAAAAGCAAATTATTAGGAACTTGGTTATACAAAATAAAATTCAAGTTATTTTTTTGGAGGCTATAATTAAAAAGGGGAATGACAACTTGCTTAAGTATTTTCTAGCTATTTGGAAAGAGATCTCTAACCACAATCTTCATTCAAATGGAAGAATAATTATACTTTATGATTCCTCAACAGTTTCTACCTAGACACCATTCATTTTCTAATATTTGATTAATTGGAGATTTCAGATAAGTGTTCTAATCAATATATTTGCACATCTTTTATGTATGCATTTAACACTTCTTATAAGAGAAGTTTTCTTTAACTAGAT
Source organism: Erythroxylum flavicans (assembly GCA_027576715.1). NCBI lineage: Eukaryota > Viridiplantae > Streptophyta > Magnoliopsida > Malpighiales > Erythroxylaceae > Erythroxylum > Erythroxylum flavicans. The sequence continues at coordinate 9,471,320 of JANZXP010000002.1, forward strand.
CAAAGATCTAACATCCATTATAAACACTCTCCAGATCTTCACATGAGATTATAACTCTATGTTGAAGTTATATGAAGTTTAAGGCCCCAAATTTATTCGAATTCCTTATACTAATTTCAAGAAATATATTAAAGAAGTTCAGCGTGTTAATTTTCCAACTAGATGTAACTATTTCACATCGAGTAATAAGGAACATTAGGTAAATTTCATTTGAAAAACTTTTGATTAAAGCTTCGCTAACATTTAGTGGATGGTGAAGTTTTCTGACTTTTATTCTACTTATCGTACTAGTAGTCTATCAGATCACTCACCTATTATTTCATAAACATGTGATGTTTATCCCAAAAGGCCTTTTGATTTAACAATTTTTTGAATGAGTTAATAGGTTTTGAAGATGCCTTATGGAGAGCTCTGAGGACAAGATTAAGTGGAGCTAAGTAGTACATTCTCTTTAGGAAAATTAAGCTTATTAAGATGGAAATGAAGACATTGTTCAGGAATAACATTGGAAATACACATCATTTGCTAACACTGCAAAAAAAAATCTTAAAAACATTTAATAATAAATTTATAACAATCCTAGTTCTACTCAACTGCTGGATATGGCAAAAGTGGCTATCCATAACTACTCTATAACATCATGGTTTAATTACTCTCTCATGAAATAAAGATCAAGGCTCTAATGGATAAAAAATGGGGATAGAAACACGTATGTGTGCCATAAATCAATTATTGCTAGGAAGGTTGTCAATGGAAGTGTTTCACTTAAGCTTGATGATGTTTAGCTAAGTTCCTAGGATAAGATACCACAAGGGGCTTTTAAATACTTTTATGACTTTATGACCAAACCATATAAAGCTCACTCTTTAGTACTCCTTCTCCAGCAGGTTTTACAAGGTGGACTATCCTCTCAAGATGTTGATTTTCTTATCCAATCTGTTACTATTAAGGAGATTAAAGAATCATTGAAATCCCTACATCCCAATAATGACCTTGGACTTGATATATTCAATATAAACTCCTTTTGAATACTTGGCCACTCATAGGGAATATGGTGATTGAAGCAACCCAGAAATTCTTCAACAATTGTTCCCTATTGACTGCCTTTAACAAAATCTTTATCACTCTTATTCCTAAGAGTGGGGAACTCAGATAGTTCTTTAATTATCAACCTATATTATTTTGTAATTCCATTTACAAGTTGATATCTAAGATATTAGCTCACAAGCTCAGTAAAGTACTTCCTAATCATATTGGAGACCCATTGGGTGCTTATATCTAAGGTATATCAATCAAAGATAATGTAATGATACTATAAGAATTGATCAGATCTTATTCCAAAAGAAAAGGTAAAGTCAATTTTTGCATCAAAACATATCTCAAAAAGGCATATGATAGTATGGATTGGGAGTTCATTAGAAATATCCTAACTGCATTGAATTTTCCAAGCTTATTTACACAATTGATCTTTTAGTGCATTTCTTCACTAGTTTCAATATTTTCATCAATGGTCAGCCTTTAAACACTTTTACAAGTTCTAAAGGGATTAGATAAGGTGATCCCATTTCACCTTATCTATTTGGTTTGTTAATGGAGACATTCAGTAAATTGCTCCATAGAGTGGTGAAAGTTACCAAGGGTTTTAAATTTCATTCCGAATGTAGAAGATTGGAACTAACTCATTGCTGATGATCTTATATTGCTTTCTAAAGCTGATTCTACTTCTTTATCAACACTTATGAAAGGTTTTAAAATGTTCACTAGGATGTTTGGTCTTACTATTAATTTCTCAAAGAGTGGTTTGTTTTTATCCCATAAAGCTTCCAACTTAGAAGCCACTCTATCGATTATTACTGGCATATTTAAATAGCAACTACCTTTTATATATCTTGGTATCCCCAAGACAAATGCTAGGATGGGTGTTAGGGATTACACTTGTGTAATTGATAAAATAAATTTCAAAATTGCAACTTGGAGATTTATATATCTCTCATTGGCTAGCAGACCTCAACTTATCATATCCATCTTGAATTCCATCAGTGTGTATTTGGTAGCTTATATTGTTTTTCCTTCTAAAGTGATACAAGCTATTAACAGGATCCTTAATAGATTCTTGTGGTTAGATGGCAAGGTGAAGATAAGGTAAAGTGATGCTTGTCCACCCAGAAAGCAAGGTTTTATCAGTATTCTCTCTCTCTAATCTCTCAATATTGTTCTACTTATTAAGAGACTATAGAGACTATTTAAGAATAAGCAGACTCTATGGTGCAGATGGATCCACACTTATTTTATAAAAAATAGGAGCGTGTGGGGCTTCAATGCAGAATATCTTGCATCCACTACACTCAAATACATTCTGAGGATGAGGGAGAGGATGAGACTCCACTTTATCAAACTTATTAGAAATGGGGAAAGCACTTGCTTTTGGTTTGACAATTGGTTATCAATTAGCCCTCTAATTAATCTAGGTGAAGCTAAATCTCTTAAATCATTTATTCACTCACAGAGTTCTGTCACTCAAGCTCTCACATCGAGGAATCAAATCATATCCACTACAATAATTCTACAGATTGAAATCAACTAGACTTGTTTTACTTTAAATGCGGATTATGTCATATGGAAAAATAATTCTAATGGAAGGTTTACCAATAAGACATATAAAAAGGTGATTGTAGGTAACTTACTAACACTAACTTGGATAGATATGGTTTAGGTTGATCATCATCATCCTCAAACTTCAACAACCTAATGGGTGGCCATATTGAATAAGTTACCAACTCTTGATATAATTGAAACATTCACACATCTTGCTAATTAGTGCCTCCTCTATAAAAGGGATAAGGAAAATTCTGATCATTTATTTTTTAAGTAAAGCTATGTGTTCAACACTTGGAAAGCTTTGTCGCCAAGATGATTGATTACTAAAGTTCCACAGAATCTAAACTAAATTAAGGATCTGTGCTCTGATATAAGATTCCATAATAGGACCGCAAGATGGTCTTTTTGTATTTCCTTATCATTTTTTGTTACTATTGTATGGGATGAGAAATGCTCAAATTTTCCATGATAAACATCTATCTAATGAGTAGTTTAGTATTCTTCCAATGTAGAGGATAAGAACATATGATGGCATTTTATACACATAAGGGATTGGATCTTTAATTTCTCAGCTCACATCAGGGAGTGTAACTTATATTTGTAACTTTATCTTTCTAATATGATTTAATTACAAGCTTGTGGTTAGTTGTTTTCCTTGTAATATATAAATTTTCATATACTGGAACTCATATTTTGTTTGTATCCTATGGCTTAATTTAATGACTTATGCCTTTTTCAAAAAAATTCTATGTGTCATTTTTACGATGACATTAAACTTCATATCCATTGAATTTCTTTATTTCTTATTTTGGGATGCTTCATTAAAACCTATTTATCACAATCAGTAAATAAAAAATAAAGTTAAATTATTTTAATGATTTTTTTACCTCAATCATATCTTGCAAATCTCTTTCCTTTCATGCCCTTATTTCTTTTAATAGTGATGGTGGATAGTCAATGTAAGGTGATGCCCTTAATGATGTGGTAGGTGTAATAGGCTCTTATGCTTTTTCATTTACTTGCTCTTGTTCCTTATCTTCAACCATAAAAGGAAAGAAATTTAAATTATCTTTTTGTAAATCTCATTACCATATATTTTCTTCATCGAACTTTTCATATCTACTAATGATTACTTTGCTATTACTTATATTGTAAAACTTGTATCCTTTTATTAGTAGCAATAAACCTCAATCTAGTATGCGTATTGATAGGGGAAAGTGAGCTTTATATAACTTCTCTAAAATTCTCTCCTATGATCAGTCCTTTATAAGGAAGAGATCTAGAATTGCTTGGTAGAAAGGAGGAGACAGATGATCAACTTTCTTTCACAGATCTATAATCTCCAGGAAAGCTGTAAATAGGATTAATAGTCTAATGTGTAATAATCACACCACTTCCAATCAAGACTCATTGAATTCAAAGGACATTAATTACTTCTTCAGTGCCATAAATTCCTTATCAATGCTCATTACTCAATGGAAGTTTTTTAAAGTATCATATGTATTGTATTACTTCTCTAGAAGCTAAATACTTTTTAAAACTATAACTATAGTAGAAATTGAACTAATTATCAAAGGTCTGAATCCTCATAAAACTCTAGAACTAAATGGGTTTGATATGATGTTATTCACTAAATCTTTGCCTATCATCAAAGACATTATACTAGATGTAGTGCTAGTATTTTTTAAGAAGAAAAAGATGCTCAAAGTGATCAAGGCCAATTTCATAACCCTCATTCCTAAAAAGGTGAACAAAATTCTTTAGAGATTTTAGGCCTATAACTTGTTGAAAATCAATCTATAAAATTATTTCTAAAATCTTGTCTAAAATATTAAAGTTGATATTGACAAATGATATAGATAGTGCTCAAAGGGCTTATATTCCTGGTAGAGAGATGAGTGATAATATTCTTTTGTTGTAAAAATTTATAAAGGGTTATTATAACATTATAAGAAAATAACAAATTATCGAAGAGAAATTATCAATGAAAAGCATTCCGTAGTAAATTAGCGATGGAAATGGATTATCCGTCGGTAAAGTTGACAAAAATTTTTTGTTTTTTTTTACAACCAAAACATTCATCGGTAAATATGGAGGGAAAATATCCTCGTGAGTTTTTAGATGTATTATAGCGACGGAACACTAAAGTCCATCACAAAAGTAGGCGGCAACAATTGGAAAAAAAACAAGCATCTTGAATATCGACGGGACCATAATTCCATCGATAAAATACTGGCAGAAATGTATTTCCATCGATAACTGTCAAATTGTTCATAACAAAAAATGACGTCATTTGGTTTTACTCCAAACGATGTCGTTTTATTAACAAACTTAACAACATCTGAAGCCACCCCTTCTCCCTCCCCTCTGCTATTTTCTCTCTTCTTCCCACCATTAACGTCATCGGTCCTCTTCCTCCTAAGCTTCCATTGTCAATTTTTGCTTCGTTTTTGGTCCATCATGTTAGATTTGTGTTCCAAAAGTTATCTAAGATGATTACTTTTATATGTTATATTTATGAATTAAATGTTATTTACATTTTGTTCCATGAGTTTTATATTTATTTAGAAGTGTTCAAGAAGATGCACTTGGTCTTGAACCGCAGAACTCTAAATAGTATGAATATACAACTCTAAAATGTTCACAGGTCTTAGATATGAGCAAGAACACTAATATGCCATATAAGACTGTCGTGTTGATTAAAAGTACGTGGTAGTTCTGTAAAATGTTGATAAAGGATTATCATTTAATAACACGAATATATGAAAGGTTTCATATATTGAACAGACCTAATAGATAAAACATTATATGGATTATGTTTGTGTCATTAATGTTTTTATCGTGTCTTTGATTCCAAGATTGATACATATATCTTTTTCACATGAGGAATGTATAACGTAATTATTATTAAAAGCTGCTTATAACAAGTGGTGATAAAAATAATAGTTCTTTATATATAACTTTTACGGGAAAAGGTACATGTACATAGCATCATTGCCACTCATTAATAATGAGTAATGATATTTTATGGGCCCCTTGGAGTAGAATTATAAATGGATCCAATATAAATGAGGTACATTTATAATTTATAATTTACTAAGTAATGGACACAAGTAATGTTAATGATAACATTACTAGAAGGATCGTGTTACGTAAAAGGTTTACCAAACATCTGTGTTGTTTGGGTAGCTGTAATGTATAGCTAGAATACCGTTTATGGTTTATGAAAGAAAATGTTTTATTTCATTGCCAACACAACATAGATCCTCGATATAGGTCACACCAACTGAACAGGAATTAAGAAAATATATTTTTAGTGTACAAGATTTCATGTTGATGAAATAAAGGTACATTTTAAAATATTGTCACAAGACATGACAGCCTAGATGCAAAATAAATTTATTGAAATGTATATTATGAGGATAATATAAGTTTTATGAAATATAAATTTATTTATAGCCCAAGCCCAAAAGAATTTATTTTAACAAATGAAGAGAGAGAGAATAGATGCATAATTATAGCCATCAAAATTTGGACAAGATTTAAGGTGATTTTGAACAGGAATTTGAAAAGGCAAACAATAACCATTTTGGACAAATGACTATCAATTTTGTAGCCCTTGAAGTGTAGAATCCAATGGTGAAGGTTTCAGGTTGTTTGGAGTTCCCTAGAAGAAGTTATCATAGTTATAGTACCAGAAGGTTAGGAATTTAGTGTTCTGTTTCGAATTTCGTTCTTGATTTAATTGCAATAAATGCTGTGGGAATTTGAAGAGTTTGATATGATATTTAGAGGCTATAAATATCACATCTGGCCATACTTTGAAGGAGTTTTCTTGATAGCCATTGTTCTCTCTCAAAACTTATTAAAACAATTATCAATTGAGTAATAGATCAAGAAACGGGTGACGAAGCTAGGCGTGGACTAAGAGAATGCTAGCATGAACTTGACGTCCTTTTTTGTTTTGGATTCAAGGTGAACCGAAGAGGAATAGAGCTTCGATAGAGACCATAGGTATGGTTTAACAATCCCTCTTGTAGGAATATAAACTCGATTGTGATGCAAACAAAATATAAGAAGAATTAGCAATAATAGAAACGATCCTTGATGTTATCGGATTTTAAAAAATTTTAAATTTTACCCGATCCACATCATGAAATCCCTTCACAATGTTAACAGAATTCCAATTTACATGCCTTTGCACCTTTCAATAAGCCTTGCTTCACTAAGTCTTGCAATGCTTTTTCATCAACATGCCTAAGACGCATATGCCATAACCTCGTGGTGTCTGAGCTATTATCTACGTTAGTAGCTTCAGTGACAACTGCTCCACCAATAATTGTACTCACTTGTAAGAAATACAAGTTATTTTATCTTGTACCTTTCATACCACTAATGCCCCGTACACATCTTTAAGAACTCCACCCTCCATGGTGATCTTGATACCCTTGGATTCCAGTGCTCCTAATGGGATAAGATTCTTCTTCATATTTGGTACGTATCAAAAATCACTTAATTCTCTGACTGTTCCATCATGCATCTTCAAACAGATTTTTCCTATCCTTTTTGTTTTGCAGGCATTATTATTTCCCATTAAAACAACTCCACCATCCAGCTCCTGGAAGCTCAAGAACCATTCCCAAATGAGACACATATGAAAGGTGCAACCTGAATCTAAAATCTACTCCTTGGAGTGACCATCAGCAGATGAACTAGCCAAAGCAAACTCGAAATCGTCATCCCCAGATTCTATAATATTTGCTACAAAATCCACTTTCTCCTTCTCTTTGTTCATCAATTTGGGGCAATCTTGCTTCCAATGACCCTTTTGGCGACAAAAGGAACATTCATACTTAGCAGGAAACTTCCCTCATGACTTTGAACAAGATTTTTCCTGCTTCCCATGTTTTCTTTCCTCTGTTCGTCCCCTTGCAATGAGTGCCTCAGTTTGTGAATTGTGAGTCTTCTATTCCTTCTTATGATAGTCATGATTCACTAATGTCACCGAAACCTCATCAAGTTTCACCTCGGATTTTTCATACAACAAAGTAGTCTTCAAATGATTATAATCATCAGGCAATGAATTTAACAAACATAGTGTCTTATCCTCGTCAGGAATTTTCACATCAAGGTTTGCCAAATTAGCAAGTATTTTATTATAATTATTTAGGTGTTCGTGCATAGAAATACCTAGACAATACTAAAATAGGAAGAGTCGCTTATTCAAGAAAAGTCAATTTTCTACGCTCTTGGTCATATACTTTTCCTCTAATTTCATCCATAACTCCTTAGTAGAAGTTTCCTTCATATACGAGTATTTCAGCTCCTTATCAAGGAATGATCGAATAGAGGCACAAGCATAGAGATTAATTTGTGTCCATTGCTTGTCATTCATATCTTCGGGTTTACCTTCCAGAACCATGTCCAACATTTGTTGATACAACACATCCATAACTTCACATTGCCATATACCAAAATTATTAGAGCCATTGAATTTATCAACCTCTAAGCTTGTAGTAACGATTGGATGTCTATTGGATGTAGGTGTCGATGATGATGATATCGACTCTATCTTAACGGGCTCGTCTTTATCTCCAGCCATCTACTCGCACTATTCACAAATATATACTATTCACGGTCACTGTTCACACAACTGTAGCACCAACACTATTCATAGCACTGTAGCATAGCACTGTTCACGACTGTAGCACCGATGACTGTTCACGAGAACTGTAGCACCGACACTGTCACGGGAACTATAGTACTGACACTATTCTCAAGGAACTGTAGCTCCAATACTGTAGCTCCAACAGATTTTCACTCCTACAACACCCCAGTCAAAAAAACTGGAGCTTTAATACCACTTGTTGTGCGGAGACGTTAATCAATTTGGAGTGAAAAATAAAACAGCAATAAGAACACCAAGATTTTTATACTGGTTCGATAATGCCTACGTCCAGTTTGGAGACAATGAAGTATTTCACTATAATCAATGAGAGCATACAATAGTGTTTATCACTCAATTTCTGAAAGACCCAAATTAACCCAAGCTCACACACTCCTACTAGGAAGAGAAAACAAAAAAATACAAAACAATTGCTCCTTGCTATTTTTCTCTCTCCCTCTCGGCTCTTTTTCTTCTTTCTCTTTCTCTCTATTTAGCTGCTGCCATGCTTCTCCTTTTATAGAGAAGCATAGGTGAAGGCCAGCTATACTTGTTACACCGAAAGCTACAGAAAACTTGCACCGAAAACAACCACTTTTGACTATTGTTTGAGACAGTAATCAACATTATGATAGGTCAGTCGGACATATAAAGAACTAGCTCCACCCTGAGCTCGCCTCTAGAAATCTATTAATTGGTTTTCATTTTTGGTGCATTATTGAATACTGTTGAGTGACCAGAGAAAATGACCCAACTAAGGGATTTTGATAGTGGAAAGTAAAACACATAATCTCAAACATAGTTGTTAGATATATGTTAAATATATCTATTTTAATTCTATTTTCGCATATTTTTAAATTGGCATCTTTTTATCAAGCTTGAATTCAAATACCAGTTGGATAATCTTGTAGATAGAATAGAATTCTATCTTGTATAGGAGTTGATTTGGTGAAGGATTGTTTAAGGGTATTGTGGTATTTTTTACCTGCATATACGAAGAGTTTTATGCCAAACACTACACGTTGTTGCTGTATTTTTTAGGAGATATTCAACACATTAGACTTGCGACAAAAATATATGTTGTTGCCTTTTGGTAAAAAAAAAAGCAGACATAAGACTTGCATTATATTTGGTGAGTGTGTGTGCAGGTGTGCGTAGGAAGTGAGTGCAGTGGGTGTGTTTTTTTTAGCTGGTTATATACGCATGTGTCATTTGGAAAATAGATGAGATTTACGGCAGAAAGTGCGTGAGTGCAGTGGGTGTGTAGTGAGTGAGTTTTCTGCTGATTGTATACGTGTGTGTTGCATGAAAATTTCATGGGAGTCACAACTTGTGTTTTGTGAGTGAAGTTTACGTGTTTCAGCTGATAGCATACGTGGGTGATGTTTTGAAAATTTCATGGGAGTCACAGCAGAAGGTGTAGGTGTGCGTATGAATGGCATGTGAGAAGTGATTTGTGAGTGAATAAAAATCTGGAGCTGATTGGTGTGTAGTGCGTATTTGGGCTGCCTATCCATATGTTCTGCACTATTCTTTACTAATCGTATAGTAGTTGATCAAGCTGAAAATTATCCTTATGGAGTGGCTCACGTGCACGAATAACTGTCAGATCTCTCTTGGAGAACTTATGGTCATAGGGAAGTTGTTCTTTTTGAATTTCAAGTGTGTTAAGTTTCTGTTATTAATTTTTCAAACACTTGGAGTTTTTATTTATTGTCCTTCATTAATTAATAGTTGTTTAGGAAAATCTTTTGAGGAGATTAACATGAGTAGGTCATGTTATTGGGTATGAAATTCTTTTACGAGAAGTGAGGTTGAGAAATAGTATCAAGGGTTTAGTGATGTCGGCTTAGTAAAGTCTTAGATAAATCTATTGTACTTCGGTGAAAATATTAAATTGAGTGAGAGCCCCACAGACGTAAGTAAGGAGTGTCGAACTACGTTACCAAATTTTAGGTATCATCTGCTATTTTTCTTTTAATTGATTTTTGTTTTTTATTTATGTTAGAGACAACCACTTAAAATCAAACATTTTACGAAACTATTTACGCCTTACTATTTTTCAATTGTCGTACTTTGTATCTTTCATAAATCCAATTCATACAACTTTAATAGCAAATTCAACAATAAAAGAAACAATTCAATAAAAATTTCCTTAAATACAGAGCTTAAAAAGTTCGGTAACAACTACTTAACGAAAATCTCGTTAAATACAGGTCTTAAAAAGGTTCGATAATATACAAATTTATCCTTCTATTTCTGATGTAATAGGCAAATTCGAGATATGAAAATGAAGAATAGTGAGCGGTGTAGTTATGCGTAGCAGTCAGTGGTTGGTGGTTTGAGAAACTTCAACGACAAGGTAAGGAATTGAACAGAACGCCCAGAGATGGGGTTGGTGGATTTAGGTAGCCCCTAACTACTCTTTCTGTTTTCCAGGTCATCGGGGTTTGATTCAATATTTTCACCAAAGTTGGTAATGCTTTATGTTGACCTGCAAATTGGCATAAGAACATCTCAAGTTTAATATGATCAATTTACAAGCATGATGTTCTCCCACGTGGTCTTTCGCTGATTCTGGGAAGGCGTGGCGCACTCCACAAAGAGAGCGCGTGGGAGTATTTGGGGACAAATATTGTACATCTTTCAAAGTTGTGGTGTTGATTGCTTAGATGTCCGTGACTTAGAGGTGCGCAGTTCAAACGGTTCCGTGTAGTATGGGACCACTGATACCGCTGTGCCTCCCATTCAGTGATCTGCATCCAGACGTATTCTGATTACAAATACAATCACTGCTAATTCTGAATTCCTCCTCTTTTTCTTTCTTTTTATTTTTCTCTCGAAAGTCTCAACGTTAGTTCTGGCGCACCGATGTGCAAAGTTCAGTAAATTATTAAAATGTGGTAGACTATTTATTCAAATAAATTTTCAAAATTAAATTATTACTTTTGTTTGAGTATAATATTTTTACTTTTCTAAATTTCGGTTAAAAATGTGATCAACAATTTATACTAAAGCTTTATTTACAATAATCATGCTAATTTTTGTAATTGAAAATTTCCTGCTTTCTAAGTTAAGGAAGAGTTTAAATGGATTAGTTGTAATTTTGCTTGCGTATGTTATTATATTTATCAAGAGGTTTTTTCATAATTTTCAAGATTATGGAATTGTAATATGTTTTTATATTTCTAATTTAGAATGAATTATATTCCTAACTTTTAATTGTAAATTATCAATTAATTAGTTTTTATTCTCATCACATATATGTTTATAATAGTAATAATCCATAAAACAAATTCCAAATTTTATGCTTAACATTATTCCTTGATTTTAGCTCTCGTAATTAGCCTCACATGTTTTACATTATAAACTCTCATATAACTTATCCTTGTAATTAACAGTCATTTAATACTGTTCTTGAATGAACATGGCTAAAAGTCATTAAGTTAAATACACAAAGAAAAACACAGAATTCTTTAATTTTTTAAATTCCTTTCATCTCTTCATGGTATCAAAGCCTACCCTCAAAATTCTTTTTTTGATCAACACTATCATATCAAATAGCTTCAACTACTCAATTCAAAACCACATAATTCACAAATACCAAAATACAAAATGGCTACTACCAATTCATTAATAAGAACCTCTGGTAGTTCATCAACACCAATTCCAATTCACAATATTACACTATTTGTCACCATTTCCCTTGATTCAAGCAACTATTTGATATGGAAAAACCAAGTTGAATCTATTTTACTTGCAACTTTTTTGGATATGTCATTGGCACTATTCCACCTCCAATCTCTTTTAATTTCTCGAATGGCAACAAAAATATTGTCTTATTTATTGTTGTATTGTGGACACCATGTCCCCCTTTTTGGCCTCACTGACTCTTAGATGCAAGATATCGTTTGAACTTTGGAGTACATTAGAGAATCATTTTCTCCAACAATCCACTACATGTCAATCATTTCTTCTTTGTGCCTTCATACCATATATAAAGGAGACCTCTCTATCTTTGAATATCTTTCTTAAATCTCAACAATTGCTGAAGAACTAGCTACTATTAGAGACCATATAGATGACAAAGTCCTAGTTGTCTTCACCCTCAATGGCCTTCCCGTTGATTATGAAGCTTTCATCACTGTTGTGAATTTCCTTCAAATCACGCCCACTTTTGTTAATCTTCAAGTCAAACTTCTTGTGCAAGATCAAAGACTCACGTCCTTCCACTCTATAGCCACATCTTTCGACGCTACTACCTTTACTACTTGTTCCTTCTCCAACCAACCCCATGGTTGTAGTAATGGTAGTCGTGGTCAATCTTGGAATAAAGGAGCTAGAGGCACTTCATCTCAATTTAGGTATGAAGCCCTTTTCAACACTCAGTGGATTGGATCTATGCAACCCAACCCAATTATACACAACCCCATTTAACCTATACTCCTCATTCGGACCAAACTCATTCCACCCTCTTACCCAACACAATTCTTTAGGCCTAATTACATAAATCCCCTCTCAAATGCCAAATTTGCAAAAAAATACAACCATATTGTTGCAACTTGTCGCTTTCGATATGCTCCTTCCAGAAATAGTCAACTCACACTTCAAACAATTTTCTCTATTGTGAATCTTCAATCTCAACCTGATATGCCTCCTCTTACTTCTAGCACTATATTTGTAACATCCCGTTTCCAGATAACGGGTTGAATTATACAAACGGGTACACGAGAGATTAATCGGAGAAATTAGGAA
>JANZXP010000002.1:9491071-9509905 GCA_027576715.1 Erythroxylum flavicans
CATGAGATGTGGTAATTTACCACACCTGGACCCGTTTCTTTGGTCCGACCCGTTCTCTGGAAACGGGATGTTACAAAGATAACTTCAACATTAGTAGCAACTACAGATAATGGTGGTAAGACTCTTAACTTTTTTACACTTATGTTGTAATAATGCATGGTTAATTGATTTTTGTGTTATAAATTATATAACATTTGGTTTTAGACAGGTTGCAAAACTTAAAAAATCCTTATAGAAAGTTATTTTTACTACTAATGGTAATGAGGCTTCAATTACCTTAGAAGGATCTTTAACTCTCATTAATACCTTGAATTTGCATTATGTCTTGGTTGTCCATCTTTAGATTATAATGTCTCATTTATTTCTTAGCATTATATTGTATTGTAATTTTTGGCTTAACTTTTGTCTTTTTAAGGACATTTAGACAAAGCATATGATTGGTTGTAGCATTACAAAACTTATGTTAATTGTACTTACAATCAACGAGTTTTACAAGTTACATTAATTTTTGGTAATGGATGATTCTAAGATAGAAAAGAATCAAGCTAAAGTTTGGTTGCAACACCAATGACCTGGACATGTATCTTTTAAGCGTTTTAAAAATTATTTTCTAGTTTGTTTGAAAAAATTGATGTCTTTAATTTCTATCGTGTTATTTGTAAACTGGCAAGAAGTCAATGGAATTCATTTCCATTAAGTTTAATCAAAATTCATTTCCTTCAAATTTAATCAAAAGTTATTTAATATTTGTGATTATTCTAATGTATGAGGTTTACTTAAAATTCAAATCTTAGGAGATCTTCCTGATTTTTTTCCTTTTTTTGATGACTGTACCAAGATGTCTTGGTTATGGTTAACGAAGTATAAAAGTAAAGTGAATTTATTATTCTAAAATTTTCACAAATTCATTAAAACTCATTACAATGCACATGTTCAAGTTCTTCATAGCAATAATGGTGAAGAATATCATAATTCTGAATCAAAGCATTATTTGGAAGCATATGGAATTATTAATCATACTATATGTATTGATACACCCTAATAAAATAGGGTGGTTGCGAGAAAAATTGGCATTTGTTGGAAGTTTTTTGTGCCTTATTATTTCAAGTTATATATCATTATCTTGTTAAGAAGAATCTCTTTCCTTTATAATATATTTAATAAAAGAAACTCCCTTAAGCTTCATTGGTTTTCAAACACCACTCCAAGCTCTTAATAAGGATGTAATTGCTCCACTGGTACCAATTTACCTCCTTATGTCTTTATATGTGCATTATTTATACATATCTATAAACATCAACATAACAAGTTAACTCCATAATCCCTGCATTATGTTTTTCCAATATATGCTTATAAATAAAAAGGGATATACATGTTATCATCCTCTAACTCACGTATGTTCATAGTAACATATGTAGTTTTCCATAGAGACTTAATGTATTCCTCTCTTGAGTATGAACTTCACAACCAAAAGAAATTTCAGACTTTAGACTATTAATTTTAGGGTTAGTATAAATTTTTTTACCATAATGTTAGTGATTTGAATATAAGTAATGAAACTTTGAATGTTGGTGTTGATGATCACTTGGAGCATAAAAACTTAGTTAAACTAAAAGATCCCCTAAACATGAAAAAAAATGGTTAAATCAAAAGATGTAAGTCCATCAATCAAAGAGTTTAAGTCCCTAACTAATATATCACTCCAATTTTTTATTGAGGATCTTCCTATTTTAGAACCTGAACCACCTACAAAATGATAACTAGAGAGGCATTCTTAACCTCGCTTATAAACTTGAAATTTCAAGCAGATTTAAATATCACATAGTCATTTTATATCAAATTATAAGATGTCATAATCAAATGCATTATTTGTAAATCAATTATCTATTATAGCTATTTATAATAGGGTGTAAAAAGCTTCAATTGGTCCAAATTGAAGAGCTTTAATAAATGAGAAAATGAACTCCTTGTAAAGGAATAAAACATGGGAGCTTGTTGGTTGTCTAGAAGAAAAAGGCCAGTAGAATATTGATGGATTTACATCATAAAGTATAAAGCGGACGACATAATTAAACGATTCAAAGTAAGATTGGTGGCAAAAGAGTGTACCCAAGCCTAGGAGATTTGATTATATGGAGATATTTTCCCTATAGCTAAAATCAATAATGTTAAAGTATTGTTATCTCTAGCTACAAATTTAGATTAGCCATTACAATAATTTAATGTAAAAAATGTTTCTTTTGTATGGGGAATTGCTTGAAGATGTCTATACAGAACTTCCATCGAGATGTATGGAAAAATAAGGTAGAATGGAAAGGTTTGCATATTGAAAAAAAATCATTATATAGGTTGAAACATTCCCCAAGAGCATGATTTTTAAGATTTTGAAAATTTAAAGATTTGGAAAGTCTATAATATCTTTTGGATTCCATGAAAGCAATTCAAATCGTAATTAATTTTTAAAAAAGGAGGCAAGGTAAAATCGCTGCTCCTTTTATATATATGAATGATGCGGTGGTCATAGGGGCATTTTCCTAAAAAGTTTGAAATGCAAAGTCTTAGTTTCTTAAAATATTTCCTTGGGATCAACAATAAAAATAATAACAATAATGTCCCAATATAAATCCTAATGAGGTGCTGGGTTTAAGGAAATCTAAAAGTACACTACCTTGCTCTTAGCTAGTAAAGAAGTTATTTATAATAGACTTACATTAAAAAAAATTTTGACAATGGTTGGAAGAAAACAATAGAAAAATACATAAACAAAATATTTCCTAAGGATCAAACTTTCAAAATTAAGAAAAGGAATTTACTATTCCAATGAAAGTATACATTGGACTTTTTTTGTAAAATACTAGTATTTCAACATGTCAACTGGCTAATACACTAGTTGAGGAAAGTTTTCAGTTATGTGTTGAAGCAAACCAAGTACCCCTTGATAAATGAATAGATAAGACCTGATCTTGCTTATGCATCGAGCATTATTGTCCAATTTATGCATAATTAGGAGAACAATATATGAATGCAATTATATGAATTTTGAGGTACTTGAAATCTACTTCTAGAAAAGAAATTTTGTTTACCAAAAAATACAAATTGGCAAAACATAGATGCTTATACAAATGTTGATTAAGCTAGAGTAATAGATGACATATATACGTTCAACTTTAGTTTACTTCTCATTTGCAGTAGCAATCTTGATACATAAAGCGCAAAAGTTGAATTTAAAGATATAATACCTGGACTGTGTGAAACTTTATAACTAAGACTGCTCAATAAAATTTGGGTTATCCACCTAAACAACCAATTCGATCATATTATGACAAGGAAGATGCATATGATATAGCTTACAGTCGTAGATTAAACAAGACAAGTTAAAATTACCAGATTCTTAATAAGATAGAAATTATGAAGTTGTCCAAGATTCTTTCCAAGTATTAACGGGCTAATACTCTTACTAAAGCAATTTCAGAGGGAGAGTGTTGAGAGAAATATTTTTATAATTATTAGGATTATATATAATTATAATATATTTTTAAGTTATTAATTTTTCATAATTTAGATTCAGTTAAATCCCTACTTTTTAGCTTCAATTTAACAATTAATTAGTTTCTACTATTATATATATATGAGTACTTCCTCTTAAAATATACGAAATGAAGTATTCTTTTATGAATTTCAAGTAAAGGAGTTAAAATAGATTAGTTGTGATTTTGCTTTTGGATGTCAATTGATTAATCGACTGATAATTTAATGATGTTCACAGCCTGAGTTTAGGTTAGTTTCTATGCTGTTTATGTCTTTCATAGTCGTTAATTTCAGCTTCCTATAGAACCACCTTATTATCCATATATTTTTATTTCTTAATTTGTGCTCTTACCAACTTTGATTTGATTAGTATTTAAAGAGTATTGGTTGGTTATCTGGAGCAGTACGCATCGCGGTCGGAGAAAAGATAGGTTTGGTAAGAATTCATTTCACATGCTTTTGCATTGTCAAACAAAGCAATCGATACTAAGATGACGCAAATTCATTATCGTTTACGTTATGAGAACTCTTTCCTATTTTTCACCTTTAAATTTTTGTTCTTTTTTATTTATTATCCTAGCATTAAAATAATTCTTATTTTATTTTAATTTCAATTAAAGAATTTCATTAATTTAATACAGGGGGCATGCTTTCATTTCAGTTTTCAAAATGTCAAATGCCATATAATTTTACGTCACGTGTTAACGACATTCTTTAATTTGGAATATATATTTGATGTTAAACAAGAATTTGCGTATTTAATTATTAAAAATTATATTTGTCTAATTTTATAATTTTACTAAAATTACAAATTTTCGTTAAATTTATTGGTAAGTGGAATTTGAATTGGAGACGTTTGAGTCGGTATGACAAGAACATTTAAGTATAGTTATTTCTATTAGAATATAAATGTTAATGGATGCATTGCATGTAGAAGCGTCGACTATCTCCACTTAAGTACATTCAACAAATCGCTTTCTTATTAATAACCATAGTCCACTTTGTGAGAAAGTGATTATATAATATTAAACTATCTTTTAGGATGTCACATAGTGGGAAATGGAATCCACGTAGCAACCACCCATTGCCGCTTTTTGTAGTTGCTGTACGACATACCAAATGGACGTAAAGGTTCACGGTAGCATACAACTTTTGAGAATTTTAAAATATTCTTTACTGATTAAAAAGAGCAAATTATGAATTTCTTAAATGTATGTACGTTTGCCTGTGCTCGTGTATAAGTTAGTATAACAAAACAGTGCAAAGCTGGTGTCCCGATTATCACTGTTTTCTTTTAAATTGCTAAATATGGCAGACTGGCTGCCCACCAAGTACCAAATACGATGAATACATTGAGAAAATGCAAGCTAAACTTAGAGTCGAGAATGGGCTTCGAATCTTCTCTATCCTTTTTTCCTGTGCTAGCATATTCCATGTAACATATAACAGAGACAAAATTTAAATGAATAGAATCTTGTTGGAACAAAATGTACAGAAAAAAAAGTACAAAAGATTTGAGGCTCTTAGATTAAAAATTTTGTTTCAGTTATGATATTTTCACTATATTCTATTAAATTTTATCCATATATTTATGTAGACCTTACATAAATATAAGAATAAGATTTAGTAGAATACGGTTGAAACAGAATAATCAAAACAAATAATTTGATGCATAAAAATACTTATCAAATCTTCTGTTTTATTTACTTTATTCTAATTATATTCTATTAGATTTCAGTTATATATTTATATAAATTTCACATAAATATATGTATAAAATTTAATAAAATATAATTGTAACATAACAAATAATTTTGAGGACACCCCAGCTACAGGAGTTCCCCACTAGACCTACCTTACCTACTACTGTTTTTCTAATAAATTGTCTTAACCACCAGAATTACACCTCCCTTCCCATCCCATGGACTACCAATCGTGTATAAATCACAATAAAAATCGAAACAAATTATTTCATTTCATAATTTTTTTTCGATTTTTAGAATTAAAAAACCAAAATTTTTTTAATTTTTAGTTGTGGTTTAAAACAAACAATACCAATATCATTAAATTTGCTTTATTTTGACTATTAGTATTATTAACCTATAATTATTCTTTGAATTTTTTAAACTTTTTATCTAATAAAATAATCTGAAAATTAAGGACCCTATTGTTCAAGAGAATAGTATCCTTTTTTTTCAAACAATTGACCTAATTTCTCTCTTTTTCTTCTATTAATTTGTATTAAATTTATTATATTTAATTAAAGTAAAGAAATAAATAATTCTTATTTACTGAAATTTCTATCGTGTTAAATATTTCTGTCTTCTAACAAAATTGAGATATAAATTACAACATTATATTATATTTTTAATATATAATTTTTAAATAAAGTCAATTAAATGTTTAGCTTTGATACAATCCAAATTATTTAACATTCATGTCCCTTCAACTTTTTGTTTAACATATAATTTCGTAATAAAATCAACAATTAGGCAATGGGTTATGTTTATATGTGTTGTAAATTTATGGAAACCCATAGATTTTTCTTTCAAGTTGAAAGCTTGAACTCAAGCTGCTAAATAATTGAATTTAGATTTAATAAATAGTATATATAAACATCGATACCAACATAAGACAGGTACTTGTACTTGTTACTTGATATTGCAAATATTTATAATAAAATTTACCCTCCAAATTTTAAGACTCAGCGAAATTAAATTTTTATTGAATATTATTATTGATGTATAATAAAATTTACCCAATGATGCCAATTGCAAAAACATCCAAATTAGGTTCACCATCCAAAGCCCAATAAACTTTTCCATCATGTGTTCAAAGATAATATTGGCATGGGACCCCTGCACCTACTCACTCAAATCTCAAATGTCCTTTCATTTTTTGTTTACAAGCAAACGCAGGGATATTCTAGGCAATATATAAACATAAAAGTAATTTCTCAAAAAAAAAAACATAAAAAGCAGCGATGCAAAGTAGTGTCATCGTCACAAATCCTCCACCAACCTCAGCCACCAACTTTCTCGCCTGCAGAATTTTTATATAGGTAATTATTAACGTTAGTAGTTTATGCTTATGAAAATTGGGATAAATTGTCTAAAATTGAAACTTGACCAAGTGATTTGTACATCCAACCGTTTACAGGGCGCGTGAACGCTACAATGAGGTTGGTGTTACATTATTATGCATCCCCATGTCGGATTAGTATTACTCTTGGCAGTAATGTTATATGTAAAAAGAGGAAATAATAAGTATATTTTATTTGTAAATTGTAATATTTCTCCCAATTATATGATAAATTCATTAACTAAATTAAAATATTAAATATCAAATGCTAATTTTTTTAGGTGCATGGAAATAACAACTAATGGCTTAGGGGTTAGTTAGGCCGAAAGTCAGACACTCACATAGCAATAAAATATTTTCCACAAATTCCCAATTGCCACACGCAAAACCAACCACAACTTTGTGGGACTGGGACCCAATAAATTTCCAACCAACCCCAAATTTCGATCGTTTAACACGCTCCATCATAGCGAGTAAGCTCAGCAGATCCACCACAAAAAAGAAATAATATCTACAGAAACAAAAAAAACAAGACAAAAGAGCAATCGCTTCCCAGATCTACCGACTACCGAGGGACCGTAGCCCCTTCTATAAATCACACTACGCTCCCATCATTTTTACTCGTGCTCCTCCCTCCCGCTATCTCTCAATCAACCTCTTCTTTAACAGGAACCAGTCTCACTTGATCTTCGGTTCCATTCCGAAAGGTACGCTTCGGTTCCTTCCATTGGACTCCCATTCATCCACTCATTTTGTCCCTCTGTTTTAAGCCCCGCTCTTGTTTCATTTCTAGCTGTTCTTGTCTCCATCCTTTTAGATCGTGTTTTCTGTTTTGAAGTCCATTGAGTTTTGCTTTAAGTTTAGTTTCTCTGTTACTGGATCTGTTCAGTGCATGCACTTCTACTAGTGGTGTGAAGAGAAGAATCTACTGCAAGTCGTGTGCTTAAACTTTGGAAATTGAAGTTCTGTTTTCTAAGTGATTGGTTAGTTGCCCGTTTGGACTTCAACTGTTTTTTTAGAGGTTGGTGTTGGTTTCTAGTGAAACGTGAAAAGGGGTTGTTTGGACTTCAACTGTTTTTGAGATGTTGGTTTTGATCGGTTTGGCTGTTTGAGTGGCAGATCCTGGTTGATTACGTTTTTTGTCTTACAGATCTCGTGCTGGGTCTCTGGTTATTGACATAGATCTGGTTTTGGAGGTGTTAATTTTTTCCATATTGTTCTTTGTCTCCTGTGGTGCACTGTCCAAGCATCGATTGGTATTTGCTAGTAGAGATAGTAATATGGCTTCACTCTTCCGTATGTATTAGTGTTGTCTCCTTATTGATACTTGGACCAATAATAGATCATAGACCATTGTGATTACTGAGATCTTACTTTCCTCAAGGCTAAAATTGAAAGCGACGGTTATCTTTATGCAAATCATAAGTGTTCCGTATCTCTGTGTATGTTGATTTGTTAAGCATTCTTAGCCATTCATTAACCACATGTTGGTTCTTAAAATATTTTCCGATTCATTTACCGTCTACTTCTTCTCATATTTTCAGATGTTAGATCTGCTTTTCTGTTATTGGGTTTTTGGATATTGCTGTTTTGCCACTATGACTTCTTTATTTAATCTCTTCAGAACTGGATTTACTAATTTTTCTGGGATGGTTACTTTTTCTTGTGGCTTACAACGTATGTCGAACCTAGTACAATATGGATCCAGTTGTAGTAGCTCTCCTAATCGATCGTTTCCTTTTTGGGCAGTTAAATCCAGGTGTAATGTAATGTCTTGCTGTTGATTGACGTTGGTACTAAGCATCTTTAGTGAATTGAGTTGTGATTTTGGCATTAACATTCTGCTTTTGTGATCTCAACGTAATACTTAAAACCCCTCTGAATAGAATAAATCAGAAACATTTTCTTGCGTAAGATATCATTTGTAGATGTCACTGATGTCTTACATGTTATAGATTGACCGTCAAGTCCTCATAATCTCCTTCAGTGTGCGCAGTTCTAAAGCTTTTGCTTTTCAGTATTTTCGCTTTATTTCTTTCTAGATCTAGGAAACTGAATTGTATTTGTCACAATGCAACAGAAAAATGTCATCTCATATTGTTGGATACCCTCGCATGGGCCCCAAGAGGGAGCTCAAATTTGCATTGGAATCTTTCTGGGATAAGAAGAGCAGTGCTGAAGATTTGCAAAAGGTGGCAGCTGATCTCAGGGCATCCATCTGGAAGCAAATGTTTGATGCTGGGATCAAGTACATCCCCAGCAACACTTTCTCTTACTATGACCAGGTGCTTGATGCCACAGCAATGTTGGGTGCTGTCCCACCTAGATATGGCTGGAATGGTGGTGAGATTGGGTTTGATATTTATTTCTCGATGGCTAGAGGAAATGCCTCTGTCCCTGCTATGGAAATGACCAAGTGGTTCGATACCAACTAGTAAGTGACCTCTCAATGGCATATCTTGGCTTTTGAATTTAAGGCATTTTAGTTAAAATTTGGTGTATCAGTTTCTAAAATTTTCCTGTTTTTGGTTGTGTTTTCATGGATCAGTCACTTTATTGTACCCGAATTGGGACCTGATGTCAAATTCTCTTATGCTTCTCACAAGGCAGTGACTGAATATAAGGAGGCCAAGGCGGTATGTCCTAGTAACCTTGAATTAGTCATAAATGTAAATTTTGCAAATTGTGATGCAGTTAACACGAACACCTGTTATGTTCTTATTATCTGGAAATGCAGAGGTTGGTGGCACATTATTTCATTACCATACTTCAGCATAATTGCCCTAATCTTTAATTATCTGTTTTGTGAGATGAAATGTTAATGCTTGAAATTCATATGTGGGTGCTTTACTTTGACTTATATAGTACTGAAAAGGTCATGGCTACATTTAATTTGTAAATTTTGTATAAGCTCTGTAAACATGTATAATCCTTTGATGATTGTTTAGAGACTGCAAATTTTCCTGATTTCTGGGGTCAACTTTTATATGCATTTATTGGTTTTAAGGTCTGCATCTCTCTGTTGCAGCTTGGAATTGACACTGTTCCAGTCCTTATTGGCCCTGTTTCCTATTTGTTGTTGTCTAAACCTGCTAAGGGCGTTGAGAAGACTTTCTCTCTTCTCTCCCTCCTTGACAAAATTCTTCCAGTCTACAAGTAAGAAATCAATGTTTAGGGGATCAGCCGATGAATTTTCTAGTCATGCTATTCACAACCTATAAGTTCTGATAATGTTCATTACTGCCTTCAGGGAAGTTATCTCAGAGCTTAAAGCAGCTGGTGCATCTTGGATTCAATTTGATGAACCCACACTTGTATTGGATCTTGATTCTCACAAATTGCAAGCATTTACTGCTGCCTACTCTGAACTAGAGTCTACTCTATCTGGTTTGACTGTTCTCATTGAGACCTATTTTGCTGATATTCCTGCGGAAGCATACAAGACCCTTACCTCTCTGAAGGGTGTAACTGCATATGGCTTTGATTTGGTTCGTGGAGCTAAGACACTGGACTTGATCAAGGCTGATTTCCCCAAGGATAAATATCTCTTTGCTGGTGTGGTTGATGGAAGGAACATCTGGGCTAACGACCTTGCTGCTTCTCTAAACACCTTGCAAGCAATTGAGAGTGTCGTTGGCAAAGGTACCATTTTGTATCCTTTATTACATTTACTCACATGTTAATAGATGTTTATAGCCTTTTTGAGTTGTTGGTGCTTTGTCCATGTAGACAAACTGGTGGTCTCCACCTCTTGCTCACTTCTTCACACTGCTGTTGATCTTGTCAATGAGACCAAGTTGGACAAGGAGATCAAATCCTGGCTTGCATTTGCTGCCCAGAAAGTTGTTGAAGTGAATGCGTTGGCCAAGGCATTGGGTGGTCAGAAGGATGAGGTATTTTCCTTATGTTAAATCTGCCTCTTGGAATTGGATACACATAATTAATAGAGCCCCTATCTTGATTGATAATTAGGTGAATAAAAATATTTTGCTGACTTAGGTGGTTGTTCATTTTGAGACTTTGCTGGGGAACCTAAACTAATAGTTACTTTTGCCTCATAACACTTCTATAGTTGGCAAATTTTTTTCTGCAATCTAAACGTTCAACTTTACTGTTTCAACAGGCTTTCTTCTCTGCCAATGCTGCTGCCCAGGCTTCAAGAAAATCCTCCCCAAGGGTGACTAATGAGGCTGTCCAAAAGGCTGTAAGTATTTCTGTGATTTCTCTTTATGGCTTTCGTAATCAGATGATTTCTTTGCTTGAATTCTTTGTACCTAGTACTTACCATTACTTTTGATGCTGCTTTTTCTAGGCTGCTGCTCTGAAGGGTTCTGACCACCGCCGTGCTACCAACGTTAGTGCTAGGCTAGATGCTCAGCAGAAGAAGCTTAACCTGCCCATTCTCCCAACAACCACAATTGGTTCCTTCCCTCAAACGTTGGAACTCAGGAGAGTCCGCCGCGAATATAAGGCCAACAAGTTAGTCAAGATAAGAAATGTTATTATTTTTTTCCACAAAATTAGGAGGTTTATTGTTGATATGATTTCCCTTATTGTCTTAAGGATCTCTGAGGATGATTATGTTAAAGCCATCAAGGAGGAAATCAGCAAGGTCGTGAAACTCCAAGAGGAGCTTGATATTGATGTTCTTGTTCATGGAGAGCCTGAGGTGCGTAAGAAAAGGAACAGATAGGAATTTGTTGATGCTTCTGTGCTTTTACACAAATCGATGTTTAAGTGACATTCTGATCTGGAACTTTGTTCAAATGATATTTAGAGGAACGATATGGTTGAATACTTTGGGGAGCAATTGTCAGGATTTGTCTTCACTGTCAATGGGTGGGTGCAATCTTATGGATCTCGATGTGTGAAGCCACCCATCATCTACGGTGATGTGAGCCGCCCCAAGCCAATGACGGTTTTCTGGTCTTCTGCTGCTCAGAGCATGACTGCCCGCCCAATGAAGGGAATGCTTACAGGCCCTGTCACTATCCTCAACTGGTCTTTTGTCCGAAATGACCAACCCAGGTATTGGCTGGAAGAGAAGGGAACAGTTTGTAGTTTTAATACCTTATTTGATTACATTGTTTTTAATATTTCACAATTCTGATTTTACAGATTTGAAACCTGCTATCAAATAGCTATGGCCATCAAGGATGAAGTGGAGGATCTTGAGAAGGCTGGTATCAATGTTATTCAAATTGATGAGGCTGCTTTGAGAGAGGGGCTACCTCTTCGGAAATCTGAACAAGCTTTCTACTTGGAATGGGCAGTTCACTCCTTCCGGATCACAAACTGTGGTGTTCAAGATGCTACCCAGGTTTCTTTTGAAAACCCTTGTACTAGCAGCAATCTTGCAGAACAATATCTTTTCAACTCACTTGGTTTATTTCTGTTAATAACAGATCCACACTCACATGTGCTACTCCAACTTCAATGACATTATCCATTCAATTATTGATATGGATGCTGATGTGATTACCATTGAAAACTCTCGCTCTGATGAGAAGCTCCTCTCTGTCTTCCGAGAGGGAGTTAAGTATGGTGCCGGAATTGGTCCAGGAGTCTATGACATTCACTCTCCTAGAATACCATCAGTTGAGGAGATTGCTGACAGAATTAACAAGATGCTCGCAGTTCTTGAGAAGAACATCTTGTGGGTTAACCCTGACTGTGGATTGAAGACCCGAAAGTATGGTGAGGTGAAGCCAGCCCTCCAGAACATGGTTGCTGCTGCCAAGCTCCTCCGCACCCAGCTTGCTAGTGCCAAGTGAAGAGCCGTTTATGCAAAGAGGTATCTGGACAGTGAACGACGTTGAGTCTTAAATCCAAGGCATAGGAATTGTTGATTCAATAACTGTCTTCGTGATTGAATACCCAGTCATTGCCAAGGGCCACCTTTTTCTCGTTTTCTCTTTTCATTATTCTATAATTTTGTGTTACCTTCAATTTGTTTGGCGGGCATTAAATTGCTTAGTTTACGTTGTCACGAAATCAATGGAAATTTCTCGATTAGTGTTTGTTCTCATCCGCAGCCTTGAGCTCGTACTGCCTATATTCTTCTCTTAATCTGCCAAAACGTTTTTACTAAAGTATTTAGGCCGAAAGAGCAGTTGGACTCTAACTGGAATGTTTAAATGAACCATTACTTATAAAAGTGTCCCTCACTGAATGGAAAAATTGATTAAATGCTATGTGACTTTTTTTATGTGAATTTTAAAAAATTTTATTAAAGTGAACCTAAATTAGTGGATCCAAAAGGAGGTTATACCGTTCAGGAGTGAGGTTAAACTTCAAATAGTTGGTTCTACTTCCATTTAAACGGTTCAAGGAGGATATATAGACAGCTCACCGAATCCATCAAATTCTCAACAAGAGGTAAACTTTTGATGATTACCATACCAGTCTCTGGACGCCTTAGTAACAAAGCCATTAGTTCTCATACCAATGTGAGGAGTGAAAGTTCTCATGTGCTCTTTGTGGTTCAACACCTCCCTACCACCGTCCAAGCTTCTGATCCAAAGTGGCTCGTTAGTCTGAGCCATCTTAACTAGTTCATACATGGCAGCCAAGGCAAGCTCCAATAACATAGATCTCTCTAATGATTTATCCAGCCTCATGACACCAGTGGTCATTGGCCTAGTTGGAGTCACTACTGGCAAAGCAGTTCAAATCCTACCTCCAAAATCAGGAGCCGATGGCAAAGTTGAAGACACGCTGCTTAAACCACCGAAACCATTGCTGCCAACTCCAAGTTCCATGCTAGAGTTTGGCAATTGGTGAAGCTAATGAGGAAATGGGTCGACCCAAGAACTTGCCAGCAAGAGCACAAACTCAGTCTAGCTCATCTTTTAATTGAGCATTTTTGATTCTCAAATGCTGCTCTTGCAGTGAAATATCACCAATTATAGCCAGACCAGTCCACCGCAGTTGGAGTAAATCGGGTTTCTTATAGCATCTCTTATCGTCATTTCCTCTTCATGGCACCAAAAAATTCATAAACCATAATTAATTAAATAGTTACCAAAGCAAACCATTAATCAAAAAATTCCTCATTAATTCCAAAAGAGATAATTATTTTTCAAACACAAAAATATTCCATACGGCACAATTATTCTAATTGTTACGTTCGAAAATATACATACACATTCCAACAACTATACAAAAGTAATCTATTGACTTTACCTAATCTCCACTCTATCAATCACGTACACTAGGGTTATCGACAATCGCTGGATCTCCTAAAAAACAAGGGCAAGCCGTGAGTTGATAATTCAATGAGAATAACTGACCTTACCTTTACAACCAAATAACTCAATAAACAATTATAACACTTAGTCAACCGATTAAATCATACATATAATATGTATATACACGACAATCTTCAATCTAATATAAAAAGTTAACAAACGTCTAAAAAATTTCACCAAATGATGATTACACAAATATTAATTTCAACTGTCATTTATTTTTTATTCCAATATTTAACTGAATTGTCTGGATACACCCTAACCTAGTAGGCTTACATCCAATGGTCTGCTGGCTCATTTCATGAAAATCTCTCATAAGTGGAAACGTAATTAAATATATAAATATCGACACAGGTACCTCAATTTATCAATCTCTCTTATTATCCTGATACTACTCTAGTACTTAAGCATCGACACTAGATATCCTCGGGACTCAGGATATCCCAATACCACTCCAGTTCCTAATTATCGGCACAGGACATCTCCGAGATTTAAGATGCTCCGGTATCTGCTCTACGGACAGATACCTAGCCACCACCCGCTCATATCAACACAATCTATCCATCTAAGACCATCGAATGTAGCCTATCCTAAGCAAGTCACCGATTCTCGATTGTTACCAATTATTCACAACTTATTATCCACTAGTCACTATTTAATGAACACATTTTCCATCAACTTAACAAGCAATATACCTCAATGAAACACCTTATACTATATTAATTATTTGATAATTAAAATAAATGTAATTCATATATGCAATTATTAATCATTGATTAAATTAATGACTAATTCAAAATATAATTTATTAATAACAAATGGTACTTAATTTTAAGAGTAAAGTCTAAGGTTATCTTTCCCTCAATTTCAGATTCAACTAATTGATAATCCTAATTATTCCTTAATTGAACTTTCGAACCTAGAATTTACAAATTTCTATTAAACTAATTTACGACAAATTTATAACCCAATTACACTAATAATCCAACATTATTATCTTTTCTAATTTATTCTCAATTATAAAAATAATATCCTTACTAACCTAACCCCCATAATTACTAAAATACCCTTAACTAATTAAAAGTCCCATTTTACTCTCTTCCATTTCAATTAATATCAAAATGCTCTTCTTGCAACTAAATTCCAGATTTACCCTTCACTTTTCTACATTCCCTATTTTGCCCCTATAAGCAACTTAAATTTTCAAAACAATGTCATCATCTTCACCCTCTCCACTTCTCCCATCTCCTCTTCTTTTATCATTTTTCAGCCCCATTTTCTTCATTTTTACCTCTTCATGCAACTTCAATTATTGTCCCAATCGACCACAACATGCAAACTAACTACAATCTAGTGTAGGATGATCAAAATCACAAAAATGATATAATATGGTTGCTGAAATTTACCTAAGTGTGAGGCACTTTAAGGTTGTCAACCTCCACAACTCCCTCAAATTTTTCTACAAAACAAACAAAATGAGGAAACTTATGAGGAAAAAGTTACATGCAGATGAAAGAGTGTGTTTT
The DNA here is from genome assembly GCA_027576715.1 of Erythroxylum flavicans. Taxonomy (NCBI): domain Eukaryota; kingdom Viridiplantae; phylum Streptophyta; class Magnoliopsida; order Malpighiales; family Erythroxylaceae; genus Erythroxylum; species Erythroxylum flavicans. The sequence goes on from JANZXP010000002.1 coordinate 9,506,457, forward strand.
TAGACACACTTACTAGCTGGGAAGTAGGGAGAAAAGTGAAGAAGATGGTGGTTTCATATGAGCTATCTAATTTCCAGATTTTGGTTATTAATACAATTTAAAAGTTTTTACGGGCTGGGCTGCTTTTATTATATAAATGGGCTTTACAAATCTCCTCCTCTTAAAATAATTTCGTCCTCGAAATTAAATTACGTACTTGAGGATCCAAAAAAATAAGGATAGTGATGTCAAACTTCATCCTCTACCTCCCAAGTCGCCTCTCTTGGAAAACAATGTTGACTCCATAAAATTCGCATCATCGAAATGTCCCGTCTCCTTAATTTCTGAATTTGTCTATCTAATATCTCTATTGGCTCCTCTTTATAAGTTATGTCATTTGTAACTTCAATCTCAGGCCTTGATATAACATGACTAGGATCCGATCGGTACCATCTCAACATTGACACATGGAACACATCATGAATCTATGATAACTTTGGTGGTAATGCTAATTTGTAAGCTAACGGCCCCACATGTCGTACAATTTCAAATGGTCCAATATATCTCGGAATCAACTTCCCCCTTTTAGCAAACCTCATAATTTCCCTCAAGGTGGTACCCGAAGAAATACCATCTCTCCAACATTGTACTCCATCTCCCGACGATGTTGATTGGCATATTTCTTTTGTCAATCCTGAGCTATCTTCAAGCATTGGCTTACCAACTTTATTTTTTCTATCATCTCTTAAACCATCTCCGACCTCTCTAATAATCTGGCTCCCTGTATATCCCAACATATTGGATCTTTACGCTGCCTGCCATATAATGCCTTAAATGGTGCCATTCCGATGGTAGAGTGATAACTATTATTATACACAAACTCCATCAAAGGTAAATATCTATCCCAATCCCAGTCAAAGTTCAGCACATAAGCTCTCATCATATCCTCCAATGTCTGAATCATACACTCTGACTGTCCATCCGACTGAGAGTGAAATGCAGTACTCAAATTCAATTTAGTCCCTAAAGCTGTCTGTAAACTCCTCCAAAACTAAGAAGTAAATCGTGGATCTCGATTTGATACAATAGATACTAGAATCCCGTGTAATCTCACAATCTAATCAACATATAACTTGGTAAGTTTGTCCAATGAGTCTGTCTGTTGTACATGTAAGAAATGAGGTGATTTAGTCAGCCTATCCACAATCACCCAAACTGAATCATGTTTACGTCTAGTCCTCAGTAACGCTACCACGAAAACCATCGAAATTTCTCCCACTTACATGACGAAATAACTAAGGGTCTTAATTTTCCTGCTACGGTCTGATACTCTGCTTTAACCTGCTGACAAGTCAAACACTTCAACACAAACTCTGCTGCGTCTTTCTTCATTATTGGCCACAGTAAAAAGGTCTCAAGTTTTGATACATTTTTGTAGCATTAAGATGCATAACATAACGTGCACTATGAGCTTCTTTCAAAATCTCCTCTTGTAATCCATCTACATCTTGCACACAAACTCGCCTCCCAATCACCAACGCTCCATCTGATCTTATTGAAAAGTTAGTCCCCTACTCTGTTGCGCTTTCTCTGTCATTCGCATCAAATAAGAATCTCGAGCGTGAGCCTCTCTGATTGTATCACCCAAATATCATTGGCCTTGTATTATCGCCAATAAACCATTCATATAATCAATCTCCAATTTGACGTCCAGTGCCCTCAACTCCACCAATAGCATCATACTGTGTTCACTCAAATTAACCATTACGCCTGAGCCTTTCCTACTCAAAGCATCTGCCACTACATTAGCCTTCCCTGGATAGTAATCAATAGTATAATCATAATCCTTCAGTAGCTCAATCCACTTTCTCTACCTTAAGATTAACTCCCTGAGTTAATATATACTTAAGGCTTTTATGATTTGTAAGGATTTAGAATGTTTCTTGTACAAATAATGTCTCCAAATCCTAAGAGTATGCACAATCGCCGCTAACTCCAGATCATGGGTGGGATAATTCAACTCACGCGATCTCAACTGACGAGAGGCATAAGCTATCACCTTTCCACGTTGCATTAGTATGTACCCCAAACCTATCCTTGAAGCATCAATATATGCCTTAAAATGTAACACCTATATACCCCCTGGAAGAATATATGGATGCCACACAAAACAGTACAAACAAACCAACGCATTTGAAATCTTCCTTAAAAACCAATTCGGGCAAACATACATTGTATTGTATTACAAGATGGATTACAAACAAAATACATTATACACATTGAACTTCTCACAAGCATGTCTTAAAACCCAATCCATCATGTATTATAGCTATTACAAACCTTTCAACACATTCAAACTGTTTCAATTATCAGAAAAAACTCAAAAACAAACTCAAATATACATTTTGTCAAAACAAAACTCAATCTTCTTTGGCCACTGCGGTTGTCCTTGTCCCAGTCTTTATACCCTTCTATCTGAACCTACATGGGGCAAATCCATTGTGCTAAGCATATAACTTAGTGAGGAAAACTAAACATGATACATAATAATAACTTACCCTAACAGTCATATGATAATGACATATACAAATATGATCACATATAAAAGTGCATTCCAAACAATGAGTATCTTAGAACATAATATGCCGAAATAGGATATATTGACTTTAAGCAAATCTTACAATTATCATAACAGAATATCATGATATTAGAACAAAACTTGTCTGTGTCAAAATCGTATTTTAATAAGTCATAACAGAACTTAATTATTTTAGAACATTGCTTAATTATAACCGAATTGTACATGTAACAGAGTACAAAACAAATTAACTTGCTAAATCCTTTTTACAGAAGTAGGTAATAGGACCAAAACAGGAGATACCTATTGGTATCGCAGAACAGGAGAGACTTATGTCTCGACCCCGAAGTGTCCTTATTAGGAGACACCGAAGTGTCCTTATTAGGAGACATCGAAGTGTCGACACCTTAAATGTGTCCAAGAGCAACTGTAGACCCTTCTAGGCATGCCTATTTACCCACGAATAGGAATTAACAGTTTTTAAAATAATTCATTTCATATTTTAGAATTTTTATGCAAACCTTATAAATACAAACATATGAAATTTTGCATCAATAGAAATGTTGAGTCATCAAACATTATATATATGCACCCAATTAGCAAGCACTTTCAATACAATCACAACTATAAAACTCCTCGAACAACTGATGGCTCGGTATTGTCACAATATTATAGCAAAAATTCCCAATTGACAATCATTCATATGTAATTCATAACACATAAGCTTTAAGACCTCATTCATTCATGATCACACCAAGCGATTCAACATTATGCTCATGATTAATAAACTCTCTATCTTTTATATTATCAACTCTATTTATAAACCATAACTCAAACACCTTTTTCTCCATTAATCTAACATCACCTAGGTTCATTATTAATCTCACTTAAG
>JANZXP010000002.1:9510005-9524242 GCA_027576715.1 Erythroxylum flavicans
AAGAAGAAGCGCAGGAGCTTTATCTTCTTGGATTCTTATAACTTTAGTTAGATCTTAGTTATTTGAGTTAGATAAATCAAGAATAGATCAAGCTTAAGTTCATTCATAGATAGTTAGGTTTAAGGAAGCTTATTTGTGTATATTGATTAAATGAATATATATATCTATGGTTGAAGGGAATCAAGCTAGTCGAAGTCAAGAGCAAAGAGAAGAGCAAGCTTGATTTTGGAAATATCAAGTAAAATAGGTGGGTAATATGTTTATAGTTTTGTGATGATGAGCAAACATATTTGTGTGTATGAATTCTATAAATGTTTGTCTTGACTCATTGTGAATGTGGGAAAAATATTCCCTCAATTTATATCATATTTGTTTGTTTAATTATGTTACTTTATGCTAAGGAAAAACAGAAAATTTTAGAAGCATGAAAAAGATGATTTTGAAATGTATGCATCTGAAATCTGTTTATGTAGGTAAGAGAGATACTATTTCATTCATCACGTGCACATTGACTTAAAGCCTTCTCCTGGCTACTCGCTTGTGGCATATGAGCTCCGAAAAATGGACTCGTTTTGTTCATAGTGTAAACTTCAGTTTTGTCATTTCGTTCTATAGGATTCTCTCAAGCCATTTTGTTTGTGCATTGCATCCTAAATTGTTGGATATGGAAAATACTTGAATGATATTTTGTGATGATTGAATGAAAAATATGTGTTGGATTATGTGGTGATATGTTCAAATATGTATGAAAGTCTTAAATTTTAAATGTGATTGTTAAGTTTAGTAAGTGATTTATATATATAGATATATATAGATATTGCTTGTGTGTTGTTCGTTATCGCTGGCTATAAACGTATTAGCCACTGAGCTTCCTAGCTCACCCCACTATTTTTCCACTCCTCAGGTGAAAAAAAAGTAGATTAGCAATAATCTTTGCAAAACTTCGGCATACTCCAAGGATTTTTGTCATTTGTAACTTATCTAGGTAGTTCAGAAATTATTGGTACTTAGATTCATTTCAGGCATGAGCATCCATAATGGTGTTTTACATTTTACTATTTATGTGGTTTTTGGGATTTGTAATATGGAAGGGTGCAGAAACTCTGTTATGACAGTTGAAAGAAGAGTTGCAAAGACTTTCATATGATTATGTAAAATGTTATATTTTGTCAAATGTTAAAGTGGTTTGTGTGATGGTTTTTGGAATGGATTAACTTTAAGTAATAGAAGTGGTATGTATGAAATTAAAAGGTGGATTTCGGGTTTTTATGTTGAAGTTACTGGTTTTGTATATATGTATATCTATATACCTGTTGTTAACAGATGAATGATTATGGTTAAAAATGCAGTCAGAAACTTTGAGGAATAAACTGCACTGATCTAGGCGAAGTTGTAGATCTTTTTCTTAGCTTTCCAACATCATAAAGTTTGAAATTTTTGGATTTGTGGTTTGAAAGTTATGATAGTTTGAAGTGAGGGTGCGCGACTTTTGCAGAGTTGAAATTTCTTGATTTTCATGGGCGTGAGAATTTTCTCTCATGCTCGTGCGTTAAATGGTTTGAATCTCACGGGTTTACTATTGCTATCATAGTTTTGTTTATTAGTTAAAGGTCCCACTATAAATTTATCAATTTTATTTTTATGTCCTAATCGGGACCCGAGTCCAACAAGTATAGAAGGAAAAATTACAAGCTAAAGCAATTAACCATTGGTCGAAACAGTATCTCACCCCATAATTACAAGTTGTTTCTTTAAGTTTTAAGATTGAAACTAAAGTTGATATATCAATAAAAAAAACTTTCAAATTAACTCCAAAAAATAATAAAAAGGATGAAAATACTTTTCTATTTGTTATTTCTTTGTTTTTCCTCATTGTTTTTAATGTTTTGGCTACAAACTATCATTAAAATTATGACTTTTTCTTTTTTATATTTCGAAATAGTTCTTTTTACACTGTACATGGTCATATACAAAGCCGTGTAAGTGACCATGTCTCTTCTAGTGTTGCCTAATTCACAGATTTACATGGTTACAAAGAATTACATGCTCATCACACACGGCCGTGTATGTTATGAACATGAACATGTACACGATCGTGTATGTCATCATCCTTCACATCCTTCACCATACGGTTCTAGAGACTTACATGGTTGATCCATGTCCTTCAACACTCATTTATTCTTCAGTGCCTTTTGGTCTTTTGGAAGCTTCAGAAGCTCATATGAATCATTCTTCTTTAGAGAGTTCATCTCTTCCTGCATAGCTGCAAGCCAGAGATTTTTATCTTCACAAGATGCAAAATCTTGCAATTTTTAGGTTCCTCCTCAGAGTAGCCAATATATATTCTACACTTAGATATCTTGTAGAAGGTCTTTTCTCCCTTGTCGACCTTCGAAACTGTATGTTTTTAGCTATTGGATCCAGTTGGCCCCCTGTTCATTATCTTGAATGACTTCATCTTCAACATTATTCGAGTATGGTTCGTGTACGTCATCATTACTAGGTTCTATGGATCATCATTAATATTTATTTAGTCACGCACTTCATCTCTTTCACCTGTAGACTATTCAATAGTGATAAAAATTATAGAAGAATTAACAATACCATAAGATAAGCTACTGTGTGTAATCTTATCTCCTCTCAAAAGGTCTATACTTTGCTTATGCTCCTAGAATAGCACATCTTTACTCTTGAACACTTTATGATTCTCTGGATCATAGAGTCTAGAGTCAAACTGATCATCACCATAATCAATAAGATGCAAGGTATTGCCTTTGAGTCAACTTTTGTCTTTGATCCTGAGATACATGTTCAAATACTTTGCAGCTAAATACTCTCGAATGATGATATTTAGGATCTTTACCTGTCTATACTCTCTCAAAAATGGCAAAATTTAAGAAAATTGAGGGAGCTTGGTTGATCAAATTGACTATAGGTTTTAATTGCTTCACCCTAAAATGTCCTCGGCTACTGAGACATTTTGAGCACACAACGAACCTTCTCCATAATTATTCTATTCATCCTTTTAGTAACACCATTATACTATAAAGTACCAGGTTCGGTCTTCTATGTCTAATGTCATGCGATGTATGATAATCTTCAAACATCTTGGAAGTATACTCACCTCCATTATTTATTCACAAACACTTCAGCTTTCTCTCAGCTTCTCTTTCTACTATGGCACGTAACTTTTGAAAAGTTCAAAAAACTCGACTTTTTGTTTTCAACATGTATACCCGGGTCTTCCTCGAAACATCATCAATAAATATAAAAAAATATTTGTTACCTCCTAATGACTCCTCCTCAATTGGATCACAAACATTTGAATGGATTAGCTCTAATATCTCTATCTTCTTTATAGATCATCTCTTGAAAGTGACTCCATACTACTTTCTTATCAAACAATGATCACAAAAATTAAGCAATTCGGTGTTTTTAATGGGGATAAAAATTTACAAGCCAACAGCTTTAATCCCTTCTTACTTATGTGCCTCAATTTTCGATGCCGTATATTTAGGGAAGTTTCCTCTTCAAGTTGTATACTTCTCTACCACCGTAAACCTTTAGGTGTGTCTTGTACATTGGAAAACATAACTCTCCTAAAGCAATTATCATTACTCTGTTGGACAGTTTCCACTTCATATCCCTAAAAATTTGCTTGAATCCTTCTTAATCCAACACATTTTTTGATTAAATAATTTAATCATAAATAGAGTATGTGTCGTACATCTCTCAGATATCACCCATACCAACATTTTCGGCAGAACTTTGATTTTCCATCCTTTTGCTTCTAAAGTCTCCACTCTTGTAGTTTGAGAAGTACTCCACTTTAGAACACAATGATACCAAGATAATGTGTCAATCAACCACTCAAAACTCAAATCACTGACATGAAGACATTCACTTGTATCACAAACTAGGGACATATCATCTATTCTTGTAGTAGTTACGACTGTATTATTACTATCATTCTTATGATCTTTTTTTCTACGATCCCTCTTCCACTTATAGCAAAACCACTTAATATTTCCTAGCTTGTCACAATAATGGCATATCTTCACCTCATTGTAGTAAGCTTATTGATTATATGCTAGAAATCACTCAGATGCTTCGACACAAATTTTCTAGCTTTCAGTTTCAAGTTTACTAGCCTTTTAATTAGATAGAGCTTATTATATGCAATCTTCCTTTCATAGAGACATTCTAGCTTTTTTCACAACTCAAAAAGATCTTTTTCTTGAGACACATGGTTGAATATACTGATATCAATTGATTGTCAAATCGTGCCTAGAGTTTTTCTCTTCATCTTTTTCCACGCTCTATCTAACATCTTCTTAGGTTTTGAAGGAATATCATCCTTCTCACTTTTGTCCATATCAATAAGATCGAAGAGATCCTTGTAGTATAGAAGGTCCTCTATCATGGGCCTTCAAATAGAGTAACTTGTTGATGTCAACTTGACCATAAAGTTATTTCCACCTTTTAAAGATCAATAACAACAACACTCTTCAACTTTAACCAGCAAATCAGTATGAGAATAAGAAACTTAGTAATTAAACACACATCAAGATTTACATAGAAACCCCTCTAGGGTAGAAGAAAAAAAACGAGCCAAACCAATAAACAAATCCACTAAATTCAAATAGGAATTTACAAATTTTAATCTCGAGCAATTGACCCTTGCTTGAAACAATATCTTACCCCACAACTACAAGTTGTCTAATGAAGTTTCAGGACTAAAACCAAAGTTGATATATCAATCGACAAGCTCTAAAAACAACCTTAGAAAAATCAAAAAAGGATGGAAATATTTTTATATTTGCTCTTTCTGTTGTTCCTAACTTTTTTTAATGTTTTGGCCACACATTATATAAGTTGTTTTTGCACTGTACACAGTCAAATACATGAACACATAAGTAATCATGTCTCTTTTATCGTCGCATAAGGTGCAGATATATACAATTACAGAGAGTTACATGATCGTCACACACTACCTTGCATGTTATGAACATGGGCGTGTACATGATCTTGTATGCCTTCGCCCTTCACTTCCTTTAACACATAATTCTAGAGACTTACACGATTGATCCACACAATCATGTAAGTAAAGGACATGAGTATATAATACCCTAAACAATTGTGTTTGTCCAAAAAAGCCTGATCTAATCATCATCCATCTTGTCTCACTAGTTCGTCATTCTAATTGCTTCTCATCCTCAGCTTTAAAGATCTTGAATTTCTCAAGAACTTCAAACTTTTCTTTAAGTAAGACCACATAACCATAACAGGAACAGTCATCAATAAAAGTCAGAAAATATCTTGAATTGTACAATATAATTGTATAAGGTCCATAAATATCTATATGTATGAGATCTAACAAACCAAAAGCATGAGTTGACCCATTTTTCTTTATTTTGGTCAACTTACCTCTCCAACAATCAACACATGTTTCTAGATCATCAAAGTCTAAAATTGGGAGAATGTTTTCCTTAATTAATCTCTTAATTTTATCTTCAGAAATGTGGCCTAACCTTTTATGCTACAACATATATGACTTATCCTTTATCAGGGGTCTCTTTTTGGTAACTTGTTCAACAATATATGAAGAATCATACATCTCATAAGGGGCAAGACATATTCTATAAAATCCATATGATAAGAAGACATTACCAATATGTTTTACATTAAAGGATAACTGTACAACAGAAGCATCAATGACAAAACTATAACCTTTTTTTCCGAAAATGATATAGAGATCAAATTCTACCTAAAAGAAGGTATATAAAATGTGTCTTGTAAAACAAGTACAAACATTTTATCAAAGTTTAAACATAAATCCCTTACAAACATTACAATAATTTTTTCATTATTAACAACCATACTCCGCTTTATTTAGCTTTCTCCTGCATATGAACCCTGCATTATGGAGGCAACATGATTAGAAACTATGCTATCTAGCCACTAGGAACTTGATGTGACTATAGCATGATTACATTCATAGGTCATATAAGCCAAGGAGTTAACTGACAATTCATGTTTTTCCTTCAAGGACCTATATTTTTGGCAATCAGGCTTTTTATGTCACTTCTTCTTACAGAAAAAGCACATCATACTTTTAACATTTACAGGACCTTTGGCAATACTGGGTTGACTAATATGCACATGTGGAGAAACTTCAGATTTCTTACCTTTAAACCTCCGAGGCTTTTCCTTTCCCTTCTAGTCAGGTCGTTTGAGTGTGTTCTTCAGCTTCTCCTCTTCAGTAACACATCGAGCAATCAAATCATTGATGTCCCAAGACTTGTCCTTAGAATTGTACATTGTAACCAGAATACCAAACTCTAGAAGAAGTGTATTTAGAGCTTGGTGTACAATACAGGCATCAGGAATGATGATTTTCAGCGCCTTTAGTTTACTATAAAGGGGGACCATCTTGATAATGTACTCCCTTACTCCCCCTTCTCCCGTATACCTTATGGAGAATAATTCCATCATTAGGGGTACTTATCTCTACATTCGATGATACCCTGTATATATGGGAGACATTGTTCAAGAATTCCTTTACTATGTTTGTTTCTAAAAGTCTACTTAACAGATGATCTAGGATGGACGTCTTTATGGTCAAATAACATATCCTATTAGACCTATCCCAGGCTGCATATGCAACCTTCTCTCCCTCTGAGCTGAGAGATGTAAGGGAAGATGGCCTGTTTTCAACCATGGCCATGTTAATGTCTATCATCTCTAATGCAAACTTTACATCTTCTTTCCACTTCTTGAAATTGAAACCAGTTAAAGTTTCAATCATGATATTGTTATTGTTAACAAAAAAGGTGACTGCAAAATTAACAATATAATGTAACATAAGAGCGATATTTAAAGCCACAAATAGTATCTGTACTGAATATCTCATCACACATATCTTGAAACCACATATCTTAAAACACCTGTGGATTGAATACATAATATATACATATAAGATCTCCACATAAAGGTGATCAGAGTACACACCATTAACTCTTATGACACTACCATCTGGGTGAATAAATCATTCAAGCAATGGCTTCCTTCATCAAATACCTTTAAGCACATCTCAAAAACTCATATAAGGCCAACACTTGTGGGTAGAATAGGCAAGCATAAGACTAGAGATATCCCCAAGCATGCAAGTAGAACAATCCAAATACTAACTTAAAGGGTCACTGTGGTGACTACATTCTCCTTAGTACTGAAACAAATCCACAAACACAAGGTATACACTTTTATATTGTCCTCACATTCTGTATGGGCATATAATATATGATAATGTACCATTAATGAATGTAAATCCTTATGCACATGCTCATTATCACATATCAGTGCTGAAAACATTATCATTTAACTTTATTTGAGAATTTATCATAAGAAAAATCTCAATCAGAACGATAATCATGCAATACTAAAAATTAAACTTATCGTATGAGATACCAAAACTACATTTACCTCTTGTATTTCAAGTCCAAAATATGAAATTACACTAAAATTGGCTTTAATAACCTTTATTTGATTTTTCTGAAATTAAACTTTATTTATTACCAATGTAATAAATCCAAAAAAAATAAAAACTTACTTTATGAATTCACGGGACTACGAAATTGAACTAAAATGACCTTAGGCATTTTTATGTAAGTTTTGAAAATTTTGAGTTTTTTATTACTATAATGATGACGTCAGTAATGCATCAACACTGCTTGTAACTGGATGGCGCGTGCAGTGAACACATCACGCCTGACTCGCCTCTAGATGTATCAGGCACTGTACTGCATGCGTCTACGGTCACCAAAGCACTTTGGACCTTTATAGCCCATGTGGTGTATGTGCCTTAAGTGCAAATGCGTGCACTGCCATTAATGCAAGTATCACATTGGCCAAACATGCGGCCTCTCCCACATGTGCCATCTACCTAGCACATATGCCACACTAGCTAGACTAAACCGCCTCTGGGTGGTTGCTTGAGTCGTTAGGAGCATGTGGTTTTCTCTCTTATCTCACATAATCACTAAAAAATGGTAATTTTTGGTGAATTTCTAAGAGAGTTTTTCAGCCCCTAAAGCTCGTTTTTAACCTATTTTTCAATGCTAAACACATTCAACTTGAATTCAAACAACTATACGCAATTAAAAATGTAAAAATGAATTGGCATTCTTCGAGGTATTTATGGAGAAAATATGAAAAATCATAGTTTTCATTCACATAATCAGTTAACCACTCTGATACTACATGCAATGTGTAACACTCGTCCAACATCTATCGTGAAAGTGTATGAACATAGAAAACCTGAGAATATCTGTTTTTCCTTCCATGACTTTTTTTTAAAAAGTAAAAGGATTTTTTCCATAGTTAAAACTATATTTATGCTACAAGGAGTTCAAGGCATTAAGCCTATCATCATATTTACGATATGATCGAACAACTCCCTAAGTAAGACAATATAACTGTCTACAAGATAATCAATAAAAAGAACCACTAAAGGCATCACTTATACTTCATCTCTATGGAAAGAGTGGGCTAGACGTTGCATGCCAAGATACGTTTTTAAACCCCCTATTGTTGGTATTTGAGATTTTTCTTTCTCTTGCTTGTTGATTTTCTTTTTGCAGTTTTGGACTGCACATAAAAATCTCCTATAATGTTAGGAACTTAGGCTGTAACTAATGGAGAATCACAATCCTCTGTTGCCAAATATAAACTACTTTCCTGAGGGGAATGTTCTACATTTTGAGAGATGATAACCCCAGTCCCCTGACTTGCCATAGTTATCATTAGAGTTTACCATTTCTATCTATGTTTCATATTCCAGCCTAGCCTTAGAATTCTCATTTTGCCCAACAGTTGCTAATGAAGTACACAGGTTGACCCAATCCATTTGACAATGCTCTAAATATTTTGAGGTGAAGTGATCCACTCTACTATCCAGGCTCTCCACATTGAATGCATTAGAGTTATCCATAGTGGCTTGTTCTACGTTTGCAAGTTGATTCGGAGATGCTTTAGCATGAACATTTTTAGTTATCTCAATATGATTTAAAGGAGTCTTCCATTGAGCACAATCCAGTTGACAATAACTTTGAACGAGCTTTTAAATGCAAAAACTTCTAAGTTTTCACGATGTCTTTTACGAAAGTTGATCTATCGGATGTCGTTAATTTCTTTCTTTAACTTCTTAACGCGTGAACCTCTAAATGGGTCAAATAATCTAAATGTTCATGTCTTACTTAAGCAAAAGCAGGAGACTTTAATCTCATATATATAGCATCCGTATCGGGTCTCCCTATCACCGGCCTAATAAATGTTTGTTTCACAATGATTAAGGTCCATGTTCTTCGCTAGATTTTAGCCCATTAAATCAGATCCTTTATTGGGCTACTTTATTATCTTTAACCAGATCAAATTTGATTCACTTAATTGTAAATTTATTAAAATTGCAATTAACTGTCGTCCAGCCTTAGGAAAATTACTAACAAGGATTCCACCCCAGTTGACACAGCTCACTTTTCTTGCATACTTCAACGTCTTGTATAGTCAGCTGGAAGGTCCTTTACCGCAAGGCAGTCAGTTTGACCCATTTGAAACCAGCTCATACGTAGGAGGTTCAGGATTGTGTTGGCTTCCACTATCAAAAAGATGCGGAGATTCCAAGACCGAATTTCCAACATTTGAGGGAGAAGGAAAGGGGCCTTCTTTCCATTAAGTGTAGTGGAATGATTATTCTGATAGGATATGCGAGTGGTTTTATAGTTGGAATTGTGATTGGAAACAAAATCACCGCATGGAAGTATCTTGGTTCGACAAGAATTGATGGCGGAGATGGAGTAGGAGTCAGAGGCCGTAATTCCATAATGTGATAATATAGTGAAAAGGGATAAAGAAAGGAAGGTTCCGTTTGGTTACACGTCACTTTCTCTGTTCAAGCCTAGCTCTGCATTTTTTTTCTTTTTTTAAAGATTTTTGCATTTGGACTTCAGTGATCCTCTATTCTTCTTCAATGAGCTACTTCTTCCACGTTGTCAAATTTTAATCTCAAAGACAAATTCTGATGAGTTAAGGATCTTGTGAGTTGGAAGTTCAATTTAGTTAATTTTAAAATTGTTAAAATTATAGAGTTTGAATTGTATTTTTGCAAAAATATTTAAGTTTAAAAAAAGACTTTTACCTTGTAAATTAATATTTATAAAATAATTAATAATAAGTGTTTGTATGTAAGTATTATTATTGTTATTATCCAAAATATCCCATAATCTTCGAAATAAGTGTTTGATGAGCAAGAAGACGTTAACTATGAAACAGCTAAAGACGGAGAAAAGAAGCCGTTTATATTTTAAAATCGTTTAAGGAAATGAAGAGTAGTTTCAAAAGTCAAGACATTCAGTTCACCAAAATTCTTTTTATGATCAAATGGCACGAGAAGGATGTCCTTTTGACTCCATAAATTTTGTTTGGTGCTACCGCATTGCTTTTATTTTACACTTTATCTCTGTTGAAATAGATGAAGGAAATTTCTTCTTTTTTTATCCTTGTATTGTGTTTTAATTGCAGGAAAATGAAAGCCAACCTCATTAATTATGCTTCTTTATTTTGGAAAGTTAAAACTTCAAAAAGAAACACTCTCCCTTAGCTCACAATTCCACCATAGTTGTGCAGTTCCTCACCTGTAGAAGACGAGATGAAATCACTCACCAAGTGCGTTTTAAGTTTTCATTCATTTCCCCCTGTACTTGGTTTTATATACCTACGTTTATACATGAGAAAATTTAGAAGGCCTTGTTTCTTTGTCGGTTTTCTCTTTTTTTCCCCTTATGCATTTCCCACTTATATTAAAAAAATGCAATTTTATATTTCCTTGGTTGATAAAAATATTAAACACACTTTTGATATATTTAATATAATGCACTAAATGTTGAAAAATAGAGACAGATGTTAAGTTGTCATTTTGCACTCATTTGGTATATAAATATCTCTCATGTGTTGAAATTATTATTCAAAATTGATGGATTTGTTTCTTAATTATTTTTAGATGATTTTCAACACTTAGGATATGAAATTGAGTTAATAAGATGCAAGGAAAGTGAAGATAATTCAAAATTCTAGTATGACAGAAAATTCAATGATTAAGCGTGGGCACGTGCAAGGACAGAAACAATCTGCATAATCTATTTTCAAGTTCTTAAGCTTTTCATAATCTTTAAAGATCATATTGTTATCTTATCAATGGAGATCTGCAACTTGAAGTAGGGATAAGGATTATCTACTAAAAATTAAGGAAAAATTGAGAAGATTTGAAGGGATAAAAGAGAATTCATGTTACTGTTCACGCAGACCACTTTAAGAGTAGTTTACATTTTCTGCATTGGTTTTCTAGACAGCCATAGTTAGGTTTCAATTTCAACAGTGTTTCTCTAGCGATTTTTAGGATTTCTAAGAAAGACCAAGGATGGATACTTCATAATTGGCTATTTCTTTGTTTTTCACTTTCATTATGAGTAGCTAAATTCTTTTTCTTAGTTGAGGAAAACTATATTATCATCTATTATGTGTGAGATGTTCCAATAAAATTTGTTTGTTGATAAATATTGAGTGCCTTCCGAATTTCTTTCTACAATCGAATTGATTGATTTCTAGGTGAACAATTAGCAATTGATTCGTTTAATAGCTAGATTAATAAAATATGATGTTCAGTTTTGTTAATCACAAGTGTTGATTAGGATTACCTTCTTTACGTTAGAGTGGGAAATTTTAAGAAGAAACTCATCTCTATTGAATGCATATCGTACATGTGTTATCTTGTTCATCGGTTTTTTAGTTCTTAAAGCTATTACTCAATTGAACTTACGATCGTATCTAGGTTATTGAATGATAAGAATGTTTAGAATATATGTTTCTACTCATTTACTCCTAAGAGAAAACATCACCTAATGAATGTTTATTAATGAATTAAATTTTATATTAAGGATCCATTTTAGTGTGATAACATCGGTGACCCGAAATCAAAGTTTTACTATTAAATTTTCAAATCCAATTACTTTTATTAAATTTTTATTTTTATCATCTTCTTCTTAAATTGCTGTGAATTGAAAAACCCCCTTTTTTTGTTACTTGATTTTAGTTTTGAACCCGTATAACCTTTGTCGTTAAATTTCCTTGTGGGAATAATACCTACTTTCCACTACTACATTATTTGGTATTGAAAGAAGTTGGTTTCTTTTTGAATTTAGTTGTAGGTGACAGCAGTACCAGAACTCCCTCGGAAGGTTGTGGTGGGGGTAGCACTTTTGTAATTCCTTAAATCTCTCATAGGCTTCATACAATGACTCCCTATCACTTTGTTGAAAGTTTGTGATCTCCTTGATGATTCTTATTGTCTTAGTCAATGGGAAGTACTTAGTTAGGAAAGTCTGGGCAAGTTGCTCCCAAGTAGTGATTTGCCCTGAATTGAGTGAGTGATACCATGCCTTTGCTTGATCCCTCAAAGTAAAAGGAAACAATCTTAAGCTCACAACATCATCAGACATCCCATTAAACCTGAAGGCATCACAAATCTCTAAGAAGTTAGCAAAATGGGCGTTGGGATTTTTGTTTGATAACCTATAAAACTGCACACTACTTGAAGTATATTGAGGGGTTCTGACTTGATCTTAAAGTTATTGGCTTGAACTGCAGGCCTTGTAACTCCTTGAGGACTGAAACTTGGCCTCATAAAATCCATCAATGTCCTCTCAGCTCCTCTTTGCTCTCCTTCTTCTACCATATTCCTTTGTATTCTATCTTGACATCTAGCTCTTCTTAGCTCTCTTTTGTGCCTTGTAATATCTGAAAACTCTTCTTCGCTTGTTAGACCTTCTCATGCTCCTTATGTTCATGCACCTGTAAATATGTAAGGAAGAGCATCAAAAACTCTTAAATAAAAGTCACCCAAACTAAACAAGATGCTAAACAAAACAATCTCTGGAAAGGGCGCTAAAAACTTATTGAATGAAAAAAACTACTTGTTTTATGCTAAAAATCATAAGTATACCGATCATTACTTGTAGTAAAAAGTAGATATCGCCCCACAGAAATTGTGTTTAGGCACCACTTAATTCAAGTTGTGCTTTGTTTAAGACTCAAATTTAAATAACAAAAATTGAAAAATAAACTAAATCAACGAACAAATAATGTAACAAAAGTGCAAAAACTTTGATTTCAAGATTAAAGATTGTAGATCACTTTTCTCTTATTTTATCTCCCTCCTACCTTGTTGATTGAATTATGCCTCACTTAAGATGTCTTAATTTTTCAATCACCCTCTCTTAAGGTGAAACCAAATGTCCCTAGCCAAATTAAATGGAAATGACTATGCAATCTCTCAATCTATAAAATTAGTCCACCAATTTAAGTAGTTGTAAAGCTATCGTATAGGTAATGAACTAATAAGTCAAGATCTCTCTCTAACTAATCGATTAACTTGATAAATGCAGGTCTATAGGGTGCCAACTCTCATTATACAGTCCTACATAATTTACCTAACTCAATTTCTCAATATATTGTAAGGTGTAAGCATAACATTTATCAAAAGCATTCATTCATTAAAAACAACAATGTAAGAGTTCAACAAGTAGTTTAGAAGTAATCTCTACAATAAATTCAGCCATTCATAATAGGAACAAGTTTAACCATATTCATATTCTCCAGAATAAAACATACTGAAAAATAAAAATAGAACAAATAAAATGGTAGCTTTTTTCTCTTTTTGTATATGAAAAACTAAAAATGGAAGCTTGGTGGAAGCTCTTGACTATCAGTCCCAATTCCCACCTTTTTCATCTGGAAGCTTGTGACTTTACGTGAATAGTTGAAAAGAATGTGAATTGTGGCTACTGAATATGTATATGTGTAAGGAAGGATTTTTTTTTTTTAGTCACCTAGGGTTTTTTAGGGTCCAAAAAGACTAAAAAGTCCCTTGAAGACTTAATCCTGGAAGTGTCCTCTTATTTGTCCCGACATTGGCCACAATCATGGCCTATATGACACGATCATGGCACTTAAGTAAGCTCTTTGTCATGATCACGATTGGGCCAATTTTGGTGCTTATGCACTATTGTGACCTGCCTGTCATGATCGTGGGCCTGTGTTATGACCCAGGTTCCCTTCAAAACTCCTCCGTTCTTCGATATTGACCCTAAAACACTAACAAACACATCAAGGTACCTCAAAAATATAAT
>JANZXP010000002.1:9535911-9546684 GCA_027576715.1 Erythroxylum flavicans
CAAGCGGCTGAAAATTGTTTCCGTTACTTTCTTTGTGTTGTATTAAATAATTATGAAATAAAATGGGCCAATTTGAGTTTTTAACTTTCTGCACTTTATGTTTCATTGCTACGATGTAAAATGTTTTGTATAAAAAAAAAAAAGTGGGCCCATATAAGTGATAAGTGTAAACGTTTTAAAAAAAATTATTTATACCGACTTTTGTTTAATGAAGTGTGTGACACGCCACCCTCGCGGGGCACGGATTCGGGTATCACTGTCGATATCGGGTTCGAGTCCGGCGGGAGTGGGGTGTTACATATTCCGTTGGATATTTTCTAATTTTTGAACCTTTTTTATAGTATCCTTGTTTACTTAAAAAGTCTTGAGTTGTATCAGGGGTCCAATTATAAGTATTTTGTTGTTCCTTTTTTCATTTCTCACCTCTTGATTCTTTATGTTCTTTTTCTTTATCTTTAGTTCCACTAGTACTGGCTTGATTAGTTTCAGCAAAGAGATCTTGATCAGATTCATAACCATAAATTACTTCATCCTTATCTGTAATTTGATAATGTTATTCCTTATTTGTCTTTAAATTTAACCGATTTACTAATTGTATTATTTCATTTAATTGAGCTTGAATTGTTTTTTGATAGATACTCTCAATGAGTTTTCTAACATGTCTGAGCTCAAGGTGAATCTTAATAAAAGTCATTTTGTTCTCTCATCAATAGCAGAATCTCTCCAGGACACTATTTCCTGTTTAACTGGTATAAATAGGAAGTCCCACCTTTGCATTATCTGGGTTTGCTTGTTACTACTAGAAGATATTCTTCAATGAATGCCTTCCTCTAATTGAAAGAATACAAAGGAGAATCAATAAATGGACTAATAGATTTCTTTCCTTTGGAGGTAGAGTTCAGTTAATTAAATTTGTCTTATGATCCCTTCACTTATATTGGAGCACACATTTTCCTTTGTCTAAGAAATTGATCAAATCAGTAGAGAAAATGATGAGAGATTTTTTATAGGGCAAACCAAACGGAAATGGGTTTTCCTAAGGTCAAATGGGTAAATGTGTGCAGACCTAAGGAGAAGGGAGGGTTGCAGATCATCTCTATAAGAGTAGCAAACAACATCTTTTTTATTAAAAGAATTTGGAGAGTGCTTCAAGATAAGCATTCACTGTAGATGTGATGACTTCATAGCTATTTTTTGAAAAGGAATAGCCTATGGTCCCTTTCACCTGGATCATCCTTCTCTTGGTTCTTTACCCAAATTTTAAAGAAAAGAGATGAAGTAGGAAATGACATTTGCTGCAAAATTGGGAATGGAAAGGTTATTTTCTTATGGCATGATAACTGGACTAGTTATAAATTGGGAATGGAAAGGTTATTTTCTTATGGCATGATAACTGGACTAGTTGTAGTCCCCTTACTCATAACTCCAATGCGATATTAGCCTTTTCAGGGCTTGATTACAAGGCTAAGGTTGCAGTTCTTATAAACCATAATGAGTGCGTACACTTTCCTATAGAAGCTCAATAGCTAAAACCTCTTTATTCTCCTGATCCTAACACCCAAGACAATTATCTTTGGCTTGCAATTCCTATTAAGAGATTTTCTGGCAGACTCTACAGGAGATGGGTTTACAGTTTTGAACAAGATGTTCCCCAGTTTACAGTTATTTGGAACAAATTTCTTAAACCTAGTACTAACTTCCTACTATGGTAGATGGTTAAGAACAGGATTACAACTATAGACAGATTACAATTTTTGTTAAATCTAGATTAGACATGCAATTTTATGCAAAGAAGCTCCAAAAACAAGAGATCATCTCTTCTTTCTCTACCCTTCTTCTAATGCTATTTGGAATAGGATCAGAGAACTTTTCTCACAACATGTGCCCTCTAATTTGCTCATAAATCTCATCAATACCTTTTCTATGGCACAAGCTTCCTCTCCACTCTGGAATAGGAACGTGTTGATTCTAGCCTTAATAGCATACGAGACATGGTAAAAGAGAAATAAGAGGAAGTTCCAAAATAAGAAACATTCCAAGGAAGAAGTAGTACGAACAAATTTTAATAGTGTCAAGCAACAACTTATTTGCTGGGAAATAAAACATGCTTAATTGAGAAGAAAGTCGGAGTTTTGGTAGATACCTGACTGAGTAGCCCGACACTGCATGTAGCTCTTTTATGAGATCCTCAATCTTTAATCTTGACTTAACAAACATGGAATAATGATTAACGGAGGCTTAAAGAAGAAGAGATGGACCCAGATAAAAATCTCTTACCTTGGTAGCGAGCTGAGCTGATAATCAACTCTGGATCTCTTTGATCACCAGCCCTAATTGGGTAAAGAGTAGCCTCGTTATACAGATGGGGGGTGGGGGTAACTTTTACCCTTTTTGTTTAATTGTTGTATATCATTTTATGTTCAATGTCGGTCCATAATCTTCATTGTTCTTCTAACGCTATCGTGTTATTGCACGCTATCATCCAAGCCTTATATGATGTCGTTTTGGCTCCCTTTGGGGGTTTGTATGCATTGTTGTTTTAGCACTCTTTAGGAGAATGTCTTAGCGTTGTCATTTGGTTGTAAGAGAGTATCATCTCCTAACATCGTATGCTACTTATTATCTCCATTAATTCAATTTTTTTTTAAAAAGATTGTGGCTCCGCTTATAAGGTTATTGAAGATTGTTGACTCATATGAGAAGCCATCTTTAGGTTTTATATATATGTGATGGTATGTATAGAGCTCATAAAATAATTAGGAGTATTTTTAAATGGAAAGAAAAATTGTATAAGCCTTGTAAAGATATTCTTAACCGACAATGAGATAAGCATTTTACTCAAAGGATCCACTTAGTAGCTTGTTTTCTCAATCTTTATTGCTTATATAGTGAAGACATATGTACAAATGATATTATGGGCAGTCTATTTGATGTGATTGAATGCAAAGGTATTTTCTCCATTGAAGAGCAGTCACAGGCGATAAATAAATTTAAATTGTATTGTAAAAGATTAGAGAGTTATGCTAGATCATCTGCAAAAGAGAACTTATGATGAAAAATATATAGCATGGTAAGTTTTTATACTTTTATTTCATTTTTACTTATTAATAATATATATTTTATTTCTCATAAATATTAATTTAAAATATAGAAGAGTGGTGGAGATTATTCGGTGAAAGTGTTCTAACAATGAGAAAACTCACTATTTGATTACTCTGTTAAATAACTTCTACATCAGGTTGTGAATATAATTGGAGCTTTTTTTAACGTATTCATATGAAAAAACAAAATCGTTTGGAGTATCAAAGACTTAATAACCTTGCTTACGTTACTTATAACGTGAGAATGAAGAACATGTATTTTATAGTTTTGTTTTTATTTTTCATTAATTTATTTTTATTATTGATTTTATAATTTTTCTATTATATATTTAGAGTCTTTCGTAAGAAGAAAACGTATGATCTACTTGATTTTTAATGTATTGACCATACTAATTTTTAGATCGAAGAAAGAAAACTATCGTCTGATCTTGATTATAATAAAATTAAGAAGGTAATGTATGAAGAAAATGCATTTAAGAACATCTACTGATAGTCAGTTCATATCTTATTCTGACCATATTTAACTTAAATGTATAATGTATTACAAATTTACAATTGAGAATAATTTCTTACATCACTAATTTATAATTTATATAAATGTAGTAGAAGAAGTTGATGTAAAGTATAGTTTACGAGTCTTTAAACAGCATTGGAGAATTTGAAACTTTTGATGATTATAAGATACAACCTCCTTTAGAAATACAAATATTTGTTTTATTATTAGTTCATTATACAAAAATAGATATTGGTGTATTCTTTTTATTTCAATAATTTTTTTTACTTATTCTTAAAATTTTTATTTCTATGATTTTATAACGATTTAATGTCGGTTGAATCTTCAAACTTTAAACTTTTTCTTCTACAAGTTTAATGTTCAATCTGATTTTCAAAACATATAAGCTTGTGTGATTAGTCAAAGAACTCTTGTAACGACTTTGGCACCATAATGCTTATCCTTTTTTATCGTAAGAAGTTGAGGAAGAAAAAAAAAAGAGAGTAACTGAAATATTTAAAGTTTGAATGAATCTCTTTCCTTATATCATGTCTCATTTTGTTTCTTCTAACCTAAGGGTGTACAGTAGATAAGGTTGTACTGCTTTCACATTTATCCAAACCTTGGACCACAAGTATGACAGGTTGGATGGTAAGGATGCGAAAATGACAGGTTGGATAGTAAGGAAGCGAAAAGAGAAGCAAACGTTTTGTGCTACACCCCTAGGGGTGGTCGAATTAGTGGAGTAGGGGGTTAGGCCCAAAAGTTCCTGTGTTCGAATCTCTCCTACCTACACTCTCTCGATCGAGTCTGTCCTATAGGGCTTGCCTAGTATGGAGTACTTGGTTGGTATAATTTGCAGGCTATTGCGTCAATCTGAAAGTTTACCTAGTGCGCATCTAAAGGATAGCGACTGCTGGTTCCTCCGTTCCCAAAAAAAAAAGTAATGTGAAAACGAAATAGTCGAAGCGCTAAAGAACAAAGTGAAATCATTGAAGCCAATATAGGGTCTAGAAAGGTATGATAGTACGCAGTCTTACTCTTACAGAATATAGACACTATTTTTGGTAGACCCATATGCAAATGTGATAATGAAAATGTGATGCAGGTTAAAAGAGTAGATATGTTAAAAAAATTGATATGTTAAAAGAGTAGATAAATGAAACTAAAATAAAATAAATAAAATAAAATACCTAATATAGTGCCCTGATCTGCCAATACCTGATAAGTTGTAAATTACGGCTTATAGGTGATATCGGCCACAGAATAGCACTGAATCAGATTTTAGTATTGGCCATCAAAATTTTAATTTTTAAGAAATTAAAATTAAATTAAAAAACTTAAAATGTCTCATATAAAATAATAATTACTTATACATTAAAAATAGGATAAAATAATCTAGAACTTATTTAATAAATAGTAAAAATATAAATAAACATATATTAAATAATTTTTCATATACTTAAACTTATACAAAGTGATTATATATTGCAGAGCTAAATTTATTAAATTAACATAATCTAAATATATTTAGTAAATATTTTTAAAATTTATATATTTTATATTTATGATATATATACTTTTTCAGAGCATTTATATGAAAATTATTATAATAACTTTTGAAATATGAAGATAGTATTTGAAATTCGATTTACTTATTATAAATGCATATTTTTAGTTTTTTACTTTGCATTATTCTTAATTTTACATTTATATGCGAGTTAAACGATCTTTTTTAATCTTAATTTATGAAAAAATATGAAAATAATTTTAATAAAATAAAAATATATTTATTATATTAAATTTATGAAGTAAAAAAATTTATAGTATAATCTACTGAAAAATTATTTTGCAATTTTATAAAATTTAGAAAATTTTGTAATTTTAAAAAATTATTCAAAACAATACCTAATATGACATAATAATACCATATTGTACCATAACTAGATTCGGTATTATTCATCGTATTACTCTGTCATAACTAAGGTGAGGGGCCACTGTCTATGGATGGTTGCCTACGGATGATCAACTAATACCAGTTTCCAGTTTCCTTTCAAGTGTTTTGAGCACATTGAACAAAATTATGAATGAAGTCTTTTCCACTTTCTGTATCTCCTCAAACACTATCTTCGTATTGTTTTCTTTATTTTCTTTAGTAAATCAGTCCCATGAATGACACCATTCCTCAGTAAATCAAGATCTTACCACTCCTGTTTTTCTTTCCATCTTTCTTCATCGTATATTCAGAACTGTCTCATTTTTTCTACTTCTATGAAAGAAAAACACAAACTTAAATTAGACAACACCATAGTGGCACAAAAAGAAGTATTATTGTTAGCAATTTCAATGGCAATGAAGGTAACGCAGTCTTGGTTTTAATATCTCCTTGTGATCAGCACAATTAATAAAACCGGGCTTAAAAAGGATCAAAGTAATGTTCAGACTTAGGGGATGATAGTGAAAAGTAGGTCATTGTAACACAGACAATTATAAAACTGCAAACATATCCACATTCTTATCGTATGTAAGTTTCTTTCATAGGTTATGTATCAAAGGCGAATAATAAATGTAAGTAACTGCTGAAAAGATGGAGGAGGATCAATGATTTTAGCTAATGATCATTACATGAAAAAGGGCCACAACACCACCGATCTTTTTCTCTTATACACGTGATTACTACTTTCGTAATCAATTGACACTTTATTACCTTGCCCACATGTTTACTGTGATCTTCCTCTCTCGGAAATTTGTGTTTCAATAATAGGATAATCATAGACATAACAAGAAGAGAGGCAAGTGTAACGCGTGCTAATCTTGCACAAACAAGAGAAGTTGCCCCTTCAATTTATAAAAATTGTAACAACTAAAATCCCAAGGATCCAAGCAACTCGATCAGTAGCATTATACTAGACAACTATGCTTACCAGCACATATTAACAACTCTTTTCAAATTAATCCATTTCATTTCAGAAGGACTACATCTCCACGCACAAACAGTGGAAATTATAAAAGTTACATACAAATAAGATTAATATGCTTGAAAAGATACTGGAAGTTCACAGCTTTGAACAAGGTCATCGTATTGCTCCAACTAAATTTGCACCATCAAGTCTTGCATCTTCCAAATGCTAAGAAAATATGCGCGAGTTAAATTCACATCTCAGAGAGTTGTATGTGCACATGAAAAAGAGAACTATTAAAACACATATCAAAATTGGCCGTCAAAAACAAATAATATGACTAACTTCTGGATAGTTGTATGTCAGATGGAACCTTTGTCAACATATAATTGTACCACCCTTAATTATGTCATGAGAATGTCTAGCATATATTTTCACAACTACTGTCAAGTAGGAAGAAAGTAGAATTCAGGAACATCCAACTCTGGCAATAAAAAAGTAGAGAAAAGACAACCACCATTAGGACTTTCAAAAGTTCAGCACAAATATCAGTTCTGTTAAAAATTGACAGCTGTTTAAAAACGGAGAGGAAATAACAAAATATGATAAGCATCAACTGAGAAGAATTATGTAGGAATTGACGTCAGGAATATCGGATGCATAGACAATATGGCATTCGTCTACAGGTAAATTTTGCAATGATTTGACAGTTTTCAAATTTTAAGCAGAAAATATTAAAATGTACAATTGGCTAATCTTTCATTACTCACTGCATTTTGAAGATTGACTTGTCGAAGGTAAGCTCGCTGAAGGTTTGCACCCTTCAAATTGGCGTTATTCAACTTTGCACCCTGAAGTAAATATGATATACATATTAATTCATAGAGTTTAATACAATCAACAAACTTGTAAATTACATTACTTTTTTTATTGATACTACAGACTAAGTCAAGTCATCATTAGCTCTTGCAATCAGGTGAAGGATTAATTTGTGTTTAAAGTATGCAGCTACCTGTATGTAGACACACACACACAACACTCGACAACTATTTAGGTAACTACTAAATGACATCCTTATAATCACGCTCCTTGATCTTGTAACAGCCACACAATCTAATCTACATCTATACAAGCAATCCATAACATCTCTCAACTTAATTAGCATAGATCCCCAACCAATTAGGAAATGCATCTAACTTGACTTAATTTTACTCCCTCTATCTAATCCTCTTCATAAGAATCAGAAAGGATTTACATATTAACTTCAAAGATTTGTACCTTCAGGTTGGCTCCCTCCAGATTAGCTCCTTCCAAGTTGGCATTTGTCAGATCAGCAGTCTGAAATTAGTCAAAACAATTTTTAATCTATTAAAAAAAAAATCAAGGATATCAAAATTCAAGATTATCCTAGTACAATATTAATTATTTTTTCCCATAAAAGATTCACAAGCAACATGACAAAGATGTTGGAGAAGGGATAGTTCACAATAATTCGACAAAAAAATCATTTAGATTTTCTCTTTTTTAGTAGGAAAGCTAGATTCTAATACAACATGACGCATGCTGTGATTGCAAGACTTCTAATCCATGCTAGTATTCAGCTTCTCTGTAGAAAGAATTTTTCCCACGATACTCCAAACATGCATGCTAACTAGGTTTACTACTAAGCACATTCACTAAAGTAACTGGTAAGATCCCAACTTATACATTTAACACCGATAAATAAAGAAATAAAAAAATGTAAAAGATATGTAACTGAGGTTGAACCTGCAAGTGTGCAGTACGTAGATCTGCTCCACAGAAACTGCAGTCTATCAAGCAAGCATCTGTAGTGTAACAGCATAATATCAAATTTAGAAGTCCAAATATCAATGTGAAGCAAAAATTAGGAGCAGCAGTATATCTGTGTAAACCCAGTCATCCCGAGTGGCATGAGATAAAGAACAGAACATGACTTTAATGGCCAACAAATTTTGAACTATAGTATTAGTACCCCAGATGAAGTTGTCCATTTACTATAGAAATTTGATTTTGTTTCAATACAATTAAATTTTATCAAACAATAATATAATTTGGCGGGGCAGTACTCAAGATGACAGGAGTTAGTATGAAGGAATGGTAGAAAGATATCACAGAAGTTAAATCTGTTAATCACATAGATAAAAATAGTGGAGTTGTCCAAATCCACAAACAAGGATACATTTTCAACAACTTTCCGCCATCGCACGATGTGTCAACTTTTACCAATTATAGCTTATAGGTTACTTGCAATATATTTCCCAATAGCTTTCTTTAGTAATAACCTCTCAAATGAGAAATAAACAGAAATTGGAAATTTAAACTCTATAAAGTGGGGGTTATGCAAAGGAGCTTAAAGTTTACGGAAGAAATAAAAGAGGAAAAATAAGTCAACTACAAGCCTTAATTTAGTAGGATGAAGATTGGGAATTGAGTTGATAACAAAGATAAGGGCTGAAACTTAGATTATGTTAGGAATTTTTATTAGATAAAAAATAGGGTTAATTACCAAAAAAAATGTCAAACTTTTCTCAAATTTTCAATCATAACCCAAACTTTAAAAAGTAGCAATAAAATGCCTAAATTTTCAATTTTTTTCAATTCTAGCCCGATGTTGGGTTACAGCTTAAGAACGACAACCAAGTGAGTGAGATTGTCTCAGTTTTGTTGAAACGGTATCATTTTACTATCATCAAGAAATGACGTCGTTTCACTAATCAGACTAACTTCTCCCAATGATGTTGACATGTCTGATTAGTGAGGGTTCATTGACATATGTCAGTGTCACATCAGCAAAGATAACAGTGAGACTAACGTCGAGCTAAAATTGAAAAAAATTAAAAGTTTGAGAATTTTATTGCTACTTTTTAAAGTTTGAGCTATAATTGAAATTTTGAAGAAAGTTTGAGCTTTTTTTTGGTAATTAACCCTAAAAAATGATAGTGAGTTAAATATATTTAGTTTAGATATGTTATTCTACTTGATTAGAACTTAAACTTATAGAATTTTTATTAGACATCAACAACAACACCACCTAGTATGAATCTCACTGATACGTAGGGTCTAGGGAGATCCGGTAGTACGCAGTCTTACCCCTAACCAGTAGAGAGATTGTTTCCAATTGACCCACATGAAAAGAGAGAAAGCAAGAGAGAGAGAGAGAGAGAGAGAGAGAGAGATTGAAAGAGTTAAATTCGATAGCAACCCTTTCATACAAGAGTAAGGAATCTAGGAATTTTTTTTTTAATTTAAATGATAGATTATCCATAGATAAAACTTCTCTATAAATATATGTATACTCATTCCTTCAATAATAACAGATCCTGATTTTTTCTTACAAACTTGAGTCTTCAACTAGAAGGTATGAGGCTTTTTTATAAGAGTGATTCTTAGAAACTAGGAGGGATTCCTAGTTTCATACCCTCCTTTGTTTGTGTTCTTTACTAAATTCTAGCAAACTAAACCCTAATTCCAGTCATCTTAAACCTAAATTTTAGTCATATTAAATCCTAAAATTCTAAGTCTAAATACCCAACAATCAAACCCTAAAAATCTAACTATACCAAATCTGAAATTCGACATTTGTGGTCAAAATTCAAACTTAACTTGATATTTCAGCAGCTTAATATTACTAATATTTCCTAATTTTGCGAATTTTAGCTACTAGTTAATACTTCTTCTATTTGTACTACATCAAGCTTAATATTACTCATATTTCCTAATTCTGTGAATTTTACCTACTAGTTAATACTTCTTCTATTTTTGTCCTGCATCAATTTGATAGCAAAAGGGCATATAAAAGAATGCTCAATGATCAAGAGGGAGATTTAATACTTTTGAGAATTATAGAAAAATTGGACATTAATGACCCTAAATCACAAGGTGCTCTAAAAACTAGTCTAGAAAACACCATTGGATAGCAAACTACACTAGAAGTGGAGGGTGCAGAAAGTAAAATCCAAGATTTGCAATTAATCAACAGCGAATGGGGTTAGGAAATCAACGCCAACTGATAAGGACTTTAGGAGAGCCACACCCCAAAAGCTCCACCCTCATAAGCTAGCTTTTGGGATGTGGCTCTCCTAAAGTCCTTATCAATTGGTATCAGAACCGGTCTTGGAGTGGTGGCCCAAGGAGTGGTGGCCTGGGAGTGCCAGCCGTGACTAACGTGGCCGTGACCAACAAGGATCTCAGAGTGGTGGCCCATGGAGTGGTGATCTGAAAATGTCAGCCGTGACCAACAAGGACGTTGGTCCTTATG
>JANZXP010000002.1:9552679-9565764 GCA_027576715.1 Erythroxylum flavicans
TTCATGATCTTGTATACAAGCTGGGAATGGAAGACATCTATTCCTCAGCTTGAGGGGGAGTGTTGAGATACTAAACATTTGTAAATAGATAAGATAGAATAAGTTTGAAATCCCTTAAATTAAGGGATTACATTAGATAGCTTTAGAGAACTTTCCAGATTTATATTCCCATTTGTAATGTCCTATATATGGCTGTATAATTCCTATACAATATATGAGAAAATATGAAAATTCTTTCCCACAACCAAGATAGACTTACAAAGTGGGTACTATCAAATTAGAATAAAATCTAAAGATGAATGAAAAACGACTTTCAAGACTAGGACTTTATTAATGGTTGATGATGCCATTTGGACTCTCCAATGCACCTAGCACTTTTATGAGAATGATAAATAAGTGTTTCGACCATTTACAGGCAAATTTTTGGTGGTATATTTTGATGATATATTAATATACAACAAGACTAAAGAAGACCACCTATTGCATCTACAACAAATCTTAAGAGTTCTAAAGCAAGAGAAACTTTATAAAGAAGTGATTCTTTCATGCAATCAAGTATTATATTCTTGGGTTTTATAGTATCTTACTGTGGAGTGGAGATGGGACTTTGAGAAGATTAAGGTCATCCTTGATTGGCCTATTCCAAAGAATGTGCATGAGACACGAAGTTTTCAAGGTCTAGCAACATTCTATATGCAATTTATTTGTAATTTGAACACCATAATGGCACTCATTACTGATTGTATGAAGAAAGGACAATTTACTTAGTCCAAAGCATCAGTTAAAGCATTTGCAGAATCAAGAAAAAGATGATTGAATCACCTTTTTTGAAACTTCCTGATTTTATTAAGGTATTTGAAGTTGCCTATGATGCATTTCATGTAGGAATCGGAGGCATACTCAGCCAAGAGGGACACTCAATTGCTTACTACAGTGAGAAGTTAAGTGAAGAGAAACATCAATACTCGACCTATGACAAGGAATTTTATGCAGTAGGACATCCTCTTTACAATTAGCATCACTATCTCTCATACAAGGAGTTTATTCTATATTCAAATCATTAATCTCTTAAATACTTCCAAGTCCTAGAAAAAGTTAACCAAAAGGCACGCCTTATGGAGTGAATTTTTGCAGCAATTTAACTTTGTTAATAAACATCAGGCAGGAGTTGAGACTTGAGAGTAAGACAGCAGATGCATTGAGTAGAAAGAATCTTTGTGAGATAGTTTCAGGAGTCAACCAAGAAAGGCTATTGATCTCGTTCCTTTACCACAAACAACACGAGTTAGTGTTGAAGCTGAAGGTTTTGCACAACACATAAGAGACATCTTTAATGAGATAAGACAAAATATCACCAGCAACTTGTCTTATAAACAACAAGCTGAACAACATCGTCAACTGGTGGAATCCAATGGAGGAGATACGGTGATGATTAGGATTTGTCCAGAGCATGTCCGAAAGAGACATAAGAAACTTTATTCACAGAGTGTTGGACCTTATAAGATCATCAAGAAAATAAGGGTTAATGCTTATGTTTTGGAAATTACCAAGTGATATGTTAATTAGTCTTATCTTTATTGTTGCAAACTTAACTATTTATCATGGATATGCTGATACGCAATCTTCCACTGCAATTATGAGAACTTCAAGCATTCCACATATTAAAAAGGATATAGTAGATGTTCTTGATGAACAAACTATAGTCATAAGAGATTAAGGGTA
Organism: Erythroxylum flavicans; assembly: GCA_027576715.1. Classification (NCBI taxonomy): domain Eukaryota; kingdom Viridiplantae; phylum Streptophyta; class Magnoliopsida; order Malpighiales; family Erythroxylaceae; genus Erythroxylum; species Erythroxylum flavicans. The sequence goes on from JANZXP010000002.1 coordinate 9,554,402, forward strand.
TCGACAATTTCTTATCAAGTTGAAAGGAAGACCAATTTCTTTTTTTTTTTTAAGGAAGACCAATTTACGACAGTACTTGGATTTTAGAATATGAATTTATAAGTTGAATCCAAACTTATATAACCGGCATTTGTCACATTCTATGTTGAGGATGACTTCAAACAAGTCGGAGAGAATTGATGCAAAGGAGCTAAAAGCCTATAAAACAAATAAAAGAGAAAAAATTAGTCAACCACAAGCCTTAACTTGGTGGGATAAGGATTAATAACTCAGTTGACAACAAAGATAAGGGCCGAAATTTAGATTATATTAGGATTCCTTATTAAATAAGAAGTAATGGTGAGTTAAACATATTATTCTAGTTCTGATATGTTATCCTATTTGTTTATAACTTAAAATTATAGAAATTTTATTAAAATAGGATTTAAATTTGACAGGAATTCTTTCCTACTAGAATAAGGGTTCTAAGAATTTCTCTATAAATATGTGTATACTCAACCCTTCAATAATAATTTTTTCCACAAACACAAATTTTCAACTAAAAGGTGTGATGCTTTTTTATAAAAGTGATTCTTAGATCCTGAGAGTGATTCCTAATTTACTAACCTCCTTTGTCTGTGTTCTTTACTAAATTCCAGCAAACCCAATCCTAATTTCAGCCATCTTAAACATAAATTCCAGCCATATTAAACCCTAAAATTCTAAGCCTAAATTTTCAACAATCAAATCCTAAAATTTCAACTATAACAAATCTGAAATTTCAACATTCCTAGCTGAAATCCAGACCTGAAACTTGATATTCCAACAACTTAATATTAGCCACACTTCTTAATTTTGTTATTTTTAACTACTAGTTAATACTTCTATTTGTCCTACATTAGGGGTCAAAGAACTAAGCATAACATACAACTATGAATTGGCCTTTCAACATAAAACTACCTGTCCTAGACAGAGACCAACTAGTTTGGACTTATGTTTTCTTCAATGCTCAAATTGTAATATACATATGGTTTTCAAATTTTCTGTGGATCCCACACCATTCACCTCCCTAAAAGAAAGGTTGTTCTTCCCAACAACAATATAATAATGACATATTTTCAAGTTTCAACAAATAGTTCAAGTTTTTACTAGTAATAACATCACTCACTATTTTAGTAGAAAAATCTCTAAGAAAAAATTGATTAATTAGAAAACACATAAAACATAAAAGTACATTGCCTTTTCTAAACATAAAGAAGACATATCAACCACCTTGTAGGTTTGCACTCTGGAGATTAGCTCCAGTCAATAAAGCTCCACGAAGATTTGCATCAGTGAATTCACACCTTCCCTAGGCATTATAAAATCATCAAGAAACCAATTTGCAAGACCATATAATCTTTGGAAAGATACATTACAGTTTCTGTTTGAGCATCTTACTCACGTAAAGTTGCATTAAGGAATATGGAACCCTCAGCATCCACATTCTGTTTGAATATCAGAAACCTATTAGTTCATCAAATACATGTAACTTATAGATGGAAAAGGCTAATGCGGAATTGCTAGGCATTACAAGCAACAATAGAATCAACTCAAATAACAAAGTTGCACTAATATTTCTAACTATTTCAATTTTATTCCAGCTGAATTTGATGAGAAATGTTAACATTTTCCGTCCTTCCAAAATCTTTAAACATTTGCCCTAGTTCTAAATATTGTCCTTATTAAAGTAAATGCACACCTTTTCCCTGCTGCAATTGGTGTCCAGAATAACCCAACTAAATAACCTGACTCTAATCCATCCAAAAGTTTAGGGTTGTCAACTTCACATTTTCAATCCAAACCCATAATTAACCCTGACCTAAAAAAAGTGATAAGTTTTCACGGTTGGGTTGGTTTGGGTCATAGGTAACATTATCACAAGTTTCATAAAATGAATTCTTGAGTTTAATAAATTTTAGCTCATATATAATGAATTCTATCATCTCTCTTCCTTTTATCAGGTTCTTCCTTTCTTTAAGAAATTCAGATTTAACTATGGATACTTGGTTCGATCTTTTAGCTATAATATGAAAATAAATATTCCATAGGTAATTATTTTTGTTATCTATCTTAGCTTTTATTCGAAGGCAAAAATGAACTATATAGCTCATATTTCGTCTTGGACCAATTTGAAGTATAAAAAATCATCAAATGACTGAATCTTGGAATGAAAATTACAAAAAGTTCATTTATGAATCTATCATAATTTATTGAATGAAGCATTGCATAGAAAGCATTTTTGTATAAGGTTCCACATCCAATAGATAAGAAATCTTGCCCTATAACTTAGTGAAAAGGGAAGATATGAAAATGAGAGTCGTATGGCTTTTCTTTTGTCTTAAATTGCTATCTTATTTTTTGTTTATCTCATGCAAAAATAGTAAAATTATCCATATTTATTAAAATATTATAAAATCATAATATGCATTTCGGTTAGGGTTAACTCATGGATTGGCCTCAACCAGTAAATTTAGGTTTAGTGTTGTAATGTTATGGCCTTAAATAGGATATAAACCTAAAATCAAGACCTCATACGATGTGACCCAAATAAAGGAAAAGTTAAAAAACCCAAACATGGTAAACTAGACCTATTGGCACCTTTCTAACTTCAGGAAAATTTGTTAGAGAATTGTTCCTTTGAAACTAGTGCTTAAACTGTAATGCAACAAAAACTATTTGAACCAAAACGTGAAATCCAGGAAGTCAAAACAGTTATTGAAGCTATTTCTGGATGACATTCCATAGGAAATACCAAAGCATACCCGAAATTTTGCAGACTGAAGGTTTGCACGTGAAAAAAACACATTTTTAAGGCGTGCATAGCTGAAATCTACAAATGACAGGTCCTGCATGCCATAAGCATTAAAAAAACAACCATTGTTACTATGTGCGTTCTTGTTGCCCTCAAAAAACTGATGGAAGGAAGCATGATTTAAAATTCTCCATCAACTAAATTCTAAAAGGAAAATTAGTATATCTGCACATTTCTAGATCGACCCTTAGATATGGATCTAAAAAGACTTTATAGAAAGAGAAAATACCAGTTTAGAAAGATCCAGACCAGAAAGATTAACCCCTCGAAATCGGACTCTTTCAGACTGTATACACTTAATGATATCTGTTCGTGTCAATTCACTGTCCAACTCATCAACTTCCTTCCTCGCATTCAAAGCAGCATTGATTCCCTCTATAAGTCCCTGATACAACATTGAACTTAAGAAGATAAATGAACTGCTAAATACCACAAGTACAATATTCATAAATAGATGACTAAATCTTATGCATAAATAAACATGGCTCCTCTCAATGGAAGATTAGACAAACTAGCACTGCTCCTGCAAAGCAAGATACACGATTATTGATCCATACATGCATCTCAAGGATAAATAAGTTCCAAGTCTAACAATCATAATAATTTGATCACAATAATGCAAATAAATACTTGATTATTCATATTATCATGAATTAGGAAAGAGTGGACATACACTTAAACATGATACATCCAAAAATGCTCTTTGGAGGCTTTCCTGAAGATAACTTAAAACAAGCTTACAAATACATACAAGAGATGCCTGCTCCTTTGAAATGAAATGAGCACACAATAACCTTGCAGTAGAGAATTGTTGAAAACTCAATGATTACTCAACTAGAGAATTGAAGAAGAAAAAAAGAGAGAAGAAGACTGAGATGAAATGGCATACAAGCAATTGATAGTACTCTGCCTCTCGGATAAGCTCTGAATACTCAACATCTGTTAATGTTGGAACAACACCATCCCTCAACCAATTTAGAATATGCCTGAAATGTTTTCCATCCCTATCAACAAATACATATCCCTGCAACAGCTCTAGTATAATCAAATCTCAATTAAAAAAAAAATTCCTTTCTATCAGGATATAAGTCACTGTGATTGCTATAATGGACTAAGCTCCAGCAAAGACAATAACTGAGTTAAGATTAGTACCTTTTCTGGATCCTCATATATAGCATGTCGTCCACTAAACATAGCAGCAAGCATGGAATCAGGCTCACGCTGTGTCAAAGTATCAATTGTGGTACAGAATTTCTTCCCCCCTGATAACACACAAGTGTTACTCAGTGTTTCGGCAACTATTGATGAATTCACCCTCTAATCAAAGATTAAAGCACAGAAAAAAAGTATTTAATTGGTAGCAATAATAGCATAAATAATGGCTTATATCAAAAAATTAACTTTTCAAATTCCAAACTCTGATCACCTAGAACGAGTGGGAAATTTAAGTAAATTATACACATATAAGGGGAAAGAAAACCACAAGTCCTGTATAGCAGAACAAAACCAGAATTTTCTCCAAGCAAGAATAGGAAGTTCACTTCAACTGAACAATTCCATTAAAGAGATTCCTTCCATCCCTCTCATTTTACCTACATTCATCTCAAAAAGAACAATAAACAAAGACCACCCGTGTTAAAAGTGCAAAAAGCAAACAGCGATTCATCAATTTCCCTACATTTCCAACTTTCTCAGCGTCCAATCATACCGCAATCAAGAAAAAGGGTCTAAATTGCTCACCCAAATACTCTCCCAATCACATAAATCGCTGAACAAGTAACATTAGGGTTATAGACCAAAATTATCCTACTTCCCTCACGCAACAATACTCAACAGCCAAAGTTCGCCATGGTATAAGTAAGAGAGAAAGAGAGACAGAGAGTGCTGACCGATGTTAAGACGAACCAAAGAAGAAGAATTGTTATCCTTCGTCATTGCTGGAAGAGAGAGAGAGAGAGAGGAAGCAGACGAGCGTTATTTCCTTACTATTATGAGTGATATTCCCGAAATTTCAACCGATTAAGGCTTGTGTAATTAAACATCTCAAAATTATCTTAAACAAATAATTACCAAATTAATGACAATTTATGATAAAACTCTTTTTTTGATATGAAAAAAAAATTAAGTTCAAAGCCTTAATTTGCATAAGGATATCATTAAAAGACGAAAATGCCCAAATCCTAGTCTTCTTCTTCTTGTTGTTCTTAAAGCAACTTAGGCTATTTTCGGTGAGATGGAAGATTTTAATAGAATGGAATGATTTATAATATAATAAAATATAAATGAATGTAATATTAAAAAAGTTTTTTAATAGAATGAAATGGTTTATAACAGAACATAATGTAAATTGATGTAATTAGCTCGATTCTGTTTGCTGACTCCGTTGGAGTCGACTTGACTCGTATGACTCTTCAGTAGTTTTTTCCTTTGGGCTATCTTATTAATCAAAAAAAATTGTTGTTTGAGAATGATGGAATAGTTCATAATGGAATACGGTGAAATGTTATTTGAAAAAAGGGTTTATAATGTAATATAGTTAAAAGTTGTTTATTATTTTACATTATTTCCTAAACCTCCCAAATCGAAAATTTCTCATTTTTACCGTTTAGGATGAAATAAGATATAATATGAAATCATCATCTTCCGTCACATTCCAGTACATTTCATTATAAACTCTACTCTAAAATAATAAAATAATATTATATTACATTTCATTGTATTAATAAACCTCCAACCTAACGTAACTTTAAAGGTAAGAATAGGAACATAAATAGGAATAGGAATTATAAAGTTATAAAGAAATAAGTAATATCGTCAACTATTCTCACAGTGTTGTTGATTATTTACTAATAAGCTCCTTTAACAGGTTGTCCCGTGCAAGAGCTCACAAATAGATTCATGTCCATAACGTTATTTAGGCATTGGGTATTGACTAAAACCTTACTTGTGGTGGTTGTTGGAGGTCCAAATAATGCTACAAACAAACAAGGGTAGGAGCTTAAAAATGAATTGTATAGCCCTTAAATAAGATTTAAATACTTTTACTCAAATTTAATTTAAACTTTAACATTCGAACTATTTCAAAAATAATTTGGAAATTTCTTAAATATTTAAAAACAACTCTAATTAAACATTTTCATCAATCTTTCTTTACAAATAATAGAATTGACATATTTTATTAATTGTTTAGGGCATTTTGATACTAGTTTTTTGTATAGATAAGCTTCAACCTTCTTTTCAACTTAAGGTTAAAGTGATCATTGAGGAACTATAATGGTGGATGTCCATGTAGAATAATCCATCACTTCACAATTTGGTGATCAGTTATCTAGTTTTCAGTCAATATTTGTTTACTAATTTTAGTGGCAATCATATATTTTAATCAAAAATAGTTGAATATTTTGTCAGGAATGTAAGATGAGTGAAATTATAAGCAATAAAAAAAAACATAGTTCATGATGTTTAAATCACACCAAAGTTTGGAAAATGCTAAAAAGCAACATTTAAGTTTCCCTTGATATTTCTTATCATCGTCTCAAGTTGTCCTATGTTAAACAAAAAAATGGACCCATGTGCACGTTCCTATATTTAACAAAATGATGGACTTTTATAAATGTTCTTAAAAGCGTTATTTTCTTTGTTATCTTTGAAGTTATCATGTTATTGATAGGGGTGTCAATGGGTCAGGGCGAGCTGGGCTGGGTAGCCCGCGAGCTAGTGTTGACTAGCCCAACCCAAGCCATCCTTCTTACTTTTTTAAAAAAAATTACAAAATAACGTCATTTTTGTTATTCCGGCCAAATCGGGCTAGCCCGTAGCCTGGTCCGGTCGAACTATTTTTTCCCATAGCCCATCTATGATCCATCAACCACGACCAAAATTGGGTCGGGCTGGCCGAGCTGGGTCAAAATTGACATCCTTAATTATTGATTGCACATAATGACTATAAAGCTCTTGTTATAACTTTGCAGTTAAAATTCCCAACATCTAACAACTCTAATTATAATAATGTGATCCTATTGGTAATTGTGAATTTATCTAATGGTACGATAAGCAGTTTCTTGCAAAGGTTATCTATGTAATTCAAAAATTAAGGAAACATATATCTGCATCGAATAAGAAGAAGTATATATGAACCAGAGAAAGATGACGAGTAATTGAAAATTATGAAGCAAGACATTGAGATATTGACCATCGAGAAAAAAGAGTTAAATTTTATGTCATTTAATATAATTGTAGGGTTTATTTCAGTTTTCCTTTCATTATTTGTCTTATATATGGTTATAGTATGACTAGTTTTAATGTACTTACGAATATACTTACGTTTTTTATTATTAAATTAAGATAGAAAATTATGTGTTGGACTGTATTCAAAGTCAAAGTCAACGTACCCCAGTGCACAAGGCTCCCTACTTTGTGAGGGTCGAGAGAAGGTCATCAATGTACACAACCTTCCCTTTATAATTTCTACAAAGAGATTGTTTATATGATTTGAACCTAAGACCTTATGGTCACTAAGGAACAACTTTTACCAGTTGCTCAAAGGCTTCCCTCGTTATAATGTATTCAAGTATAATCAAATTCAAAAATGTTTTGCTACCAGAAAACAAGTATAGTTGAATGTAATATGCTAAAACGCATAATTAAGTAAAAACACATATTAGTTAGATAGTTGATACAATACTTGATCCAAATAATATCAAATCTCCTTATACACAAGACCAATCATATATAAATACTTATCGTGTATTTATCATACATACAACCAACCTTCAAGCAAAGTAACAATGTTCATCCAATTTGAGTAGCAAACGCATGATTTATTTATAAAATACATCAAATCAATTGTCATAGATTAAAATACCTTGATACAATAAATAAATTGTCTAGTTTGTCAACTTGTTAGCTTCTAGTGCTAATTGTCACTTTCCTCTTACTTGTAGTAGCTTGTAATTTTCTTGAGGTGGTGCTAAACTTATTCTTAAATCTAAGACCTCTTGTTTAAATAACAATTTAAAAGATCTTGGATAGACTTGTTTATATTTCCTTTAAGTAGAACTAGCAACTTGTGAACCAACTAGTTAATGAACATATATATGAGTTTAATATCGATCAGCTTGCTAATGAACATGCATATAAGTTTAAGATGAGTATAACTCATATTGATGCTTTGTTAACTAGGATGACATTCATGAGTAGCTGACGTACAACTTTGAATCCGAGTTTATTGAATATAAATTATGATAAACGAGTAGCATTGCAATTTGTTAGATATAAGAATCATTAAATTATCGTTGTACAGTTACCTATGACAATTCTCTAACACAAGGCTCTTCGGTTGACATTGTTTCAACTTACAAAATGCATAATGTTAACATTAATAGTTGGATTAAATTTAAAAAAGATAAAAAAATATTAATCACTTACATTGAGATGTTCATTAGGTCTTGTTACATTACATGTTCTACTGTTGTGTTCCTAAGCATCATATTTCCTATATTTTTGCACTTGACCCTTTTGTAACATCTTACTTGCACTTGGTACTTTCTTTGGCTCATAATTATCTCTCCTCCTATTATTTTTTGGCTTTCCTAGTGTCACCACTTAGTTGGTAGATGTATTTCCTCATAATCATTCAATAGCCAAAAATCGCTCCCCTAATAGGCTATAACACTTAATCATACACTCTTTAAAAGGTACTCTTTTTGTAACAAGTATTTCAAATGCCTTCGATTTTTATTTAGAGTGATTGATAGCACTAATAGCATATTTACATTGGTATCTATATAGGTTCCATGTTTTACGACTACAACAAGTGTCCCTTCTTACTCGTACAAGATGCTTTCCATCCTTTTACTAACCTCATATGCTCTATCACCATTCCATACAATTCTCCATTACATTGCTTCCTTCTGCTTTTTTTCCAACTTCTTCATAATTGTAGGTGCAATAACTAATTTTCATATATATACATATACCCTCCTTTTAACATGTCTCCTCATTACCATTGTCCTTATAATTTTTAACGTACTAATCAATGGTTTGCCTCTTGTTGGTTGGATCCTTTTGTTAAAAGTCTCACTTAGGTTATTATTAATGAAACATACCTATAACTAATTTTGCTCAATTTCTTTAATTACTGATTAAAGTCTTCGACGTATGTTAACCATACACAGGCGTGTAATTGTCTCCTAAAGTCTTTATGGCTCCATCGTTTATGCCAATTATGGTAAATATATTTGGTGCACATTTTATGACATGCATTTGGAAGTGTCTCATTAACAACTCTTATTATTCATTGCATATGTAAGTTATAAAATAATTGTCAAATAACAAAATATAATCGCAAATCATATAAATAACATAAGTAAAAAGAACTATATACCTTTTACATGTCAAAAATTATTGTGACTCTAGCTTTATGTTCCAACTACAAATCAACTAATAGGAGTGACAAAAACCAACTCCATGAATTAAAATTCCAAGTTTCCAACTTTAACAATTGTCTACACTACAGGATACATGCCTTTATCTCTATCCCTTCTAACTACACTAATTAGTTTCCTCTTAAATTCAGTCTTTAAGAAACAACCAACCATCCTAAGTATGGGTCCTCAAGTGCCTTCATTCTTCTTTCATAGCTCCAAAAAAATGTATAACCTCTTGAACTGCAAAAATGAGATTGCATGATTCTTTGACAAAGCAATTCCAGTGTTAGTCCAGGATTGTTATGATTCAACTTTTGGATACAACCTTGCAGCTTCAAATATTAATGAGTATAGTTTAATGATTGCTCCTTCTTTAACTTCCTCTTAGTAGCCCTTCACATAATAAAATTCATAAATATGTTCAACTTTTTCTTGCATTCTTTAATCATGTTGGCAGTGGTAATGCTATGCTTCTCTAAAATTCTATCTTGGAAATGTCTAGCCAAAAACTTTGCTAATATTATTTTAGGCTTGTTTATTATGAAACATGTATGCTCAAACATATATGTTTTTATTTTGAAACATTTGTTATTACTATCATAAGCTGCATAGAATTTCTATTTACATCCTTCAATGCATTCAACTCTAATTTGCTTAGGCTCACTTTTTTTTCCACTAGACATTAAGCTCTATTGCTATTAAATAATCAACAACAACATCTTTGACCATTTCAACATTACCAAACTCTACCCAATGTCTAATGTAATATATTACCACATGATTAATGTCTAACATTTATGTTATTTCTTCTAATTGGCTCCCTAAGCTCCTCTCCACTAGGTTACTCATTACTATTAATGAAACTTTTATAATCATTATAATCAATCTCCATTGGTTGGCGACCATTTGGAATTAAAAAATTAAATGTATTTTGTAAATCTTCAATCATTATCACCTTATGCTTTATTATTGCAAGTGCCCGCATCCTTATCATCACTAGTTTCTTCTTCATTGATATCAAAGTTAACTTCATCATGCCCAACATCTTCATCAAACCTCAAATCCTCATCATTATTTGTTATAGCCAAAAATTTTGGAGCCATAATTAGATTGTCAAGTTTATGTATAAGATACACCTTAATTGTCCTATTTTTTTAAAAGGTTAATTAACCTAATGTAACTTTCATTAGATCCACTAAATATTTAAGGTTTATTGCATCTAAAACTTGAAGCTCTGTAATAAGCTTTGTCAACCTGTAAGCATCCAATTTCCTTACCCATTTCACAAATATGTTTATAGTTGACAAAATCAAGATCCATTTTATCAAAATAACTTAGACAACCCAACCTTACAATTCAACTTAGTATCTTTCTTAAAGTATCCACCATAATATAACTTCAAGGTTTTGTATTGAGTCATTATAACCTTGCAAATGGCAAGTAAATAATAATTTGTAAATAAACACACATACAAGCTACTTTAATTAATATTAACTAAGTAGAAAATAGAAACACTATATGGATTAAAAATATAATGATGATCAAGTAACAAAATATAAAAACTCATTCAGATAGAGGTATGATGATATAGATGACAGCAATTTTCATAGGAATATATAGTTTTTTAGGTATTTTATATACATTTCAACTTATATGGAAGCTTAAAAGTTTAAAAGAAAATGAATATGAAAGTCCATAGTAAAAGTTCATAGATTATTTTTAAACCATTTATAAGTATGGGACATAAAGAATGCAAATCTTTTGCAGATAAAATTCCACAATAAAATGCATGCAGTCATGCAATATCATGTAAAATGCAAGCATCTTTGACATACAGAGAAGGTATATAATATTGAAATTATCGACAAACAAAAGTTACTTGTTACCGTTAGGACCTCGTGTTACCTTTAATCCGCCGTAATAGACAAAATGGATCTACAATTGTCCACACATAGCTTATATGCTAACATATATAAATAGATATCTTAATTGAAATTAAACCATTAAAACATTCTCTAACATAACCTGTAACATCCCGGTCCCACATAACGGGTCGGATCAGGGAACCGGGTCTATGAGAAGACCAATGAGAGAAGTAATGA
>JANZXP010000002.1:9571737-9585074 GCA_027576715.1 Erythroxylum flavicans
CTTGCCTTTCTTGCCAAATCTCATGACTCCTTTCCAAGGAGATGTCTTAAGGAACACTTTCTCACCGACTTCATACTTCATCTCCTTTCGGTGTGCATCAATATAACTCTTCATTCTATCCTGTGCAGCTTTAAGCCGCTGTTTAACCAATTTGATCTTGTCAACTGTCATCTGCATCAATTCTGGCCCTATCAATTTCCTTTCTCCCTTTTCATCCCAGCATATCGGAGTTCTACATTTCCTTCCATTTTTATTATCATTCTCTCATGCGAATTAACCGCCCCCTAAATAAGAGGTATGGAGAATTTTTCAAATGTGGGAATTTGGAATATCAAACTATTACCCTTATGATAATAATCAACAACTAACCACTCACTTTTTATTTCTTATTCATTAATCCCTTCCCAAACCTATTAATCAAGCAACCCTGATATTCATACCTTTAAACCTTAATCTTTCAATTGCTTTCTCCCTAAATAACACGTCTTCTATTTCCTACCTTGTCTTCATCTTGTTTCCGTCCATATCCTTCGTTAAACTGAAGTCTGCTGCAGTTTCTGTCCATACACTCCGTTGACCTGAAGTCTGTTGCGTGCATCAACAGGAAGCTAATTGTTTTATGGCAGGCTGTATATAGAAGACATAATTCATCGACTGGGCTCGAGTTCACATTGATTGTCTTGTGAGGCGCACAGAAAGCTGGTTCAGTTCAGTTTATCTTGTAATGGTGGATTCACTTCCAAACAATATCATTTAATTCGATTTTGTGATGTGTATAGACAAAAGCACTTTGAATAGGGCATCCAAATTCAGTATCACTTTTAATTTGGAGGAGAAAATCCATCCAGTTAAGCACCGTCCGAGTTTCCTTGCAAGAATTAATAAATCATTGATGTTCAAGAAAGATCTTTTTCTCTAAAGAATATCGTTTGTATACCATAGAGACAGATCCTTACTCTCAAAACGATAATAAGACTTGCACGATTTGGAATCTGATAGAGAAGATGTGTGCTATGAACGCATCGTAAGCTCTGAAAAGCGCAGTGTAATGGGTTTCAGCACATACATCAAAGTCTTATTCAAACTTTAGCGGAAAATGCGCACATACGAACGTTTTCTCCACCAATCCATTGTCGATTAAGCTTAAACCTCGTCAATATTGGACAGGAAATGCTTTTAGTTATTTCTCAATTAGCATTCATTTGTAAGCTGAAAATAGGTTTACAAACGGTTAACCGATAACACTCTACAAACAGGAACAACGTTTCTGTTAGAGAATCGCCATAGATGTTCAATCATGTACAAACTTCAACCACAAAAATGCAGCGGTAATTTCCCATTCATCTTGGGTTCCTATTCTATCTCCACAGAAACTCCACCAGAAAGTCAGTACTTTGGAGCACCTGGTGTTCATGTATTTCCTCCTGCCTTCTCCAAATCAGGAAGGTCTGCATTTAAAGATGAACACAGACGGAAATTATAACATTAATGTAACAGCAAGCGTAAACAATTCCTTCAAAGTAAAAGTTGCTCTGGGCTCAAGCAGAAACAGGCTGTGCTTGGCTGAGGACGGAAATCCAGATTATCCATATTACTGAGAAGGGCCCGACATTAACAAAAATCATAATCCAAGGCAAGCAGAACAAGTATGACCAGTTAGTTACACCTCAACAAAACAATCACTAGAGAAATGAATATGAACTTTTGTATTATTGTTGATTGCACACAACTAGTGCAGCTTACTATGCGTTTAAGGACGTTCTACATAAGAAAAACTTACAAAGCATTCCTTCACCATCGCTGCTTTCATCATCTTCAGCATACTGCAAAAAGGGAACATATTTGGTGAGTCAGCACAAACATCTTGCAACACTAAAATCAATTCTCCACGTCAAGATAGTATTGCATGAAATTGGGATTACCACAGGGTTGTCATCATCGCTAGCCAAATCAGCTGCAAAGACAAATAAACATTCACATTAAAAGTCAGTTAAGCACTAGCTCCTCCATAGTAAAGGCTAAACTACTATAAACATTGAAAATATATCCTGAGAAATTTAGTCACTAACATACAGCTGCTATAGCATGAGTAATGGACAAGTTGGTGCAACTTTGCCGAAGTATATTGTTGCGTGGTTTTACAAATTACCAGATTCAATCTATGTTGAGAAAAGAGACTGCCTTACTATAAGGGATAAACAAGGGTGGCAGGGATCAACCATGTAACATTCTTTTGTCAACATAACTAAAGGGGCCAAAACAACACCAAAGGTTTAAACCAACATACGCATTCAAAATTAAACCATTACCGCAATTGTACTTACAACTTGACTCTTCATCATCCTCGTCACACCATTTATTCCAATCAACCTTAATGTAAGGTGCAGGCTTTTCTTCTGATTTAAGTAGTCTTTTCCACCAACCTTTCTCTTCTTTCTGGATTGAGCACCTAATGTTCCTTAACCCAACATTTGTCTTACAACCCTGCACCACAAAACATTGAATCTTTCAAAAGCTTGAACCTATGAAGCATGTGAATGAGGATGACAGAGATTCCTCAGTTCAGGATAGGAAATTTGAAACACAACATGAAAGGAAATGTCCTGCAACTTGACCATGTAGCACCAAGCTTATTGGAATAGCAAGAAATCGTATGGAAACTAAGAAAGATTCAGGAAACAGCCAGCTGGATTTCATAGCAACAAGTTAACATCGTGTTACAGGGCTAAGAAGAAATTTGATCATGTATATAATTGAGAAGCAATATTTGATCAACATAATATATCAAAAAGATTCAGATTTATCAACAAGTCAGTTATTGCTTGATGTAACTTTTAAATCAATTATGCCAATCCATAATCAACATTGAACTACGTCTAGAAGTGACCTAATAAAGTAGTCACATTTTTCAAATAATGCATCATTGCTTGACCTAACCAGAATGAGATGCATGGTTTATATTCTTTAATCAAAATTAATTCTATGATTCACATAGTGAAGATGATTGTTAGAAGTCATAAACAAACTCCTCTTAGTTTATAAAATCATTGCACGCTTGCAGAACCTCCAATGGATCATAGAAGAAAGTTGATTCAAGTTTGTTCATGAAATTTCCTACTGTTTCCAAAGGCATGACCCGTCTTAGGGTAGGAAGGGTGCTCCTAAATCATTATTAGCTGACCAAATAAAAGTTCTCTCAATGGAGAAAAAACAAAATCAAGAGCATTCTCTCTGCGTGTTATTAACAAATTTCCATTTTTCTTTTGATCGAAGTAAAGAGTAAATCTCTTTTATTGATTATAGTAACAAAACAGTTTATTTTGCCAATTAACTAAAGCAACAAGCATTGATTCTAAGATCATAGGTTAATTATTTCAGAAACCTTTTTTCTTAAGTTAATTATTTCAGAAACCTTTTTTCTTAACTCAGTAAAGTCCGCAAAACCAATCTGCAAAACACGCAGAAATATACACACTCCACTGAATGATTATTTCTCTTAAAGCACCTGAAAACAATACAACATTTTAACAGCCAACGTCTCAAAACAAAATGACACAACTTTCACCACACGCTCAATCAAATAATAACAGCAGATCAAACATTGAAGAAAGACCCATTTTCAAGAAGTGAAAAAGGCACAAACTTTGTCACCAGAACTGCGACAGCCAAAACAGAAGCTTGCAATGAAGCATGAGAGCTGAAGATAACCTGAGGTACAATGGGTCCCAAAAGCTGCAAAGTGAAATCAAAAGATTCACCTTGGACCCCAACAGCCGAGAAGCCAAAGAAACCCTCCGGTTCACACTTCACCCTTATGTCCTTGGCATCCGGTAAAGCCACCGTCAGGTAAACCTTATCCGATCGCTGAGCCCATAAAACCTCCGGATTCCGACTACAAACAAAAAATAAAAAAGAAAAAGGAGTGGAGTAAATATGACTTTAAAACACATAGAAAACAAGGTTTGTGTTACATAAACAAGCAGACAGAAAGAACCTCATCTCTTGGAAACCAGAGACAGCTTAACCAGAAAAACCTTGGAGGTTTGAGGAATAGACAGATAGGCTTTATAGAATCGGGTCGCAATCAAGTCGGGTCACACTCACAGAGTCAATTCGGGTCAAAAGGGAAAAGACTGTTTGCTTATTTTATTTGTCGCTTGCTTGCAACAAATTTATTTTTATTATTTAATTAAATCGGTATCTTTTTATAACAGGAAACGAAAAAGGAAAAAGGAATGCCCGCATGTGTTGCCTTGGCTAGTTTCTTACTCTCTAGTAAATAGCTGCGTGAAAAATCGGACATCGTCTCTAAAACCCTAATCCTTAAACCCTCCCTGAACGGAGGCATGGACCAACCAACCCAATCTCCCAGAAAATCCGAAACCCTACAAGCCTTAACCTCCGGTCCACTCTCCTCTTCCCTTTCCAGCTTGGCCTCCTCTTCCCAAGCTATCCCTTCCGAAAAGGATTTTCACTTCTACAACAATTTTAACGAATTCAAGCTCCCAATCCGCGGAATCACTTCCAAGTCCCAATCTTTGCTCGAGTCGATTGGCCTCGCCGGTGGTCTTTTCAAGGAGAAAATGCAGTACCCTGGCGATATTGATGTGGAAGACGCCTACGATTGGCTCGTCAACGTCAACGACGAGATCCTCGAGGGTTTTCAAATGTCGGTCGATGAATTCGAGAGGGTTCGGAAGGAGGAGGAGGAGTTGGATGGGGTTTCAGGTGTGGATAGTCAAAATGGGTTTCAGTTGGTTTCTGGAAGGAAGAAGAAAGCAACAAAGGGGTTGGTCAATTTAGAGACTGGAATGGCGGGTAGTGATTCGGCGAGTGTGGTGAGTGAATCGCGAGTGAAGGTGGCTGATAATAAGAAGGGAATTGCGGGGGTTAAAGCGAAGGTGCCATTTCATATACCGACGATAAGGAGGCCTCAGGATGAGTATAATATAGTGGCCAATAACTCGAACCAGCCTTTTCAACATGTTTGGTTGGACAGAACTATTGATGGATCGCGGTTTGTTCATCCTTTGGTTAGTAATCTGTTAGTCTTTTATTTTAAAGAATGAGTAGTTTTCACAAGTTGAGCATTATATATATTTCTTGCTTCAGTTAGTCAATAATCGGAAACTATTTCTTTTGAACGTTCTGAGTAATTTCTTGTCTATCTTGTTAATATTAGACTAGCTCCTCTGCTTCTTTCCTATAGCTTGCTCACTGTTAGAGCAAACACATTCGATTAATTTTATTTGGGGCTCGCAAAAACTGAGCTCATTATCATCTTTCTTCTTAAGTCTGCAGCCATTTTTAAAAAAAATTTGGTTGCATGCTCTTGCCTAGCAGGATTTAGTGATTTGTGATCAATGGGATTTATTAATTGGTAATTGGAATTTTGAGTTCTGGCCATCATGTTTATATGTGTTAGCCATTTTTTCCCTACTGAAAGAAAGGGTTACTGAATTGCTTTTGTTATTGTTTGTTACTGCACATAGGAAATGCTATCTGTTTTAGATTTTGTTGACAAAAATGTTGGGAGTGTTCAACCTGTTCCACCACTCCCAATGGAAAGTACACCATTCAAGCTTGTACAAGAAGTCAAAGATTTGAAGGAAGTGGCTGCCAAGCTGCGTTGTGTAAATGAATTTGCGGTATGCCTACTTATGCAAATTTATGTATTTTTCCGATTGTTAGCCATTGAATTGTGAAATAGATCTTTTCTGAATGGTATTAATGCTTGTTTTGGGGTCTTGAAATGTAAAAGCTAGCTATTTGGTTTCGTTATTTTAATAACTATTCACAGTGTTCATTTTTGTACTTTAAGCATTTTGTTCCATTTTTCATGTTTGCATCATCTTGAAAATGAATTATATCTACTCATCCAATTTTCTTTTAACGTTCCTGACAAATTGATGTGCGTGTGTAATTGGAAAGTGTTGATTGTTGTCTTTCAATACGAGGCTGTTGTACTTTTGAGCACACATTTCTGAGCATTCATCCAGTTTATTTATTTTTACTTAATCTTGGAACATATTGGCATAGGTCCAGTGTTTACGTCCTAATATTCATCAAGTTGTGCTTTTCTTGGTGACCTTTAGTATTTTTATCTTCATATGTAGGACTTGTATTTTGCTTAAAAAAAAAGGAATTCATTCGAAGTAATCTTTCTAGTTCTTGTGTTCTTTCTGGAAGGACATTTCAATATTATGTACTTGACTTAAATTCTTGGTTTATGATATTAGGTTGATCTGGAACACAATCAGTATCGTTCTTTTCAAGGTTTGACGTGCTTGATGCAAATTTCTACCAGAACTGAGGATTTTATTGTGGATACACTAAAGCTTCGAGTACATATTGGCCCCTATCTTAGGGAACTTTTCAAAGATCCCTCCAAGAAAAAGGTTTGTCTATTGATGCTCTTTTTGCCTTTTTAGCAGATTGTTCTTATTTATGATGGAGTTAATTTAACTAGGTCATGCATGGAGCAGATCGAGATATCGTATGGCTTCAACGTGACTTTGGCATATATGTCTGCAATCTGTTTGACACTGGACAGGTTTTCTACGCCAAATTTGCTCTGTTGTTTAATATGCAATATTCCTTTGCTTTATTATTCCTATTGTCAGTTTGTAGTTTAGTGAAAATGACTTGATTATTTTATTAGTTTGTTTAATAATTTTGTAATAGGAAATATATTATTCCTCTTGTTTAGTACTTTGATTGCATGAATCTGACGTGAATAAACTGAAGCAATATGTCAACTGTAATTTGTTTATACAATGTTGTCAATGAAAAAATTGGACTGAGTAATGGCCTGAACCATGCAAGTGAAAAATATTGATATTTGAAATGCCAACTATGTTATGACACTGCCCCATTCAATCACAAAATTTTTTGACCATGGTACCCAATATCCTATGACGTGTTCTAGAGATAAATGTGTTGGACCTCTTAAACAATATGAATGTGCTTAATTTATTGGGTTCATCAAGATGGATTTATGTTACTGATTTAAGCCTGGAATTCTTCTTGCTCCACCTACCACCTGGATTCTCTCTCTCTTTCTCTCTCTCCCTCTCCCTCTCCCTCTCTCTCTCTCTCTCTCATGCTGTTAATATTAAATTCTATTGTCAATTTTGTCTTAATTCTTAGGCGTCAAGAGTGCTGAAGTTGGAGAGGAATAGTTTGGAGTATCTTTTGCATCACTTTTGTGGAATTATCGCCAATAAAGAGTAAGTCCTCATGTAATAAACTCCAACTGCTTCCTGTAGTCTGATTATCATAAGGATTTTGCTTGCTTTTTTGCAAACCTTGCGTTTACCTTTTGGCGTTGAGGTTCAGTGCTTATCTATTTCAAGTCCTATAACTGCATGCCCATCTATCATCAGTTTTTTTTCTTCCCATTCATTGGATATAAGTCTCATCTGCCCTTTCTTGTAGATATCA
This sequence comes from Erythroxylum flavicans, assembly GCA_027576715.1. Lineage (NCBI taxonomy): Eukaryota > Viridiplantae > Streptophyta > Magnoliopsida > Malpighiales > Erythroxylaceae > Erythroxylum > Erythroxylum flavicans. Next base: position 9,579,181 of record JANZXP010000002.1, read on the forward strand.
GAATGCAGATTGGAGATTACGTCCTCTCCCAGAAGAGATGCTTAGGTAATTTTTAGTTTTAGTTAAGGTGTTAGGTTTTATTTTGTACGGTATTATATGAACATGGGAAACCTACTATGTATGGATGAGATTTTAAAGCCAGATCTAATAGATTGATGAAGTAACTAGAAATTTGGGTTTTTTCTTCTCCTCAATTTATCATGTATTTCTTAACTTTTCTTAGTAACTTGAGAAATTAGAACGTGGATTTATATTTAGGTGGGGTCAAGATTATGATTTTAGTTTAGTTATTGGCATATCTACTTAGACAGACACTCATCTCTGTAGTAATGTTCTGTAAGAATCTACTGCTAACATAGTTGACAGGTGTACTGATAACCTGCATTGTAACTTAACTAAAATTTGTTCACACTTCTTTTACAGTTTATGTTCTCTTTTGATGCAGATATGCCAGAGAAGATACCCACTATCTGTTGCATATATATGATGTAATGAAAACCATGTTGCATTCAATGTCTAGTGACTCAGAAAATTCCGATCCTCCTTTGGTTCAGGTACATTCTTGCGAAGTTATAACATTTCTGTACATCTATAGTCGAAGGTGCCATGTCTTGTTCCTTAGTGGTGTCATGTTGATTAGAGACCAAAAATAGTCTGTAGTTAAAAGTGGCTTCTGCTATTTGTAACTTTTGTGTTTCGTCTTACCATCTAATTCTGTAGATTGAATTTTGTTTATTTTAACTAGTTCCTGAATAAGCTTTCTCCTATTTGTTTTGGTTTGAAACAGTCAGGTGTTACCAAAATGATACCAATACCATTTTCTCAATGTCAATTCTTAAAATTAGTAATAGTTATTTTTGCAGCTCCTTTGAGTCTTGTGGTGTTGGGAGGCTGATTTATAGGGAATGCTTTTTGGGTTGCAGAGGCATTACTCTGTAGTCACCAGCTTGAGCAATTTGTAACTTGTTGATTACAGGTCTACAAACGCAGTCATGATGTATGCATGCAGCTTTACGAGAAGGAGCTCTTGACAGAGACTTCATATCTCTATATATATGGGTACCATCGCTGGCCATTTCACCTGAGATTGCCATTTACTGTTGCATGAATTGCATATTAATTTTTCATTGCCTCCCTCCCCCTCCCTCTCTCTCTAGTGTTTTCAGCAGTTTGCTTTGTGTTAGTCCATCTTAGCACATATGAACCATAATGCTTTTTCTGCTTTTTATTATGATATAGGTTGCAGGATGCTGGATTCAACGCCCAGCAGCTTGCTGTAGTCTCAGTAAGTTGTGAGCTGTTCCATTGTAATCTATGTCTTCTTAATAGATGCAAGCCTTTGGATTGTAAGAATCAAAGATTAGTAATCTGCATGGCAAAGTTTCCATATTGATTGTTTGGATGAAAGTGCAAAGTTTGAATATAGTTCAAGCTTTTGTTGAAAACTGGATACTGTGATCTGCTTCTCTTCTTTACAAAATTCACCTTCCTGGGTTTTAGGGACTGTTTGAGTGGAGAGATGTTGTTGCTCGTGCAGAAGATGAAAGTACCGGTTATATTTTGCCAAACAAAACTCTTCTTGAAATTGGTAGTAATCTCCTCAAACTTTCAACTATATTTTGTTTTAATGTTAGAATATTGACTTCCAAATCTTCATTTATTTGCAATGGTTAAAAGCCAAGCAGATGCCTGTTACAACTAGCAAGTTACGAAAATTACTGAGGTCAAAGCACCCATTCCTGGAGCGAAATCTTGGTTCTATTGTTAGTATTATTAGGCACTCCATGCAGAATGCTTCTGCATTCGAGGCTGCTGCTCAACTTTTGAAAGAGGGCCAAAAAGTAAGATTCACACAGTTTTGATGTTCTTGGTCGCAAGTTGGTCTTAAACTTGAATATTATTCATGAACATTAGACTTATGTGAATGTCCTTGGGTCAGCCCCCACAAAAGGCAATAGGATGGGGTGAAAATCAAATCATGATATGTAATTAGACAAGAAAAAACTTTTAAGAAATATATATATTTTTGTGTGCATCCTGATGTGTTGTTGTGTCCATTAGAATTGTAATCAAGCTTGCAAATCTTTTAATTGCAGCCCTTTCGATTCTGTGCTATTAGATGAATAAGTCTACCAGTTTGTTTGTATGGTTTTACCTAGTATTCAGGAGGCTTCATGTATATCTTGTTAGTCAGTGATGCATTAGTCTTGGCAACTTTTTCAGTGATAGGGCTATAGAAGTGTTTACTATCCTTCTCTTTCAAATGATGCTAGTTAATTTCTTTCCTATTTTATATGATTGGAACTTTATCTGTGAAGACATCGGAAGCAAATATAGAGTTTGATGAAGTACACAATGTTGTTGCTTCTGATGTTCTTACAAACATGGCAACTGCTACTGCTGGCTCCAAAGACCCTCAAGTTGAGAGGGGTAAATTGAAGATTGAGCCAAGTGCCTCTGTGCCAGAGATTTCAAGAGAAAACAACTCCAGTTCACTTCACAGTAGGGATACAACTAGCTCTGCAGACATTTTACCTTCAGCAAAGGTTTTACTGTTTTTGGTGGCTTTTGAAGTTTTTTTCATACATAAAGAGTTGCTATCTGACATGTTTTTCCTTTCTTCTGCAGGTTATTGGGTCAACTGTTCAGATTCTGAAGAAACCAACCAGTGGTTTTGGGGCAATGCTCGGTGGTGCAGCAGCAAGGAGAAAGTTTGATACAGAGAAAAATGTAAATATTCTATGCTCTTGCAACTTTACCTCATGCTCTGGAATCCTGATAAGCTCTACGAGGTGCATCAGTCGTTATTGTTGTTTGAATTGCTTTGAGACATGATTGCTACAATGATACAAAGTGGAGAGAATAATAATTATTTTCTTGATGATAATTATGAAAAAGTGATTCTTGCCTTTTAAAGTTTGACTTGTTCCATTTCTAACTGTCTTGACCTAGTATCTCTGACAACCTTTGATTGTGATGTTAATTTGCTTTATGAATCGAGGCTTTCAATTCTTGACATGCGATTGACTTATGTGATGCTATTTATTGGGGCCACTAATTTCATTTGTCTTGTTAATAATTAGGAGGGGGAAAAGATCAAGTTGGAGAAAATTAGATCTTCAGTGAACCTTCCATTTCATTCATTTTTGGGTGGAAGTGAAGTGCAAAAACCAGCTGTGGAAGGGCCAATAGGATCATTATCAAATACCCAAGATTATGTTGCTTCTCAAGCTGCTTGTTCCAATCTTGAAGAGGAAGATGTAGAAACTACAAGAGCCTGTAGGAATGAGGAAGCTCTGAGCGCTTGCAATCCAGTAGACGTTATACCGTTGGAAAATGATTCTGTGATGGGAAAAATAGAGGACACTGGTGTAGAAACAACAAATCTTTCCAGCAGTGATGAAGGACATGTGAGCACTGCTTTGCAAACAGATGAAAGTGAAGAGCCCCTTTCCCTATCTGAATTGTCCTCAAGTTTTGAAAAATGCTTCCAGCCTAATAAGCAAACAAGAGAAACTGCAAAAGTTAACAAACCCCAAGAACCAACTGGTCTTTTGCAACTAAAGCCATTTGATTATTCTACAGCAAGAAAACAGGTCATATTTGGGGAAGGACCAGTGAAAGATGGCGAAGAAGGCGGAATCGAGAGTCCGAACATCAAGCTTGATTCTCAGGGGGGGAGAAAAAGTTCGGCAATAAGTGGGGTTGAGGGGTCAACGGAATTTAGGCAAGGTAAAAGACGGCAAGCTTTTCCAGCTTCTGGGAATAGGAGTGCAACTTTTAGATGAGGCTGGCAAGGGATTTTGATTGATAGTTTATACGAGTCCGTATAATACTTCTAATAGTAAGTACAATTTTAATTTTTTTAAAATATAAAAATTTATTTTTATTAGTAGTAAATATTAAAAAGTTAAATATTTTTATTTATTTAATAATAAAAATATGTTGTAAAGAACTAACAACCTCGTATATTATAAATTAAAATATACAAAAAGAAAATTTAAACAACGAACATATGTTCAAACTTAATTTCATTAAAACTAACAAAATCATTTCTTAATATGTATTAAAATTAGTATAACTAATTCTCTTAATCTATGAAGTTATGAAGTTAACTTTTTTTTTTTAGTACTTTGTTCTTAATTTGTGAAGTTATGAAGTTAACCTTTTTTTTTAAGTATTTTGTTATACGGTTGGTACGATCAGTTTAATACGAAAATTTTTGGTACAACACAATATTAGAATTCGGGACTATAGGAAAATTTGGTACAAACATCTGACCAGTTCAAGATGTCAAATGCACAATTATTATATTTCACATATGTTTGATATTTAACATTACAATTCAATGTTATTTTGTCATAAAATAGTTGAAAATAACAAGTACCATAAACACAATAAATCTTATTATAATATTCATTAACATAAATCTTAACTCTTTTTTTCTTTTTCAAACAAATCCATGTCTTATTTTATGAACTTTATTTTCCCCTTAAAACTCTGTGGTAGTGCTTGTTTTAGCAGTACTTGTTTATACTATCTCTTCAATATTGATACTTTTTTTCTTAATTTTATTAATCACTTCAACAACTATTTCGGTAAATTTGTTATTATACTATTTTAAAATTGTATCTCCTAACTTTAAAATTTATTTTATTATTAGGAAATTAAACACAATAGTTTTTAAATTAATAACAAATAATAGTCATTAAATAATTGGGAAATCTATAAAATTTTCAGTCAGGATCACTTTACGAACTTTTTAGTAGTGCATTTGACCTACAATAAGTCAACAACAAACCACATTTTGAGTATTTTGTAGTAGGTAATAGGAGCCTTAATTACGTATCTTGAATCGAACGTGAAAGAGAAAAAATGAAAAAAAGCGAAAAATACCAAATTTCAGTTCCATAACTTCAAGCGAGCTTTGAGGGGTATTATGGTCATTATTCTTTAAATAATTACCAAAGGTAGTTTAAATTTTGAATTTAAAACCAAAGAACAAAAAAATAAGAAAAAGAAGAAGAAGATCTACGATAAAATTTTCTTTAACTGATGGAACTACAACAACAATCTAAGTATGTGATTTTTGTTTTGTATGCAAATGCAAAGATCCTGTTTAACATGATCTATATGATTATGTTCTATCTTAATTATTCTTACACTGGTATCAGAGTAGGTATTTTTTTTATATATGTATGCTAACATCAAGATGTCGAAATCTGTATTAAAATTTGGCTATTGATTATTTGTGCATAATTATATGAATATCTATGAATATCACGAACTTGTATATGTTATGTTTCTTGCTATATAATACTAGGCTCATGAGTTATTTGAGTATATTATATAGGATTTGTTTTTTCTCTGTCTTCATGTTACTTATCTCTCTAGAACTTCTTTTTCTTTTCTGTAATCCAACAACACTCGACTGAATAAGGTTTGAGTTGTCCTTTAAGAGAGAAGCGGTTCCGCTGCCATCAGAAGCCAGAAGAGATTAAAAAAAAGGAGGAGAGAACGAACCACAAAGAAGAGGAGGAAGAAGACCTCTCTTCTTAAAAACAAACAAGAGGCACGTGGCCTCTCAAAAGTTACATGTTTTGTTAAACGGACAAGTATAACAAGACAAAGGCCTAACAAATATTTTTTTAAATAAAAAGTTAAACTAATTTGTTTAGTTAAAATAAACTTAGAAATAAGTTTCTAAAATCAAAAAAATCTTCAATGAGTTTTCTAATTGTATTATTTTTGTTGAATTAAAATTAGACATATGTTTTCTAATTAAATCAATACTAATTTGTTTAGTTGAAATTATATAGGAGTTTCATTAGAAATTAGTTTCTAATTAAACCAAGATAAATTGATTAGTTCAATTATAATTTAAATTAGAAATA
>JANZXP010000002.1:9588611-9618262 GCA_027576715.1 Erythroxylum flavicans
TATTTTATTGTGACAAAAGCGCCGACACTAAAATTTATGGAATGTGTGATAACACTATATGGTCACAACAACTTTACATATTTATGACAAGCTTGTCGACGCAAATAATATAAAATAGTGATGAATAAAGTCGTATCATCACTTTATTTTATTGTTACAGCATTATTGTCACTAAAATAATTATAAATAGTGACAAAATATCTGTCACTAATAATTTTTTTATCAGTGCGCATTACTTCTTGGTCATTAATATTTTAATTAAAAAGTGTCAACATCATTTCGTCACAAAAATGAAAATTAGTTCTTACAAAAAGTATTGTTACTAATGTGTTTATTATTATCACAAATAAAACTATCTATTAATCAATGAAATTATTTGCTGTAAAAGAAATTTGCATTAGTGGCTATATTGTCTAACAGATTTTGTCACAAGTATAAAAGTTATATGTTACAATAATGTTGTCACTAAATAAAGAATACATGTTACAATTAATTTATCTAAAGCATAAAACTCTTCTAAAGCAGTTGCAGAACGAAAGAAGTTAACAAGCTCAAAGATTTCAGAGTCACAAATTTTCACAGATATCAAGGAGTGACAATTTTTGTTTGTGAGCTCAAGGTCTTCATTGCTGATTTTGTTAAGATCTGTCATGTAAAAGTTTAAAGTCTCAGGAACTGCATTGTTCAAAGCAAGCTCATGGAGCTAGTCATCATCTTTTTCCAAAACTGCACTCTCTTCTAAAAACAATGCTCTTAATTGCCTGTAAGCCAAAAATTAAAAGAACTATGAAGATCAATATCTTAAGGTCCCTCAAGGTGGAACAGAAGAGGTCATGACCAAATTTCCCCATGTCAATAATAATTACGAAAGGAAAGAGGCATTATGGACGTAAAGAATTAGTACTTTCAAAACAAGATCCATGCAAGCACGTCAACACAGTGGTAAACAAGTTAACAGCCAATCGAAGTAATAATACCTTACAAATCAGACTTAATCAGTCAAAAAGCTTTCAAAGCCACAAGTTGAAATGATAATCAAGGTATAAGTCATTATAATTACATTCCACAAAATTTTTCCCTCATAGACAAAATGAAATTAATAACAGTCTACATCAATTTACAATGGAAGAAACGTATACAAATGACAAATAACAAATGCCAAATAAGCTAAAATGTTAATCTACTCACTCACACGTACAAAGATGAATTAATAGGTAAAGATAACAATAAGAAAAAAGATGAGAAAACTGTCAACTAATTTTGGAAGTTTAAGTTCCTAGAGTTAAAGGAGCATGAAAACTAGTTCACAACAAAGCAAGCATATTAATTATCAATCTTACTCCGTAAAAGTATAAAGAGTACACAAACAACAGAAGAAAACAAGAAATTAATGCGCCAACCTGTAAGACTTTTAGACACAAAATCAGAAGTTACTGAACTTGACAAAAAAACTACTGAAAATGACTTAAAGATATAGCCATTCTTTTTTTTTTCTTTTTTTGAGTTAAACCCACAACTTAGTACCTGCAACCACGAGCCACGTTTGTAATGAGATAAGGGGTTTATTAAATGTTTGGTCACTAAAAAAGTAAATTAAAAACCATTGCTATCATTAGTTGGATTTCATAGCAAAACAATAATGATGCAAAGCAACATTGGAATTCACAGCAGAACAATAGTAGAGTGAAAAGAATAATGTAGAAAATACAGGACAAAAAGAAAGAAATAGCAAGATCTATTTCTGAATTTCTAAATAGAAAAATCAAAAATCTATGACTCAACATGCAACAGTGACAAAGAAAGGGGAAAAAATCACAACACCAATCAATAACTTAAAGTAAGAAAATAAGAAAAATAGCTTCACAACTTTCTAAATACTTGTACAAACATGGCAAAAATATAGAGCATAAAGTCAATAATTAAAAGAAACTTACGGTTGGTAGAGCCAAACATGGTAATCGACAATTATGAAGGCCCAAAAGCAGTTGATCCTGAAACCAAAATGCAGAGAAGATAAAAATTTATTAGACATGAAAAACATAAATGAAAAGGAAATTAACTCTATGATGTAGATTATTGGCAACATAAAAGAACAAAATTTAGATCCATTAAATTGAACAACATTCAGAGACATATTATAATGCCAAATCAAAATATAAAAAAGAGGGAACCACATAATCGACCGCCCAACCCTTGGAGAAACATCACGTATCCATGAAAAGGATAAATAAAATAAAATAAAATAAAACAAGCAAATTGAAGAATAGCCAAACAAGTACACAATTCACAGACCTATAAAGAATTTGTAACAAGCAAACAAATTTAAACCTCTGATCGAGGAAAAAAATCACATCTTTTAACACAACATCTACGTAATCAACACGCGAGTAAACTACGATCACGACGATAGATCAATAAAGTAAATAAAAATGCATACCTTAGAAAACACACACAGAGAGAGAGAGAGAGTGATGGACTGGAGATAAAGTATTTGTATATACTTCTAAAGATAGAGAGAGAGAGAGCGCAATGGACTGGAGACAAAGTATTTGTATATACTTCTAGTGAATGCATGAGGGATTCGATTAGGAGTACAGACTATATATAAGCGCAACTTCAGTTTACATTACCTTATTCTAATTTTTGTCCTCAAAAAATCCAATAATTATTCTATATAGGGATTGGGGGAGTGAATTTGGGAATATGTAACTCTAATTAATATAATGCTTAAATTGGAATTCAAAGGAAGAGAAACATGTAGTGTCAGCCCAAAGTTCAATAATGACATTAAAAGCTAACTATAGTTGGGTTATCTTTTATGAAACACCAACCCAGGAGACACAGATTTAAATATGTAGAAACATCAAATTCACAATTTTCATTTCACTTTAAAATACATTAGTAAGAGGGACCCCAAATCTTTATCTCGAGAGAATTTGCCTTATCACTAATCATTTAAAATTTTTAGTTATATCACTAAATATATCATATCATTTTTAATTTAAATAATTTTATCAAGAAATATAGCTACAAGTGCGTTGCAATGTTAAAACAGCAACTAGCAAAATGTGTGATTTGTCTCCAAATTAATATTTTACAAAAATATTTAAGAGTTATTTTTTATTTAAAATATCATCTTTTGACATTAATTAATCGTTATTTCTGGATGCATACTTGCTACAAATTATAAAAGGCCCCAATGCTTGTCCTGCCAATTGGAAATTTTAGAAGTTTTAAAGTCTTTTTTGTATATTGTTTAGACGAAATTTGCTATCTTAAATAAATGTCTAAAAACTCCACCAATGCTTAGATTGTTTAAGACAATTATTAGACGTATCTAGGTATAAGCATTTAAAACCTCCTTATTTTGGTGTAGTGCCAACATATGTTTTGTCACAATTATAATTCATTCCCCCCAAAATTACTTTGGCACCTAATTCCATATGCTTTTAATGACAAAACTTAGTAATAAAAATTTTTTTGACACTATTAATAAATTAATAGTGACAATTTAATTGTGAAAGATACTAAATTGTCACAATTATCATTATAATAGTGGCAATTTAATTGTAAAAGATACTAAATTGTCACAATTATCACAGTTAATCCAAACAATAGTACCAATTAATTGTTTTGTCATCAAAAACCTCATATCTGTGACGAAATGATAGTTAGTCACAAAAAAGTTGTCACTTAATGTCTTAACTCTAATATAAAAAATATAGCTAGGAAAATTAAGAAGCAAATTCAATGTAACAACAAAATTAAATATTTTATAATGACAATTTGTATTTGAATTATTAAATATTTTCTATTAATCTAAATGAATACCTTATTTTGTATTAGTTACTAACATATATTTTGTCACATTACAATTAATTCCCGCTAAAATTATTTTGGTGCTAAATTTTATAGGCTTTTAGATACAAAACTTAGTGATAAAATAAAATTTAACACTATTAATATATTAATAGTGACAATTTAACTCTGAAAGATACTAAATTGCCACAATTACCATTATATTAGTGACAATAATATAAATCATCATAGATAATCCAAACAATAGTGTCAATCAATTGTCTTGGCACTAAAAATCTCGTATTTGTGATGACAAAAATAGTTAGTCACAAACAAATTGTCACTAAATTACGAATAGTTGTGACTATAGTTAAAGTTTGGTTATTGTGACAATATGAAGTAGACACTAATTATTGAATATTTATTGACAAAATTTTATGTCTCAACAAGTAAAATATTGTGTGACGATTAAACGTTTCGTAACAAAAAGAAAAAAATATTAGTGACCAAACTATGTTTTGTCACAACAAATAAAAAATATTAGTTACTAACATATGTTTTGTCACAATTGCAATTTATTCCTGCCAAAATTATTTTGGCACCAAATTGCATAGGCTTTTAATGACAAAACTTAGTAATAAAAGGAATTTTGACACTATTAATATATTAATAGTGACAACTTAATTGTGAAAGATACCAAATTGTCACAAATATTATTGTATTAGTGACAAAAACATAAATCATCACAGTTAATCCAAACAATAGTGTCAATCAATTGTCTTGTCACAAAAAATCTCGTATTTGTGATGAAACAATAGTTAGTCACAAAAAAATTTCACTAAATGTCTTAACTCTTGTAGTGATTTTGTTTTTGAATACCTCACAATTCTCGAAGTGTTTAAGTCTCACACTCTAGTAAGAATACTACGAAAATATTAAATAATCATAAACAACAATAAACAAAAAAAAACTATGGTAAAAACTAATCTTTATTACTTTCCCAAAAGCATACAAAGGAATGCTCTCTCTCAATGTGTTCCCTCCCTACCTATCCCTATTCTCAAGATCAAGATTCCAAAAAGCTATTTATGGGAATCTCTGGCTTTTCAATTAAGAATTTTAGCTAAGCTAAACTACCTAGATCACATCTATCCTTATTTGATTATATCATATTAACCAATTGGATGGCACCCTATCAAAATAGGACTTTATTTGATAGGATTCAGCTCCATCACAACTAACAAGATAAGATATTACATTTAATTAAAAGAAATGAATCAATATCCAATAAGAACTCCATTATCTTTAAATGATCCTCTCACATGGTCTTTATCTTTTAAAATTGATGTATATCTACTGTGATCATATCAACCACATCATCCAAAATCTCCCATAATCTCTATCCATTGATGATGAGTCATCCAAGTTCAAAGCCTTTTATAGCATGCTGGTCCGATCTAATGCTTACCCATGTCAAGTCCATTAGTTATGGTCCATCTATTTAATCACACATTAAGTCTTTAAACCACTCATATGTTTCCTTCAGGCATGTGATCTAGCTAACCTTCAACCTAAGGTCTATCTCAAGCTATCTTTTGGTCTCACATTTGAATTACATCCCGTCAAATATTTTCATCAATATGCGCTAATGTATGCCAATTCATCGACAATGCCCATTTTTCTTGTCTACTCGTAAGTCTTTGCCTTGTTTTGTCATTCCAAGTGTCAAACATTGGTCAAGGCTTACTAATACCTGCACAATTCCGCTATTAAGACTTAGAGGTCTACCAAACCTCCCCACATCCTCCTCTTCACGTTCTTCCCTAAGACCAGCTGCACTCCTCAACATAAATTCAATCATTTCTTCTTTCTAACTAATGTCTCTCTCTAAATCTTGAATTCTAGCATACTGCTCTTCTCTCTCTTTCTCTTGAATTCTAATATGTCTGTGGATTTGCACTTTTTCTAAGGCTAGTTTTACACTTGTTGCACATTAGAAAAGGTGTTTTGTTTTTGTGACCCTACTTCTGAATATGAAAGTGAAATCAATGGACCTAAAATTCCTAAACCAAGATAATGTTAAATGTAGCACTTCAAGAGACCCAAAGGACTTGACCTGTAAAGTGTTTGAGCACAAAGAAAACTAAGTTCAAGAAATGATGAAACTTCTAGCCTGGATTATGACAATAGATCTGTGTGTTACTATAGTCTCTAAATTTTCGACTGTTGCGCTGCGTAAGAGAGGAGACATAAGTGGTTTTCTGCGTGCCTCTACTAGCTCGCTATCCTATCATCTAGTTAGCCTAAAAATAATTCATAGGAAATGGAAGTTAATTAAAAACCACTTGTGAATATCATCACAATTGTAAAATTTGATCTTATGCAAACTAAATTTAACCCTTCAATGATCTCATAATTTATACACCTTTCATTTTTCTGCTAATTAAGAAATTAAAGCTCATCCTTGTGCTGTAGAACTCATGTTTTTTATTAGCTGGATAGGTTGGTGCTGACGAAAGGCAACTAGGAAATCTAATAATTTACACGTATGTTCTTACATGTAAACCTTAAAATGTCCCTGTTGTCTATATGTATAATTTTAATATGCTTTGTCAGAATGAGCTCTAGTCAATTAGGTACAATCTCTAAATTCATATTAATCAAAGGAAATAATTTAGGTAAAAAAAGTGGAAGTAGAGCTTAATATTTTATTACAATAGTTTAACTCAAACATTTTAAAATGATAAAAAACTTCAATATTTCACAAACTTTCAATCCAAACATTTTAAAACAATAAAAATTCTCATCATTTTACGAACGTTCAATTTAAACTCTAACTTATTATCTTTGTCAAAATTATACCTATTTTTAGTTTTTCTATAGGTTTCCTTATTAAATGTACATCCTACTTAGTAAGTGGAATTTAAAAAATTTAAAAATTGATTGAAAACTTTCATTACTACCTTCCTCATATTAAAGAACATCTTATTGTTGACGGTTATAAATAAATTTTGAAGTTTCCTCATTTCTATCATTAGAACACTCATGATTGACAAGGTGATCATCACCATCATCACTTGACACCTTGTCAAGGTTTTTCTAGATACTGAACTTATATCGAAGTCACATCTACTTCTTTGCACAACAATTTCATTTAGGTCTGCTTAAGTAAGACTTAGCTTTTTCATGTGATTGTTAAACAATAAAATCTTATTCCTGAATACCTCATGATCCTCAAAGTGTTCAACTATCACACTCGAGCAAGAATACTATGAAAGTATTCAATAATCATAGGCAACAATAAATATATAAGAGCTACGGTAAAAATCAACCTTTATTACTTCCCCAAAAGCATACAAATGAATGCTCTCTCATAATGTATTCCCCTCGCACCTATCTTTGTTCTTAGGAGCAAGACTTAAGTAAGCTATTTATAGGCATCTTTGGCTTTCCAATTAAGAATCTTAACTGAACTGAACTACCTATATCACATATATCCTTACCAAATTACATCACGTAAATAATTGGACGACACCTTATCAAAATAGGATTCTATTTGATAGGATTTAACTACATAACAAGTAACAAGATAAGAGATTACATTTAATTAAAAGAGAAACATCCATAACTATGAAGAACTCCATTATCTTCAGATGATCTTCGCACATGGTCTTTATCTTTTAAAGTTGATGTATATCTACTATGATCTTCTTCGCCACATCATCCAAAATATTTTTATGATCTCTATCCATTGATGATGAGTCATCCAAGTTCAAAGTCTTTCATAGCATGTTGTTCCAATCCAATGCTTACCCATGTTAAGTCTATTAGTTATAGTCCGTTTATTTGAATACACATTAAGTCCTTAGAGCTCTCATATGTCTCCTTCATGCATATGATCTAGCTAACTGTCAACCCAAGGTTTACCTCAAGCTATCTTTTTGTCTCACATATGAATTTTATATCTTGTTGAATATTTTCGTCAATATACACTAATACTTGTTAACTTATCGACAATGATCATTTTCCTTGTCCACTCGCAAATTTTTGCCTTGTTTGGTCGTCCTGGGTGTCAAGCATTAATCAAGGCTAACTAATGCCTACACCATTTCGCTATTAGGACTTAGGGGTCTAACAAATCTTCCCACATCCTCCTCTTCATATTCTTCCCTAAGACCACTTGCAGTCCTTGATAAAAATTCAATCATTTCTTCTTTCTCACTAATGTCTCTCTCCAAATCTTGAATTCTAACGTGCCACTATTCTCTTTCTTTCTTTTGAAGTAGACAATTTTAACTCTTGTTAACTATATTTTTCTCTATAATCTTAACTGGTGTTACATATAAGAGATTTCCCGATTTGCCAAGAGTGGCACCTTTAATCATAACAACACCAAGGTTGTTCAATGTTAATAATTTTGGTTCCATCCATCCTATTTGGCATCTTTTTCCTCATTCCCTTATGTGCATACCCAGGTGTTTTTCCAGTACTATAGACTTAAAAGCTCTATGACTTTTGGAAATATAGGGTTACTTGGCCACTTTTATTACACCTATGGGAAACTAGAAACAAAGAAAATCTTAATCAATGGTAGCATTATACCAAAACCTAGTAACAACCATTAAGGCCATTACCACTATGCCAAGCCTGAATCTTTTATTTCTAGGGACACTAGGAGTAGTATTGGAAAGTGAAAGATATAGGCTTTTAGAAACCGATGGAGAGTAACATCAACTATTTATGGACAAAAGAGCAAAAATTGACATCCCTTTCTTGATAGGTTGTCTAAGTAAAATTCTCTTTTGTGGTTATTTCCTTAAGGATTTCATAGCATTTTTAAATTTCTTGGTCTTACTTACCACGTAGGATGCATATCTAGACTTGTTAATGCCCTTATACTTCTCTTATACAATAATTTTTAGAAATACACAAAGCTGAATAGTACATTCTAACTATGTAAAATCAATATCAAAATAAATATAAATATAAATATATACTTCCTTTTTATATTGCCATCCACAATTATACTTATGGCATAACTAATTTCTCTAAAATGTTTGTCAAAGAAAGAAGTTATGGCATAACTAATTTCTCTAAAATGTCTGTCAAGGAAAGAAGTTATGTAATACATCATATCACAGTAATTGTAATAAATGTAACATATAATTAGGGATGTCAAAGGAGCTCGGGCTCGACCAATCATAGTAAAGGCAAAATTACATCGTTTTGTTAATTTTTTTACAAATATAATAATTTCAAGCCAGACCAGGCCATCTAAAGCCTGGTTGGATCCCAAGCTCGAGTCTTTCATCTCGAATTTGAACCCAAGACAACCCTCTTATGCCTAACCCATTACCATCCCTACATATAATGTTAGCACTAATGGTACATAAATATAACTTATTAAGCAAAAAACTATTCAAAGTTCCTAAAGCTCTTTGTAAGACTTATTAGAGAACTTATAGTCAGACTTGATTAAGCAATTTTTATTTAAACTAAATAGTTTCATTTTTTAATTTTCTAATTGTTCAAAAATTTTATAAGTTAGATTAATTAAATTAATTTTTAAAATTATTTTAGAGTAATAGTTTACTCGAAATTGATATTCTTTTGTTTCTATCTTCTGTACGTGTTCCAGACTAGCTATAAATCTTTGTTTTGTTATCATTATTGAATAAAGAAAACTTCGATGAATAACGAATTGGCTTCTTTTGTTAGTTATTCTTTTCATGCTTTATAATAACAAAACAGATTCTTCCAATGTATAAAAAAGTTTTAATGACTTTATAACCTTTCCTATCACAATTTTTTATTAGGCATTTTACCTAAAAGAAGAAAAAATTGTATTGATCCTAAATATCAAACTTAAGTAAGAATGGATAAAGAAATATTCTATTAGAGTATTATACTAAAAAGAATGATGAGATGGATTGTATCAATGTCCCCGACCTTTTTTTATGGGTGTCAACTAACTAAATAAGTCTTCATACATGTCCAAGACACGTATCGACTAATTCTCTCTAGTAAACAAACATGTACTTGTTTATATCCAACCCTAAATAAAGCACCCTATATAACAAAATGGTAAATACCTTATTTTGCTGTCGACTTATTTACCCCATTTAATGAACTCATATATGCCTTGATTTGACTTCATATAATGTGCCTCAAGTAATTAAATGGTCTACATTGGCACTAACTAATAGCCCCAAGTAATCGTACTCATCATCACAACTTACATAAATGCACAACCATGCTCCTTTAGGGCCTCAAAGCACATATATAATAAAATTCACTATAAAACAAACTTTCATAAGGCAATAAACTATATATATGAATCTATAATTTAAATTTTAATTATTTACAAGTATTCTCAAATATCCAAAACCATAGTTCATATGCCTATATTCTTAATATATCTATAAGTCATTCAAAATACACATAATTTCAAATAACCAAACCTTTACAAACAATATTTTGATAAAATCCTAATTTTGTTAAATACCCTAAATTAGGGTTCTTTATCAATATACTAGAAATTGAAAATTAAAAGAAAAATTTAGTTAATTAATAACCAATAAAAGTATTTACATCAAAATAAATAAAAAATTTTCAAAAAAATATATCGATTATTCGTATTACAAAATTATATTATCTTTTACCCAAATCTCCCATACAATCATTAATATTTATTACAATCATTAATATTTATCTTAAATTCTTGTATTTTATCTTGAAATAATACCTTTATATCTTACAAACACTTTCCCCTCATTTCCTTTCATAAATCTCGAAGTCATTAAAATTTGTTTTCAAAAACAAAGAATTATGGACATTAGTTAGCCAATGGTAGAGGTACAAATAGTCAATATGTAACATCCTGTTTCCATACTAAGGGTCGAAACCCTAAATTTCTGTAAATGAGAAATAGCAATGAGAGATTAGAAAAATGCATTTTATACTCATGCATAATATTAGTATACACAAACGTGAATTTGATTGTTTTGCACACATTTCAATGACTGTACATGCACTCATTTGACATTTTCCAAATATAATTGATATTTAATGTGAGTCTAATGTGAATTGTGGATTATATGTCTTAAAAATTGACTTGGTGTGTTTAATTAGTGATTTAGAATTTTTGGTAAAATTTGAGAATTTTCTAAAAATTAAGGGTATTTTTTGGACCAGAAGAAATGCTAAGTGGCGAGACAATTGACGAATAGTAGCTAAAATAAGTGTCAGATGGCAGTAAACATTTTTATGAATGACATTATGGTTTAATGACATATGTCATTGAAAATTGGGAGTCAATTTGATTAGAAATTGGAAACAAATAGACTAGTATTTAAAAGAACCAAATGGAGACCACAAACAAGTAATAAGTGTCACTTGCCTTGCCACTTATTTTAACCCACGATGCTTAAGGTGAAAGACCATCTTTTACCTTGTCTTTCATTTGAATTCCAACTCTCATCTTCTTCGTTGCTTCTTCTTCTCCTCCACGATTTTTGCTTCACCAAACTTCATTAACGTTGCACCTTGCTTTCATCCATCATTTACTACTTCCATTTTTATTGTCTTCATCATCTTACCACAAGAAAACCTAACCTACCCCCTTCATGATGATGGTGATCGTGTAGCTTAAAACGTTAGGGTTTCTTGGTGATTTTGAAGATCCTAAAGCTTAAACAAGTAAGTAGCATGTTATTCTTCTTGATATGTTGAGTGAAACATGCATGATGATAGTTAGATGTTGAAAGATCATGAAATGGCGATGAAAACATTTTGAAACGTGAATAAGAAAAATGAGCTTATAGATATCTTGTTTTTGTGTATATTGTGAGTGATAATTCATAAATTGTTAGAGAGGTGATTTTTAGCTAGAATGATCATTTTAAATGTGGTAGAATGAATGCAGAAATTTATAAAGGGATTATATATGTTCAAGTTCTGTTTTAAGGTGTGATCACATGGTTTATTGGTAGCTATTATAAAGATGAACTATAATGAGTTTAAAGCCAAAGAAAAGGCTAGTGTATTGTCTTTAAATGAGAAGAAGTAGGATGATAGTTTTGAGACAAAGTAAAGTTGAAAATGAAGTTAAATGAGTGCTAGAATATGTTAGATGGAGTGTTTTCACTAAACATACATCTGTATTTTGGCTATATATTGATCTGTAGATATCCAAATGGGATGATTTTTAATTAAGATTAAACTAAAGCCATATGGCTACAATTTTCAGTAAGGAATTGAATTTGAATTCTATCCTTAATGATCTTGAAAATTGGTTTGAAATTGAGAACTGTGTGTGTCGTGGTATGAGAACAATCTTTAGTATTTTGGATATAACTTGCAGAATACTGAACCAAACTGCATGAAATTGATGTCATTAGAAACTAAAGACATATAGAAACATTTTTAGAGGATGTATTGCATAAATACCTCCTTTGCTAGGTCATAATGTTTATACAAAATTGACCAGAAAAAAGAGTTAGAGAAGCTGGAAAATGGGAATGACTTTTACATGAAATATGTTTCCTTTATGTGATGTTTGTGAAAACAATTGATAAGATAATTTCCTATGACGCATTTAGGCTTGAATGAAGCTTGAAATGAACCTAGTATAATGCCTGAATAAGTGATTAAATGTGTGATTGCTTAGGGTGATAATTGAGGTTATAATTAAGGAAATAGATTGAGATTAACAGGATTAAGTAAATGGATAGATTTTAGGGAAAGAGGCAAAACGTTTGCTATGGATGTCAAATTAAGGTCATTTAAGTATGTTTTCAAAGAGGACTCTGGTTTCTACAACTTGCATGAAGACTCTGATGAGAGATTTTGCTGTCTAAAAGGTAAAATTTTCACATTTCTGTAAGTATCCAGTGAATGTCTGCCCAGCGGACACAAGTGGAGCCAGAAAGTTGGAAAACCCGAGAATGTCTTCCCAATAGACATGAAGTCCACCTAACAAACTTTTACTAGTCATTTGGACTCAAATTGCTCCAAAAGATAGTACATATAGGTATATGTCTGCCCTACGGACATAAGGTCGCCTAACGGACATACATCCGATGAAATTGTGAGAATGGCAATGTGAAATGAATGAAAGTGATCTTATGAATGCTAATGAGATTCAAAGGAGATGAATGATGAGTATTAAGTAAAGATGAATGAGAAATTGGATATTATATGATCTTATAATGCTAGAATAACTTTAGTGAATGATTGAGTGATGAACTTAGAATAATCTTGTATAATTAAAGTGTAAACCTAAGTAAACTTAGGCATATATGAGTTCTAAAGTATGAATGATTATGAGATATGAATTAAGGAAATATACCCGAAATAGTCAATATGAGCATGCATTATACATTACAAGTATATATATGTGTATAACTGAATGTTTATGTGATGTTCAATTAATAATGTGTGTACAATGTGTATTGCATGAAGTTGATACACAGGGTTGAAAGTTAGCATCCAGAGGTTTCTAGATTATGGAAGCTAATGCTAATCTGGAGTGTACTGTGAGTCGACCTAGATGGTCTTACTATAATTGATTATTTTGTTTATATTTCTGTATTGCATTGATATTGATATGAATGTGATTGTGATGATTCTGGACATAAATGTCTGAGGCGTTTGATGCATGAATAATATATCGGAAGTGCTCATTGTATGTGAATTTGACTGAATAAGTGATACTCAACTTAATTGTTGAATATCAAACTAAGGCCTGATGACAAAAGTGAATGTGCACGTGTAAAAGTTGAGCACAAGTGAATCATTGAATATATATGATGCATTTCATTATATGAATGCATGATAACATAAAGGCAGTTGTGTCCAGAGTAGCCACCAAAAAAGAGCTTAAAGCTCAGAATGTGATTAAGAGCCAAAAGCTCACTATGTATAATGAGCCTTGTATCTCCAACGGATAAGGGACATTTATTAATGAGCCCGGTATCCACAATGGATAAGGGACAGTTAGAGGCACTCGATCACAACAATGTAACAATTGAAAGTGAGTCTCATAAGTATTGTATATATATTTGCTATGAATGAGAAATGTGAATTAAGTGAATATGATTCAACATATTGATTAGTGAAATGATGTGTATTATACTTTGGCATGAAGTGTATGTGAATTTGAAGTATGAACTGTTGTGTTATGTGATATAAGTGAGCCATCAAGAATGGTCCACTCATTGAGTTCGCAAAACTCAAAAAAATTGCAACTTTATTTTTCAAGCTCAGGGGAGATACCTAGTTAGACAAACTGGAATATAGCCGCTGAAATCGAATAAGAGATAGAAGTTGGGATTAGTTGCAACTGCATAAGTCCTGAGTGATTTTGTATATATTTGAATTGTATTATGTAAATAATGTACCTTGTATACGTGACTAATTTTGTTTCGTAATGACTTTCAAATTGGAAATTTTTGTAAATGAGATTGATCAATGAGTGTAATAACAATTGTGATTATGAAGTTTATGAATAAAATGGGTCGAAATTGATTATTAGTTTTCTATAATATGTATATGATGTTTGAAAAAAATTTGTATTGAGTTTGACTGATAGTCCTAGCACACCATCCTTGCAGAGTGTATTCTCGAATATTGTCAGTATGTTCGGAGATATGCACTATGGGAGTGGGGTGCTACAATTTGGTATCACAGCCCAGATTTAGTATATTACATGGGCATTTTTCAAACTATGTGTCAAGACACATGCATTTTAGACATGTCTTAGCATGCAGTGGTAACTGATCCTCATTCTGAGTTGCATTTACATGAGTCACACATATGAGCATTCGTTAAGAGCTTGAGATGTTATAAGCAATAAGAAAGATGATGATCTGTCATAATGTAAGAAAATGAAAATTTGTGGATATTTAGAAATAAGAAATAGTATATGGTTTGATATGATAGGTAAAGATTTTGTGCAATGAAAATTGTGGTTATATCATCGAATATGATATCAATATTGCACTGTGATTATATACATCCCTAAATTGATATGGATGTGAAATTATTTTCGTGGACTGACTGAGGAAAAACAGAGATATTAGTATAAATGACAACATTCAAAGTGTACAAACTAAGTTGAAAGAAAACAAAATTTACTACGACATTAAGAAGGATATTTCCCAGATTCAGTCCCTTTGCGTCGATATGGATCGCCTCTGGCGCTCAGTTCCCTCCAAACCCCAACGCCATCTCTGAAAAAGGTACAACCACTCGTTTCTTTGGGGGCGCTACAGAGAGATACCAAATTTTCGATAACTTTTCTCTTTGATTTCATGCTTGTGCGACTTGAATGTCTGGTTGATTGAAATTTGATCCATGAATTTGACGGTACTTACCATGCTACTTCTTTATTTATTTATTGTTTTGTATAGTTAGTTGCATGTATCTAAATCTACATGATGTGCTTATGTTAATTATTTGATACTTCTATTGAATTGTCAAGATCCTTACTTTAGTCGATTCAAGAATTAGAGATTAGGTGTTCTTTAATTTTGTTGGATATGGGTGAGACATACTGCTTGATCTTGCGTTTTCTTTAAAGCTCCAAGGCTCTGATTCACATTTCGAGTTTCTTCAAATTACTTTACGTATGTGTTTGTGCACGAGCAGCAAATTCTTGTATCTCAGTCTCTAGGAGATTAAGTTTCTAATGCGTGTCTTCAGAAGTGATTACGCATGAAGCTCAAGTGTTATTTTCTGAGCGCCCTTTTTTTTATATTTTATTTTCTGAACTCTAGGTTATTATTCACAAGGAGAGTTGCCAGCAAATAGTTTCGTGTCCTTGTGTGTTTTCATTTTAAAGCTGTTTTTAGGGAACTGAGATACTATTGTCCAACATATAATCCAGAATCTGAGGGCCTCTTATTAATATTATTTTTTTCTATTACTAGTGAATTCCAGTTCAAAGAATTATCTTGGAATTTTTACTTTCAGCTTATGCTCAATACGAGGCTATGGCCTGAATAAATTAAGGGTTGTTTGAAATGAGGAATATAATATACTGGAGACTACATGAAGGAAGCTACGTAATGGGAATTACATGGATGAAAGGCATAGTTTTAGACATGATGTAGATGGATTTGATTACATTACGACTTTTATGCACAATTGAATAAATGATTACGGTACACCTTCCATTACATTGTACCAAACACGATCTAAGTGTATTCTATACCCGATAAAATTTCTTCAAAGTCATAACAGGTTTTGCACTAGCTGGTAGTTTTAAGTGGACCACTTATAGCTGGTTTGACATTTTTGTAATAAACTCAACTTTTGTTTCTTATTTGGAACAAACTTCTTGAAGTTTTTAAATTTTCTTTCAAGAACATTAAAATTTTAAAGTTCAATTTGGAGCAGTGGTGCATACCACAACTTTATATAAATTTTCTATTCCTTATTTCTGCTGTACAGAAGAAAAAAAGTATTCGAAAGGGTCAACAAGAAAATGTTTTACTTGCATCCATCTCTTTCAACGAACCTCTTCTTTTCCCTCTGTTCTTTGTGTGCATTTTTCATAAATGATGCAATTGACAGATTATGTCCTTAATCAGATGATTCAACTTTTGTTGCACAGAAAGGTGGAACAAGTAGCAGAAGAGGCCGAGTCATTGAAACAAAGTCTGGATAAGTATGTCTCAAGGAGTCAAAGGAGAATGAAGGAAGCTCAGGAGAGAGCAGAATTGCTTGGAAAAGCTGTATATAGTTTTAAATTGTTCCCTTCTTCATCATAGCACTGTTGTTTACTTTTTATCTAAATGATTTATGTACATTCTAGAATGGTGATTCGGCTCATGTTTTGAGAATATTTGACGAGGAAGCACAAGCAATGACATCAGTCCAGAATTCCAAAAGGATGTTGGAAGAATCTTTATCAACTGGAGCTGCCATTCTTATGAAATACTCAGAACAAAGAGACCGCTTAAAGGTATCTATGATTAAATCTTAATTATTACTCTCTAGATGCTGATTCTGGGCTATATTCTTCCCGATTATTGCAAATCAAAGTGTACTCCGTTCTCTGATGAGGGAAGATTATTAAATTATTTGGACTGGTTAAGGACTATTTCTTGACATTTATGACAGTAATTTATTAGTAAGACTGATGCTATGCAGAGGTGCTGCTTTGAGGAAATTGCTGTTTGAAAAAAATGAATAACTAAATAAATGCTTTAAATTGTTGTTAATATGACATGTTTCTTGCAAAAAATACAATGGCTTCTTGAATTTAAAATGGAATTTAAATTAGGCTGATGCTAGGCTTTTTAGTTGACTCATTGATTATAAATTATTGAGATTGATTCCTTAATGATTAGCTGGTAAATGCCATGTTGAATTATGGATAAAAAAAGGCAATAAATTTACCTTCAACTTAAATAAGTGATTGTACGTTTTAACATGGGTTGTGATTTCTCAAGTTCTTCACCTGAGAGAATACATGTCGATTAAGAATCTTGATTTTGCATATATTATTGAGAGAAGTTTTTGTCATTGAATTTTATGTTGCTGCAGAGGGCACAGCGCAAGGCTTTGGATGTTCTGAACACTGTGGGTCTCTCCAACTCTGTATTGAGGCTCATTGAAAGGCGAAATCGTGTTGATAGATGGATCAAATATGTGGGAATGATTTTAACAGGTGTTATCGTGTATTTCTTTGTGAGATGGAGTAGCTGAAGAAATGGATTGTCAGGTTTAGACTTGTACACGCGCAATACTATCAAGAGCGGCCGAAGTTTTCATGTTAATTTTGCACCGTGGCCTTCAAGTATCTTTTCCGAAGAAACTGAACTTGTAGGTTGGCGTACTGAAGAAACAAATTGGTACAGCATTAGTTACAAAGAAAGAAAGGCAATTAGGTCTTTTCATATTCTGGTTGGAAACGGTCCATCAATCATAGTTTCTGATGTTCATGTGCGGTCAACAGAGTGGACGAAACAGACTCAAAAAAGTTCTTTCATGTGAGGATTGAGGATTTTTGAGATGGTACCTTGTATGCAGTTGCATAAACTTCAATGTCCATATTTCAGCACCGAGTAACTTGCTTTTCAAAGTTATTGAATTATCCAGTGTAGTCTTAAATTGCAAGGCCTCTAAAGTAGACAATCTTTAAGTTATAGCTGGCCCAATTTATAAATGATTTCTCACCCGCTTTTAATGTAAGTCGTTCGACAACAGAATGGCATACGATTCGAGGGATAAATGAAGGGAATGGTGAGTTACAATACGATGCCTTCAAACTGTTTTGAGAAGGATTCCAGAACCAGATTGATTTCAAAACTCGTAACACTGGTCCACCTCATTCACCAGGCAAACACAGGAATGAGCTAAATCCATCTCTTCAATCATGTGCTAACTTAACATGGATTTGTCTGCCCCCAAATTATCCATGTTTGCTGAAATGTATGATATACGCAGATTTGTCCTCGGTACTTAAAAAATGGAACCACTTTACAAGCAATTTATCTTGATTCGTGTGGCATAAGAGACCAAAATAGGCAAATGTAAGCAACTAAAATATTTTCTTTTAAGTTGAAACTTTTGGCGTCGAGCTCAAACCAAATTCTTCTTTTTAAGTTGAAAAGTTTTTCAGTCAAGACGTAGGATTGGTTTACAGGAGGATGTAAAGAGTTGAGATATTACGGTTACACTTTAGTCTTTACAGCTGGTGAATGGTGATACCAAAAGACAGCTTCGGAAGGAAGTGAAGGAACCGTTCGAAGCCTGACAAAGCTCCCATCTTTTCACATAATATCTATGGAATCAAGTATATGAAACAAAACGGTCAAAAACAAACAATGATCAATTATTTATTCAACGATTTAAGCTAATTACGTATCCAACATCGAATATCAATCACCGGTCAGCTAGATGCTTTCAAATTCTTAATATTTTCTTTATGACTTATTCAATCAGATGTAAGAACATTTCATGAAATATTCAGAGTTTAAATTATTTATGATAATGGAGGAATTGCTGAGTGGTAGAGGTACTCAAAGTCAAACCTATAAGATGACAACTGTACATGATTTCAGTTTTGAGGTCTAATAATTTGTGTTCCCATTGCAAGTACCTAACCAGACACAATGTATGGTAAGAGATTGTGACCTCCAGTGCGTGGTTTCAGTAATGCCCTTTTCCTTTCTTCAAGTAAGTTTTTAAAAAAGTTTCCAAGTCCATTTTTTGAATTAAATTGTGTTAATTGCATTTAATGTTAGTGGCCAATAATTCCTTATATATATACAAATATATAAAAATAAATATTATTATCATATTAAAGGAATTATTTATTAGTAATTTAAGGAATGGCTTATCATATTATAATTTTAGATGATTAATATATTATTAATGAAATATAATAAATCAAAAATTGTAATTTCATATAAAATAAAGTTATATGATCCACTGATTCTGATGCTTCAACCAGATAATTCAATAAAATAATAAAATCTTTTTTAATTTATTTACTGAAAGTACGTAAAGTAAAAAATCGATCCATCTTATTTATTAGTATTACTATATGATAAATAAAATTTTAATTATATTATTAATAATTAATTAATTCGTGATAAAATAAATTAATATATAAATTTAGTAAATCATTAGATTAATATATACACTTGAACTTGACATTGGCGGATGTTTTGTGAATTTTCAATCATTTGTTTTCTGGTTTTGCGTTTTGGTCGGATGAAATCATAATAGAGATTGACATTTCGGTTACTTAAAGCAGCAAAGCGGTGGGCGGGGAAAACAGCCAACCAAAACCAAACCAAGAGAATGGTTAAAAGACTTTTGTTTTCTTCCTTTTCAGTACTTTCTTGGCAACCAAACTTCCTTCCTGAGGCAAATGGCCCCTAGTTTTGCTATTTCTGGTAATCTCCATATACCATGTTCTTTGTATCTTTGCTCCTGTTTTCAACTGCGTCCCCTCCCCGCTCTTCCCCACAGATAACATTCTTACAACCTCGTATCTTCTTGACTTCTTATATATGAAACTCCATCACTGGCTTTCAGTTTGAGTTGAAGTAGAACTCATCAACTTTCCAAATTTTTCCTTCTCTTTTTCTTATTCACTAACCTCAAATCTGGATCAATCTGTTTGGCAAACCTGCATTTTCTTTTTGTAGAGCGCTTACTTCTGCTTTTGCAGTGTCCAGCTTGTTTTGGAGTTGGTGTACTCGTTGAGATCAATGCTTGCACACCATATAAGCTAATACCGGCCGAGTTGGATATTTCCTAACAGTGTTCATAGAAGGCTTAAACTTTGTTGACACTTGAACCTAGAGATACAGTTTCTGATATTTAGAGAGAGGATAACTGACACCATGGTTGAAAGAAGAATAGCTACTCCCGTTCCGCATAGGAGAAAAGTTGGATATGCGAATAGGCCTCTGAAGAGGAAGAGATGCAAACGGGAGACTAAAATAGTCGATGCAACGGTTCCCAAGGTACTGCAGGAGCTCTATGCATCCAGCAGAGACATGTTTAAAGGCCCTGGTACTGTTCCTTCGCTTAATGATGTGAAGAGATTGTATGAAATACTTGGTAAGCGAGTTAACTCCATCCTTTCTGTCTGGTTAATTTGTGATTAACTGCAAGCTGCAACCTAGTTCAACTGGCGTGATTTTTTCGTGCTTGGAATGTGATAATAACCAGATCAACTTACTCTGACGGTATTTTCCTTTTTGAGAAGCAAAACAATTGATTTGTCTTTACGACTTATGTGTGAATCGTGATAGGTTGTGATAACTGCTATGTTAAGCATTATGTTATACCATAAATGATCGAGTTCACAGCACTCAGTATTACATTTCTGTTGCCCATATAAGCTTTCAGAGCCCATCGATTTACTGCTTTACTGGTGTAGTCGTGATATATACCACTTGCTAACAATTCTTCTATACGTTGCAGACAAGATGGAGCCTGAAGACGTTGGGCTAACAAGCAAGTTACCGTTCTTTAACCCTAAAACTGCAGTCAAAGGGACCCCAAGGGTCAGCTGCACAACCATTTACAAGAGTGACAACTTTTCAGTAAGCATAGCTTGCTTCTCAGTCGATTATAATTGTTACGGTATTCTTTATTTTTCTCTTGAAATTGATCTTTACATGTTTAATCAATTTTTCTTGCATGATCATATCTTATAATAGGCCTGTCCATGACCACAAACAAGAGTATAGATTAGCCTATCATTCTCAGCTGCACAACTTTACAATATATACAGCTCTTACTAGAATTCCTTGCATCAAATTTCATGTGCATGCATGTCTTGTGGCCTATAAATGGCAGAACTGAAATTCTTGAACATTGCAAATGTTTCTGAATTTTGATATACTTGTTATTTTATCTTCAAAATCGATTTTCATAGAGTTTTTGATTATTGTTCCATCTTAACTTGCGCAGTTGTGCCTGTTCTTTCTTCCTGCGAATGGTGCCATCCCCCTTCATAATCATCCAGGTATGACCGTGTTTAGCAAGCTTCTATTGGGGACAATGCACATCAAATCGTATGATTGGGTCGATCCTCTCACTGGAAATGAGCCCATAGAACCTTCAAAATGTAAGTGCATCTCTTTTATTTCCTCAATATATAAACTGAACCTCGTCATCAGACGTGGTGCTGACTGAAACGTGCTGGTATGTAGTGAGATTGGCGAAGTTGATAGCTAACAAGGAATTTACTGCTCCTTGCTCTCCTTCTGTGTTATATCCAACAACGGGTGGCAACATTCATCAATGCACAGCCATTACACCTTGTGCATTTCTTGATGTTCTTGGACCTCCCTATTCTAAAGAAGACGGTCGTGACTGCTCATATTACAAAGATTACCCATATCATGCCTATACAAGTAAGTAAACTCGACCAAATACTCGCCTCTTTTTAAAATTTTTTAAATCATAAATAAAGGAATAACTTGACTTATAACTTGCATAAACCATACTTATTTGCTTGGTCCCTAGTTAACATATATAGTTGTAACATGAGAAGATGGGCCACATTTGCATACTGGGCATTGGCAAGTTAGTTTTTGACCTCCCATTCTATAGTTAACTTTCCTAAACTTATTCTACCAAAAAGTGGGCTGTTGATTGTTACGGTCAACATTGTTGATTTGCGTCTGTAGCCTTGAGCTAAGATCTTAACACATATTCCTTGTTTTGACCTTCCAATCTATGGATGCAGATGGGGTTATGAGATTGGCAGAACAGGAGGCTAGTTCTTACGGTTGGTTGGAAGAGATTGACATGCCAGACAATTCAGATATGGATGGTATTGAGTACTTAGGCCCACAGATCGTCGAAACTAGTTGCTGAACTGTTATGATGGATCCCTTCTCTCTTCAAACAATCTCCAGTCCACCCTTCTTTTATCGCTTTAGTGTTGAAATCTTTTTAACATGAATGTTGACAGTATAAGCTTTCTTTGTAGAAAATGGAAGTCCTTGTGATTTCTCAGGATACTGTTCCATAGTGTGAAATGTTTTATTTAGTGAAACTTTGTACGAATCTTTGCAATTAATTAGCATACACAGTGTTTACATTTCGTAGTGACATTTTTATTCAGACCTCATCCTTTAAAAGGAAAGGCAAGTATCCAAATAGGTGATTATATTAACATGTATAACCAGCAGTGGTATAGTATCTAAAGTTGTCTTAACTTCAATCAACTCCACAAAAGTTTAGGCAATGAATTTCTAACGACTTCAAACAGTTTAGCTTTGATAGAGGATCGAAACATGTTTATCACTAATCATTTAGAAGTCCAGTTTGTTCAGACTAAACTAAACAAATTGCACAAAAAAAAAAAAAAGAAACCACACGCACATATTTGGATTTGTTTTAATAGTAATAATAATCCTGAAAATATGGTATTTGATCCTTGGTCCAGCTAATCTTCTATTCTAAAAATGGTGCTGCAACGAATGAATTGAGAAATAAAAATAATCACAAGTTCACGTCCTCTTTGAAAGGTTTGTGGTAAACACCTCTGCTTGAAAGTGAAAGGTAAAGGGAAATGACATGATTTCTGACCCCACCCTCTTTTATAATTCAATGATAAAGCACTCAATTTCATACTAATACTTTATCACAAGTGGTTTTAAACCCAAAACTTCCCAATTTACTAATCTGACACAAATTGGAACTGCTATCTTTGACGGGACCAAAAGCGAAAAAGAACTGCTTCTCCTGTTGAAGTCACTAGTCTCGCGAGGTCTGTCACTTTCTCCTATTTGCACCGACAGCTTAAGAATACTGAGTACAGTTCTAACAGTAAAATTTTTTTATAAACCCAGTTGATTCTGTTCATTTTGCATCAGATAACACGTGCTTACAAGTTATTACACACGGAATTCCCAAAAAGAAAATGCCCGGTAAATTTCCAACCTGGAGCAATTTCAATTATTGAAAGAGGTACAATTATTAGTGGAAACTGGAAAGCTGGATGGCATGGAAAAGGAAGCCCATTCGCTTGTTGCTAACAAAATGAAAATGGATTTCAACTTCATTTGTTGTTTTTCGTTCTTGAAAAAAACAAAAAACATTAAATGCTCTTAGTCTTGACTCGTGTTGTGGCGGTGGATTTCTTTATCTATTGTTTTCTGTCAACTTGGCTTTCCTGGGAGTTTTGCTCCTGTCTTAGTGTAGCTTTCCTTAATTTCTTATAATTTTCAGTCACAAGCAAGTAAACATACAAAACAAGTTGATTATAGACATAATTTTATTATAAAAAGAAGCAAGTAATGTTGGTTACAGTGAAAGAAAGGACTGAAAGGAAGCGAAGGCAACGGATTATACTGATATAGCCATGGAGTGGGTGGCTTAAGGTGAGGAGCACTGAAAGCAAAAGCTTATCAGACTCGGAAAGCGAAAGCTTACGTTGCATCTGCCATGCCTACCTATCATAAATGCGTACGCATGTGCCCACATACATATGTTAACGGAATATGTGAATGACAACATTAAACATCACAACTAAGATTAGTTGCCAGCATGCCACGAGTGCCTGTGTCTCTGAGGGAATAAAGGCTTCTCTTCTGCGACACGAATCTTTTCTCTTTTCCTTTCGCTTTAAGTTCTTATCTTTAGACCTTTTAAAAGAAACACTAGGAATTGTTGGTGATAGGTTGGATGGAAGGAAGATTACTGCCAGTAAGATAAAATCAACAGAAATTTGAAGGAAATGTCTACTTTTGTGGTGTAATTTCCAGTCACTTGGCATGTGAACGTTTTAGGCTCTTGCAGGTTTTCGTGAATCAAACCGATTCGCTAAAATTATTTGTTTCATAGACAGAAACAAGCATGCGTTAATATGATTTTGAGGTCCCTAGTGGACGAGTATGTGAATGAGCTGTTGTTAAAGTTCTTGGTTGTTAGTCACCTGAAGCTTTCTGGGCCACCCATTTCAAAATCATACTAGTTGAGTTCTGAATATCGGAAAATGGTAAGGCCTTTCATTTCAATTCCAGATTTAAGCATTTCAGTAGAAGCAGAACCCTGCTGGGAATGTTTCTTTGAGAGTCAGTTTGTAGCTTATTAAACGACGATACTTACGGTGGTTATAACTTCAGTTGCAAGTGACTATCATCTCTTACCAAGTTATGCTGACCTTTAGCTACAGTGAGCAGAAGCTTGTGGTTTGGAGAATCTTATCCATATAGCTCTTTTACTTTCAGAGGAAAAAAGAAAACAGAAGTTAGTAGGTAGTGACTCGTTTCTTTTCAAGGTGCTCGAAATTTGAACCACTTTCCGTCCACTTCACAAGAGGTAAGCTTTTGCATTGAATTTAATTTTTGTGTTTATTCATGAGATCAGGAGTTGGAGGAAAATAAGATTTCGTCAATATTAAGCAAACATCTTCAGCATATTTGCGATTGTTTTCTACCAAAGTAGTATTTCGTAAGAATTTATTAATGTTGAATGTCAAGTTGCTTGAAAGAGAATCATTTCTACTTATGCTGTTCTGGATTTCTGAAAATGATGCAAATGGTTGATCTGTGCAATTTCAACTTGCTTTATATGAATGCATTATTGCGGTTGCTTCCTTGTGCTTTCATCGGTTGTTATTGGTTAAAGTTTCAAGTTTCAAAGCACTCATAACACCGAGAAACGATAACATACTTGTTACTAACATTGATTTCTGTAATGACAATCTTGCAGAGTGTTCTTTCAATAAATCCTCAAATCTCTGCAAGATATAATAATTCTGTCCATCAATGGGAAAGGTGTTTCAGTATTCGGTTCTGCTAGCTTCCACAGTTATATTTCTTTCACTGAATCATTCTGAGCAACTACAATCGTCCCGGGGTCAGACCCTTTTAAGAATCAAGCGACTTCTGAACAACCCATCTGCTTTGAGTAGCTGGAACAGCTCCTCAGACTTTTGCAATACCGATCCAAGTTCATCCGTGACTATTGTTTGCTATGAGGAAAGCATAACTCAGCTGCATATTATTGGTAGCAAGGGAACTCCTGCTCTGCCAAGGAACTTTTCAATTGATTCGTTTGTAACAACACTGGTTAGTCTACCAGACTTGAAGGTCCTAACATTGGCTTCTCTTGGCCTATGGGGTCCTTTGCCTGGTAAACTTGCGCGTTTGTCATCACTGGAAATACTGAATGTTAGTTCTAATTTTCTGTATGACGCCATACCTGAAGAACTCACATCATTGACTAGTCTCCAAACACTTGTTCTTGATGACAATATGTTCTCTGGGAAGCTACTGGTTGGGCTTGGCACGCTACCAGGTTTGGCTGTTTTAAGTTTGCGGAAGAACATGTTTAATGGATCGTTGCCAAATTCATTTAGTAATTTGGAGAATCTCAGAGTTCTTACACTTTCACACAACTACTTCCAGGGAGAAGTGCCTGATTTTAGCAGTTTGACAAACCTTGAAGTGCTTGACTTGGAAGATAATTCCTTTGGACCCCAGTTTCCTAAGCTTGGAGACAAGCTGGTCACTCTAGTACTGAGCAAGAACAAGTTCAGGGCTGGCCTCCCTTCTGAAATTAGATCCTTTTATCAGCTCCAGAGGCTTGATCTCTCAAAAAACAATTTTGTGGGACCATTTCCACCGTCTTTGATGTCGTTGCCATATATAGCTTATTTGGATGTTGCAGACAACAAGCTCACAGGAATGCTTTTTGAAAATCAATCTTGCGGTTTCAGCCTGAGTTACGTGGATTTATCCTCAAATCTATTGACTGGGCATTTACCCAGTTGTCTTCTATCACAAACTAAGAAAAAGGTTTTGTATGCTGGAAATTGTCTGGAAAATGAAGACCAAGATCAACATCCTCTTCTTGCTTGTCGGAATGAAGCATTGGCTGTGGGGATTTTGCCTCAAGAAAGGGAAAAGAAGAAAGCATCTAAAGCAATTGTTGCACTGGGTGTCATTGGAGGGATTGCTGGAGCAATTGCATTATCTGTTTTAATTATTTTAGTTATGAGGAAAATCAGTGTCAGGAAGAGAATCAGAAAACCTTCATCAATACGATATATTGCAGAAGATGCATCAACTGCGTACCCGTCAAAACTTCTGTCAGATGCAAGTAAGGTTTCATTATGTTATTACTCTGTTGATACCTGCGCCAGTGTTTTAGATCATGTGCATTCATGTATGTAGCCATGCAAGTGCAAGGACGCAGAAAGCTTTAGTGTCCTTCTTTAGTAAGCCAACCGGTGAAATTAAATGAAGAAATGCACGTCTTAGCTTGATTCAAGATAGCATTTCAGTGAAGAAAAAAAGAACATAGCAAGCTAACGCATTATTACACAAGAAATTGAAGATAGGTTTTTAGTTCTTAAATGAATATTATCTATGCATGAAGTTCTATTGGAAAACAACTTATGAAAGGCTTGGTTGGCAGAAGCTTAAACACAAGTGTTTTTTCTTCTCAAAGTATGACAATTATCCGATTTGTTATGTGTTTTTTGCTGCATTTGAAGGGTATATATCTCAAACAATGAAGCTGGGAGCACTCGGGGTACCAACTTATCGTACCTTCTCACTAGATGAGCTTGAGGAGGCAACAAACAACTTTGACACATCTACTTTCATGGGTGAAGGATCTCAAGGGCAGGTACTTTTTTCTTTTTCTCTCCGGTGTATATGGGAACTAATTTAGACAGACAACTGTGAAATTTTGCTCATCTAACACTTTTATGTTTCCATTAGCATCCCAAGGTTAACGACATGAAGACCCTAGAAACACTAACTTCTTTTCTTCCTTCTAATTTCAGCAGTTTAAAGAAACTTCTTTGCTATTATTGTTAGTATGACAAAATATTCCTCCTTAAAGCCAGATCATGAACTACGATCATGCTATAATGCTTCGACGACAATTTTTTATGCTTTCAGATGTACAGAGGTCAGCTTAAAAATGGATCGTTTGTTGCCATTAGATGCCTCAAAATGAAGAGGAATCACAGTATGCAAAACTTTATGCACCATATAGAGCTAATTTCCAAACTGAGACATCGACATTTGGTCAGTTCTCTTGGGCACTGCTTCGAATGCTACTTGGACGATTCAAGTGTTAGCAGAGTTTTTCTTATATTTGAATATGTCCCAAATGGTACACTAAGAAGCTGGGTCTCAGGTAATGCTTAAGACGTTCCCAATTATAGATTGTATAACACCATTTAGTTCTTATATGTCAAAAGTAATACAAATAAATCATAATTCCTCAAACTGCGGAGTCAACAAGGTGCCACCTGCCTGGATTCTTCTGTTTACGTTTGCTTCTTGTTATTTGTCTGCAAATTTTTAACTTTGTTTACTTTTGTAACAGATGGGAGCACAGGAGCAAAACTAAATTGGTCACAACGCATATCAGCTGCAATAGGAGTAGCAAAGGGCATTCAGTTTTTGCACACAGGGATTGTTCCTGGGGTATATTCGAATAATCTGAAAATAACTGATATTTTGTTGGATCAGAATCTTGTTGCAAAAATCAGTAGTTACAATCTACCCTTGCTGGCAGAAAGCACAGAAAAGGTAGCATGAACCACCGTATGAATATGATAATGGTATTATACGCTAGTTTTACCGATGAAAGGTCTAAATTTGGTATCCAATATGCAGATTGGTCATGGGAGTGCTTCTAATGGATCCAAAGATATTAACATCAAAGCAAGGTTCGTGCTGATTGCTGACAACATGACCTGTATCTACTGCTGCTTAGTATAATGTTAAATTGAGAACTTTGTGAAGTCTGATGAATGTATCAGCAATCTACTTACTGACTAATCCTGTTAACTTGTTTCTTGTGGGCATCGTCTTTTGCAGGTTAAATCAAGAGAAGAATGACATTTATGACTTTGGAATGATACTGCTAGAAATAATTGTCGGAAGGTCATTGAAGTCTGCAAATGAGTTGGATGATCTCAAACATCAGGTTTAGGAAACAATTCCACTTGTTTATTGTATTTCCTATGAAGGATATTATTATGCAGTAGGTGTTTTACTTCAAATATTAGTGAAAGTGTCAACAACGTTTTTATTTGTCCGTCTATCCAGAAATAATTTCACAGTGATATTATGCAACTGTCTCGCAGCTACAGGGAAGCATCTCAGGGCACATTACAGGTCTTAGGAGCGTGATCGATCCAGATGTTTACAGGTCATGTTCGAAACAATCGTCGAAGACGACGATGGAGATATGCATTAGATGTCTGCACCAGAAGCCAGAAGATAGACCTTCTGTGGAGGACATCCTCTGGAACTTGCAGTTTGCCGCTCAAGTTCAGGACTCATGGCGGGGAGATTCCCAGAGCAGTGAAGGGTCTCCGAACTCAGTTCCGCGATCTTCGCAGCTACAACTTACTGCTTCTTGATGGCCAAAATCATTTTGGTCGTACATGACTATAGGTAAATGTGAACGACTCAACTTCCTTATGAATTTGTTCTCTAACTTGTCACAAAGATGACCAATTTTAAGATCTGTATGACTTGTATCACTAAGAGGTTTATCCAAACTAATTTACTTTCTTTCCATTGATGTCAACTGGAATACCAATTGGTAGATCTGAATGATACACTGCTTCAGATAGCGGTTATCCCTACCTTCATGGGGTTGAGCAGTCAGAAAGACCAATTTAAAGGTTAACTCCAAAATCTGAACAGATAAAACAAAAATCTCTGTTCTTTACTAGTGACTCCATTGATACCCCGGTCTTCCAGAGATTATCGTCCCCGGGAAACATTTGCAGGACACAGATGGTAGTTTCGTCGATTAAACTTTATGCAAACCTAGATACAATTTATTTGGAAAAATAATAATTTAATCTATATTAACCATGATATCTTTATATAACATTGTCATATAATTATTCCATAACTTACATCACCTGGAACGCCATATAAGGACTTGTAATTGTACCATAACTAATATGAAGCTTATTTTATCCAAATTTGTCTTTCATTAGGTGGAAAATTCAAACTTGAAGATGAAATTAAAAGTTGGATTAGATGATAACCTACTAAATCTTTCTGTCACACGTGAACTGGAGGTAAACTTTAAACAAGTATTCCGTTCCCTAACCTAATAAGAGCATTAGGATCCCAAACAGCTTGAAGCGAGATGAGACAAATAACCTATAGTTAAACAAAAGAGAAAGCGTTATTGTTGATATCCTAAAAAGAATAAAGCTCATTTGGCTCAAAAGTAAAAATTAGTGTTTTAAAAATCGGACCGGATATCGAACCGGTGGAAGGAAAGGTTTAAGGTTTAGAAGTTCAACCGGTAGTGAACCGCTATAAAACCGGAATATAATAAATAAGATGAAAATTTTATAAGAATAAATAAAAATA